>JBAMJV010002783.1:17500-130000 GCA_037951105.1 Echinarachnius parma | reverse complement strand
GCAACATCTGCCGGGAGAGCATCATCTCCTAAAGTAGCCACTCCAATCATCGCAATACCAAGGGACATTGCACTTCTTCATCTGTACCTATTTCTTTAAATTAAGAGCCCAGCTTCAACATTGGGTCAATGGTCTACTGAAAGAGATTGGTGCACAAGATCTAGGGCTAAAAGCAACATCTACTGGGACAGCATCGTCTCCTAAAGTAGCCACCCTGTTTCACTGCTTGCAACCAAGTGGTAATAATAATAATAGTGATTTATGGCATTTTATGATAGTTTGCCTTCTATCTGGGCGCCCTATTCAGAGGCGCAGTATTATTATCCTTGGTCATCAGGTACAGTTCGAAACCTGTACATGAAATACATTGTACCTTACCTGTAGATAATCCCTAGAACTCGACCATGAATGGCAAACCTTGAGGTTTGGCTAGGAACGCCTAGTGGAACCTGGTGGCCCTGTATTAACTCTATGGGTATTGCCAAATCTAGTCGGTAACGGGTGATAGGGAACAGGTCTTGGACGAGTCCATGCTCAGACTTCACATTGGGTTGGGTCCTCTTCACATGGCAATTAGAGTTGATGTGAAGGTCTCTATAGATGCTGTTGATGTTAACGATCTGGGCCCGGTTTCATAAAACTTTTCCAATTGTTTTAACCCTAACCAGGCCGGGGGGGGGTGGAATCCACCCCCCCCTCAACTTTTCGCGCGATAATTCCGCAACGCGCGCAGGTTTTGCCGCGCGACTTCATGAGTTTTTTCGTTGAAGTCTTGCGCAACTTTTGAGACCAAATTTGCGACGACCGGGTATACCGTTCTAAAGTCACGTGACCTTTTGTAAGTGAGCGTCGGCCCGAAAATCGCTAAATTTTGTGATTTGTGTACAAATCCTATGGAAATTGAGTTTTTCCTAGAATAGACAAAACCTTCATTATTTTTCATTCTAATCACTCTCAATCATTTAATTTTGGGCTAAAAATTGTTAAATAATGGTTAATAATTTATTCCATCGAAAAAAACAATAAAAAACAAAAGTAAAAAAACAAAGAAATACATAAGAAATTCCAAAAACAAAGAAATACATAAGGAATTTTTTGGCCGTCGCAATTTTTAATGTTGAAAACCTTTTAATTAGGTCATAAAGAATATTCATGCACAAAATTAGCATATTCTGAGCCATATTTAGTGATTTATAGACAAAAAGAGGATATTTGCATAAATTTGCATAATTAAGTAGAAATTTATTTTGTTCAAAAAAATAACAATGCAATCTTGTAGATTATGTCGCAAACTATCTGTGTGCCAAATTTTGCGGCGGCCACACGTTCGGCGGCCGAGATCTCAGGGGGGGGTGGAATCCACCCCCCCCCGGCTATAGCATAGCCAAAATAACCCGGCCTGGTTAGGGTTAAATGTCCAATTATTGTGACTAGGAGGTCAACAGCAAATCAGCATGCAACATTGCATCTGTTACCCATGGTAGTTGCAATTATTGGCCACTTACAACTATTGCAAACGTTTAATGAAACAGGGCCCTGCTGTGGTAGTTTAACCCAGTGTAAAATGTTAGTTTGGATCACATTAAACATGGGTAAAGTGATTTAAAATGTATAATTATACTTATTTCTTGCCAAGGCACAGCACTATTAATAAATGCACAAACTAATTTAGAAAATGTGCACCTAGGATTATGGTAGGAAAGTAATACAAGAGAGTACATTTGAAGTAATATTTATGTAGTATAGGGAATGCTATATTCTAAATTTCAAACTATATATTTCTAACTTTGTTAGTCTAATAGGTAGTGGGATGTATTTATAAAACGGTAAATCTTTCAGAGTTACGTTCCCTTGTAAATGGTCATATGTGTTGTCAGATACCGTTACTTGTATATAATTTATCCCTGTTTTTTTAAATACTTGTAGCATGTACAAATAAATATGACAAGGCATGGTGTTTGGAAAGTAAGAGTAATGATGTCTATTTTGGACCAAATTAATAATAATAACATTTATATAGCATTTATAGAGCGCAATTTTGATTAGGACAGTTTTGTAAACCCACCATATGTTACAAAATTCTGCTTTGATCCAATGAACAACTGCGTATCTGAACTAAAGCAAGAGATTTTGATCCTTGCATAATCTTTGTTGGAGGCAAAAATGCGAGTATCCATTTATTAGATCGATTCAGGGCCCTTTTGAAGAAAGAGAAGCAATTAATTGCAAGTTACAATTAATTATAAGTCAGAAAATGTGTGCAATCAGACTTGTGCATTTAGAATACCTGATCTGACTTCCAATAATTGCAACTTCACAATCGATTTCATCTCTTTCTGCAACTTGGCCCAGATCTAGTAGTATGCATTGGGGCTTACAGAGCAAAACAGGCAGAGTAGAATATAAATAGTTCCTCTAATAAACAATAGCAGGGCTTGAAATTAGCACTGGGCTATCAACATTGGCCATGGGTCACAAAATTATAATTCATGCCAGCTTTAGTTGCCTGATTGGCAACCCCAAATCATCTTTTTCTTTGTTTTAGGGCCACATTATTCTGGATTTGGGCAATAAAATTTCAGTATTGATC
This sequence comes from Echinarachnius parma, assembly GCA_037951105.1. Lineage (NCBI taxonomy): Eukaryota > Metazoa > Echinodermata > Echinoidea > Clypeasteroida > Echinarachniidae > Echinarachnius > Echinarachnius parma. The sequence goes on along the minus strand of JBAMJV010002783.1, from coordinate 127,410 downwards.
TCACTTGCCCAAGTATTGCTTTTTTGGTGGGACCTAGTCAGTCAGGATTGGTATACAAAGACAAAAATACTTTATTGTATTGTTGGTAAAAAAAAAAAAAAAAAAAAAAAAAAAAAAAAAATAATGATGTCCAGTCCTTGGCACATACACTTTATATCAATTGTTTGTCATATATAGGTGTACGTTGTTTAACTTTGATGAACTCCAATTCTAATTTATATTCATAATTATAACCACCAGGCAAACTTATTGATTTAATGGTAAACACTTCTCTAGTAATAAGTTTTTGGGTTTGATCCCTAACCATATTCTGCTTGTGCATAATATTCAAGTTTCTGGCAACTCAATACTCTTATTTTTACCTTCGTCAGTGGGCAAAATATAATTTACATGTCCATGTATATTTATAATGGGAAGATTCAAAGATTGTCCCTTCTTCCATAGAGACGGATTGTTGTGTATGTAAATTATTTTATGTATTGTAAATTTTATAACATTGTTAAAGTGAAAGAAGAATCGTTATTATGTCCTAAAAAACTCCTTACTTTTATATACCGTAACCTGCTTTACATTACTTGTAATGTTTTTGTTGGTGTACAAGATCTAGTTGTGCTAAGTGCAATATCATTATGATGAAAATCTTTTGGTGATAATTGATTGTTTGATAGCTTTTAAAATTGAAGAGCAATGATAAAATTAAGAAAGAAAAGAAAGGAAAATTAATAGTGGCCTGGAATATTTAATAAGCAGAGAGCATGATTGTTCTGAATGAGCGATAATGTAGGGCAGGTTCTGAATAAAAGTACTGTTAGTTCATCAATTGAAAATATGTTTTTTTTGTTGTTGTAAGAATAATCATCCGAATTTCTCGGCTAATATCATTGTACAGGTCTACAAACTTCATTGGCTCAAAAAGCCAGACATTTGTCTTCAATATTTATATAATATACGTAACTCCAGAAACTGATTATCAGTGCATAAAAGTACATTATATTATTATGTAAATATCATTGAATCTTGTACACCTAGAATTTTAAACAACTATTACTGCAAAGCGGGGATGGGTGGCGAATGTTTGGGGGTACACTCATTCCCCTCAAAAGAGAAACTTTCAAATTTAGTGAATCAAACGTAAATCAATGTGAAATAAATGTTCTGTGTTTCAGATTTTATCAGTAGGAACTTTAAAAGCTGTCTTTTTCCCCCTTCAGATTCTGAAACCCGCTCACAACCCATTCAAATGGATTTGCGACCTAACATTAGGTCGCAACCCATAGTCGGCAGATGTCATCTTATTGATTTATTGAAATAAAGATATTGCATTATATACACAACTAAATATTGATGTAAATGTATATGTTGTGAAAATTGAATTGTTATATTATAGTTTGTTGTAAATACAATTAATGTATGTATTTGTAGATGGTGCAGAATTAAAAGATGAATTTTCTATACTGCATTTATAGAAGTCTCTGTGTACCTTTATTAGTCTATCACAGTATACATATTAAATGATTGGGTTTATGCATTTACACATATTCACACAGATATTACAGTGGAACCTTGTTATAAAGAGCTCTGATATAACAAAACCTGCTTATAACAAGGTAGTTTTCAAGGTCCTAGGAAACTCGTTATGAGGTTCCACTGTATACATACTCTCAACTAAACTATTACACACAACCATGGGAATATGTGTTACCCAAGGAGATAACAATACTTTAGTGTTATAATGAATTATTTTGACTGCTTCTGGATAGGATTAAAGATTCTTTTTTTTAATAGCGTACATACATTGTTACATTTTCTTACAATTTCTTACAATGGTACGACTAAGAATGCAAAATGAATATAGGTATTAGGAACATAAATCATTGAAAGGTATGTTTAGTTTGGTCTTTATTAATTTGATATTGACAAAATATATACAGTATCATTCATTCATAAAATTACACTAAAAGTTAGTATAATATCAAAATATAACCTTTTTCAAAGGATTACTGCTAATGGCCTAGTCCCATTGCACCTTTTCACCTTGCGTTTCCTATCCGTTTGCATCCGGCAGGGACTAGCAGGAAACAAAATGACCAAGTTCGGAATGGACTAGTAAAATACTTTTAATTTGGCTCTGTTTCGCGGGAAATGAAACGTCATGGAACTTCAAAATTTGCTAGATACCGACCATTTCGCCACATTATGGTCAGATAGGAAATGGAAGGAGAATCAGGACAGTGGGACTAGGCTATTACAGAGAGATAGAGAATATCATGGATGGGAGAATTCTGGAAGCAGCAAAAGAAAATAAGACAGCAATTTGTAACAAACAATAGACCATTTGAAAATTAATGTTCTAGTACATGATACAATACACGTTTATAACATGAAACAATTCAAAAAATGTATATGTAAGTACAGTAAAACCTGCCTAAGATGAATTTGCATGAGTGAAATATTGACCAATCAATGGTCTGTCTATATTGTAGTTCTGTTTTCTTTGTTTTTTACCCATGTAAGTCAAAATTTGCCTCAGTTAATTAAAGTGTTTTTCTGCCTTTACAATGGGAACGGATTATTGTTCATAAAGTCGACTAAATATAATTCAACTTAAAACTAATAAATATTTGCCATCGGTTTACAGCCCATTGAAAGCAGACCTGGGAGAGAAACATTACATTTTGATTGGAATAAATTATTTACACGACATCTCCTGGAAATAAAACAAATGTTGCTGAAGCTTTTTAAATATTTGGTCTTGTGGGCCTTTCCATCTTTTGAGCTGACCTGTTTTTACAAGAGCAGCCCTTGACATTCAAATCTGAATTATGTTGGTTTGTAAAATTATTTCAACTTCATTTCAAAACATTCTTGTGATTACATGATACTATTCTCTAGAAAGTACTGATTAAATCTTTGGCATGCAAATTAATACTAAAATATATCATGTTTAACTTGTCAAACACAAGAACAGTTGTCACGGTAACAAAATGATTATAAAAATGATGAGAAATTAACGAGCCCAAGGATCATGTCTTTGACTTAATCCCCATATGCAATGAGGTTCAAAAGGATGACTCCAAATAAAGTCATCAGCATGTACCTACTCTTGTGTTTGAGTCATCAAACGCTGTTGCCATGGTAATTATAAAAAAGACTACAAGTTGAGGCGCCCGAGGATCATTTCTTTGACGCTAATCCCTGCGTACGCAACAAGACTCACATGGATGACTCCAACAACAGACATGAACAGATGAGCCTTGATGGCATGTACGCAGATGCGGAAACCAGGCAACCTAGTGAAAAGAGAGAGAAAAAAAGTTTATATTGATCAACAAACCTTCCAAATAGATAACAGAAACATATTCAAAGAGGAAAGGGTTTTGTTTATGTGCACAGGGATGATCCCTAATATAGTCATCGAGGGATAAGCCTTGATGGCCTGAACACAGATGTGAAAACCTGGCAATCTAGAGAAAAGACAAAAAACATGAACAGTCTGTTATACTTTGTTGCCATGTCAAGCAAGTTAAATTTGGAATATACACAAATGGTGGCCCACAGTTCAATTTCAGTAGTCCCAGCCCTACAGTCCAGTGTTGTATTACCAGCCCTGGACAACACACTTACCGTTCCTTCACATCTTGGATGTAGCCCTTGAAGTAACTGTCCCGACCATAGCAGTACACTAGTCCAGCAATGGCAGCAGGCACTAATACATAAAAATAAAAAAAATAGATGGCATGATATTTATTTGAACCAAATACACAATGATATTCTCCAATCAGGACATAGAATAACTGAACCATAGTCCACATATTGCTGTGAGTACAATTAATACATTTTCATAGGAATTATAAGTAAAAAGTTCTGCAATTAACAATATTTTTGCAGCTCTAAATATTGTGACCTGAAGTACTTACCGAAATAATACAGGTATGCTTTAGAAATTTCACTTACTAGACTTCTCAATCTTTAGGCCTACAGAAAAAATATCAATCATTATCATGACTACTTCAGGAAATCATAAAATTCATGGATCATGGATGTTTGTACATGATCTTTTTATGTCAACATAACTGATTGAATTTCTTTGGTGGGGTGGGGGCAGTCTCAAAATGGGGGTAAGGGGGGGGGGGGGGGGGTGGCTGCAAGGGGAACCTAGCTGGGCTTTTGCCCCCTTAGATATGCCATGGAATACCAGTATGTCCTATCAGACATCGTTATAAAACCTATTTGTACAATCTTATAAACAGAAGGTCCATGAGACTAAAAGGCAGCAAAACAAAACGCTTGGGTATAATGGTCAATTGGTCATCTCATTACCCAGCTCATGAAGATATTAAGAAAAACAATATTAGAAGACTGCCAAATAGAAAGCAAGAGTTGGCAGGGCTGGTCTCTTTCCGCACCATTTATCCATTTTTATTTTCCTATCAAATGAGATATATATTTCAATGTATTTGTAATGGGGTAACAATTAAAGGGGGTACACCTGTCAAAGGGGTTTGATTTGACCAAGGATTTCTAACATCCACCAGGAACACGTGGTAAAGGTAGTGTTGAGTATTGGTATTTCCCGAAGTGCCCCCCTATATTTTTTTGTGAGATAATGAAAAACTGACCGTCAAATTCGAAAGAACATACAATTTTGATGACAGAATAAACTTTATTTGATCAAAATCGGTTCAGAAACGGCTGAAAAATCCATAAATATATTTTTATTCAAAATGTTCTTCACCGGCAATCACCGGGCGATATTTAGACTTTTTAGAAGAATTTCAAAAAATGCTCGAAGACTACTTTGAAAAAAATCAGAATAGGTTTTTAAAAAGTCGTTGATGATATCTCTATTGAATCATTATTTTAACAAACATTAAATGCACAATTTTGTATGAAAAAAGGCTAAAACCAATGATTTTTTTAAAAATAGCGCCCTCTTGAGTTGTAACGGCTCTTTTTTAATGATAACAGGGGTTTTACTTAGTTGTTTGTAATTGTGTGTACTTTTCGAGCATGGTGAAGTTATAACTATTACTTTGTAACGTAATGGTGCAGGTTTTGGTTACTAAAGTTAAGTTTGACCAATACTCAACTATCCCTTTAACCTTGCAATTAAATTAAGGCCCCACACAATCAAGCGAAGACTAATTGTATACATATCATATCTCTTAGTCTAGGGCCTTTGGTCTCTTTCTGCATGGGCTTTAGTGAATTAGTCTATTAATGCAAGGGCAGACCCCATCATACATACCTTGATGGAAGAACAGTGCTGAAGCCCAGAGGATCGGGAAGAAGATGGGAGTAAACTCAATGGTATTCTGTCTATTGAAGGAAAAAATAATGATAAATATTAGGGCAGAGTCCAAAACTGAGTCCAAAACAGATATCAAATTCTCGGACACGGGTATACGAGAAAAAAAAAAAAAAAAAAAATAAATAAATTGATTTATCCGAAACGTAAAAAAAAAAAAAAAAATTTAAACAATGGTTGAAGTATCAAAAATCAAAGCTCCATGTTTTTTTTTTATTTTTTAATCTATTTATTTATTTTTTCGATTTTTATTTGTTATTTATTATTTTTTATAATTATTATTATTTTTTTTTACATTTCGGATAAATCCGATATCCGTCCGTTTTTACCCGGCTCATATCCGGATATCAAAATATTCGGTTTGACTCAGTCCTAATAAATATATATATATCAGTAAAACTGGATACAGCGGAACCTCTAGTCTCTATAACACTCTGTTATAAAGATAGAGCAAGTTAATTTCACAGGTCCACGTTGCATGTATTTTATTTTGGTAAAGTCCTGATACAAGGAAGTTAATTCACTGAGTCCAAGGTGCTTGTTATAATGAGGTTTCACTGTAATATGTTAGGTTTGAAGCCCTGAGCAGCAAAAGGCATAATTTACTCAATTTCTATGCACATGCATATGATATTCCAACTGGTTTGTACTCTATTTTGGTTCTAGATGATTAAGATTTACACAATATAAAAACTATATTAAAACAAAATTTGCCCTAAAACCCCGGCCCCCACTCAGTATTATTTAGGGTACGCATATATGCTCGTTTCCTCCCTTTGAAAGCACCCCCCCTATTTCAGGGCTGCCAAGATTTCTGAACCCCCCTAAATCCGGAACACTGCTCAATGTACCCTATCTCAGGCGAGCTAGCAGGAATTTCAGGAATTTGATCCCGGGATTTGATCAATTTTTCTATGATTTTCAAATAATGTATTTAAACAAAGATATTTTATAACCCCCTTTTTAATTTCTCAGGAGTCTAAAGAGAGAGAGAGAAAAAAAACCACCCCCTTTTTGAAAGCAATCTCCGGGTGAAAAGTCAAATACACCTTTTTTTTACAATTCTCAGGCTGGACTTTGTCGCGCTAAAAGTACCCCTTTACCAGAGATTTAGGGAATACGCATGAGGTCCCTCTGACCCCGGAGTGGGGGGCCGGGCCTAAAATATACACATTGTACATTTTGTACAAAAACAATAAGAAAATAAAAAAATATAATTATGGGGTACTTTTGTCCTTTTTGGTATATATGCATGTCTCTTCCAACTTCAAGTATTATTATTTGTATTTATTGTACTTTGTGACTAAACTCTGGGAATATAAGCACGTGCTGAGTTGCTCAAAATCTGCTCATGGCAAAATCGGCAAGCTACGTGTAGTGCATGCGTCCATCTTGCAAGTGAGAACACAAGAAAAGTTGTTTTCTGAATTGGGCTAGCAAAATCTGTCTTCATATATTCAAAGTTAATGATGCAAGTAAGCATTATGTTGTCTTTAAACCGGAAAAAAAGTTATGTAAACAAACAATGAATTGCTCAATGGGTAATTGCTTAACCCATCAAGGATGATGGCCCACATATCTGTGGTTTGGTAGTCCTACATTTGAGCAAGAAGTTAACAAGTCATATATGATTATGAAGTGTACATGGAGAAAGATTATAAATTTCTCTATTTTTAGAGCCCTATTGTGATACTCGGTTAGGCCTACCTGTTTTTTTTCATTATTTTTAAATGATTTTTTATTTAAGTGTAAATCACTATAATTTAGAAAAATCCTTAAATTGGCAACACATTGTCATATTTTCAAAATAGATTTGTTGGCGTTCAAATTGTTAACATAGCGGCAATGTTACTTCATATTTGTATTTAATTTTAATAACCAAATATGTTCCACCTTTTTATAAATGTCGTTTAATAGACGGTAGAAAAAATTAGGAGTTGCCAATTTGTAGACGGGAAATAATGATCAATTTTGCCTTGAAATAGCTCTCGTCCTTGATGGGTTAAAAAAGATAGGTAACATCCTGGAGAATGAAATGGCCGCTTATGTGGTGATCGAGTAGGTACTGAAGCCGTGAAGGGTTTTTAAAATCTTACTGAGCTCGAAAGAAGCGCATGAAGTTATCATCTCCGGAGATAGCAGGATAGGGCACCTTGTACTTCCCCCTTGCTTTTCCCACTTTTTGAGCAAACCCAGCTGTTTGAGAAGGAAACAAATGTGATTAAACTATAAAGCTTAGCTTCGATCTACATACTGGTTATTATACTAATTTTTATTGGCATTCAATAAATTCACATAGTGCGCACTTTAAAAAAAAAAGGGTTTTGCATGAAAACTGGACAAAATAAGTCGTATAGCAGGCAATAATCTTCTGAATCAACTGATAATTTACCTAGCTGTTATGCAGATTATTTGGAAATTAATCAATGTGTTTACAAATTGGCATGATTGGTGCTGTTACTGTTAGTGTTTGGACGTGATAGATGCACCAACTCCGAGTCTCTGATGACACAGTATGGGCATTGCATGATGATGGCATGATGCTTAAAAAAAGGCGGCCATCATCCATGATTGATGATCTATCAGTATCATCCATCCCCGGGGGGGGGCACTCGAATTATTTTTTGACGGGGATGTGCCGCACGGAACTCTGAAATGGGGGTCTGAAGAGCTAACTACAAGCACAAAATATAGGGTCTTTGGAGCTACAAAATCCCTTAAACGCACAAAATATAGGGTCTTTGGAGCTACAAAATCCCTCAAACGCACAAAATATAGGGTCTTTAGAGCTACAAAATCCCTGAAAGGGGAGTTAAGGGGTATAAGGAGCAGACTAAAACTACAAAATACATAGACTCGGAGATTCCAAATACCTACGGAAACCCTCAAAAAGGCTCAAATTGTGGTCTAAGGAGCCGAACTAGAAGAAGAATAATGGATTTGGCGCTACTCAAATACAAAGCCAAGTCATTCCGGGGGTCTATGGAGCCAAACTAGAAGAAGAATAAAGGATTGTCGCTACTCAACTACCTAGCCAAGTCATTTCGAGGGTCTATGGAGCGGAAAGTTTTGAAAATCGGGTATCTTTAGAGCTGTGATTGAGTGTGAAAAAGGGGGTCTTTTAAGCGGCACATACCCGTCTTACATTATACATGAGTGCCCCCCCCCCCCCCCCCCCCCCCCCGGGCATCCATCTTCTACTTCTTCTTCTCAGGTACTAGTAATTATAAGTCCAAAGCCTCTCATGCATCATCAATAACAAAGAATCCATGAAAATACATTGAATGAATTAACGCCTAACGGTCTAAGACTAAGCCCTTTTAGTTTTACTAGTTTTTTAGTTATGCAGTGCAATTATTACACTAATTTAGTTATTTAGTAATTTTAGTAATTTACTGTCTTCCATAATCTTATTATTACTTACCCAGTTGATAAGCATGTAAAAGAGAAATAACGGTTGGTAAAATCAAATCCTCCAAAAACAGGGGCGACGCCATGATGTTCCTCCAGAAGGCTCAAAGCAAACTGATGCACCTGTTTCCAAAATTATTTTCAGGAGCGCCGGGGCAAAAATGGCAGCTAGGTACAAGCATGCAGCAGTGGTGACAATTGTGTATGATTTGATCCCACGGTTCAAGTGGTGTAGTGCAGTACTTGCCAGTGGATATCTCAGCCTCTGCGGTTTTTATTGGTGGTCTTTGGTTATCCTCGGCTCTTTGCGATCACAATATACTTTACTCAATACCCGCGAACGGACCACTTTAACGGCTCACCCAGAGTTTATGCGGTAATTGTCTGTTAGTCCCGGTTATTGAGACTTTCGTAATCACAACTTAGTTTCTGCCAGCAGCCAGGCGTGACTTTCAGTAAATTAAAATGAAGTCAGTTAGACGAATTGCGCCATTAATTTCTTCGGTAAGTATACTTGAATATCTTTCTCAATCTCAATTTCAAGGGGAAAGTGATTACAAGCAATATTTATACTTGTTTCCCGTCATATAAGTTGCTTTTAGCTTTCTAATTCTATCGACTACGGGCTACGCATTAACTACGGTGTCGTGGGAGAAGTCTCCGCCTGCTTCGCCCCGGTGGCGGTTGGAGCTAGAACGTGGTCGTGGCTTCGGCGCGGTGATATGTGCTGGCTGCATAAATACCCTATCTATGATGATGATCATCATCATCATCATCTCTGCCTCTGGACAGGATGGAGTGTAGATCTTCATGCCAACATGTAATGCTGTATAATGTATGACCTTGGCCTTGATGATCGGATCGGCAAACTTTGAGTCTGATTTATGATCGAAAATCGGAATGAAAAAAAAAAAAAAAAATTGGTTTCTTCCTTGACCTTGTTATTGTAAGTTGTACGTCTGTATGTGAATCTGTGAGTGTGATTCCAAACTTCAAGAAAGATTTATCAAAGGATATTTAATCTATTTCTCTCTATTTTTTTTCTTCTTCTTTCTTTTTTAGTTTGTTTATAATTTATATCTTTTTTAAACAAATGATTCTTCATTCTATGTCTATGATTCTTGTAACTCTAGAGAACGCCAGCGCTTCGCGCTGGCGTTCTAGGTCCAGCTAATACTGCCCCCGAATTATACATTTTATGTGCACGATAATTGTGCTTAAAATGATACATATGATACGGTACTTACCACCGATGAGCGCACAAATATGTGATACAATTTTGGGGTGGATATAGTCCAAGAAGACTAAAGGTAGAGACATTTACATTAACATTTGGACGTTTTTTTTTAACATGTCATACCTTTAGTCCTAGTCCATAGTGTACACGTTCTGTATCTAGCCACTTATCCACCCAAAAAAACCTCCAATTTGGTTGGAAATATTTCGGCTACTCACCTGAATTTTCACGACTAGGCAGATGTTTACTCTCTTTCTGCAATTGTGCTGTCCCAAATACGTTTACAAGTTGTAATTCTGGTAAAATTAACACTTTTCCGAGGTAAACACAGCCCGATGTTTGATGACCAAGAAATTCCCGTAACATGCTATTCAACTCAATTGCACATGGTAGTATTGTATTCGCCGTGTAGACATTTGCATAACACACGGCTCGCGAATATAATACCGTTGCATGTATAACCTGTACGCGCGCGCGCCGTATCCTCTATATAATATACAGTAGAGGATACGGCGCGCGCGCGTGCAGGTTATACATGCAACGGTATTATATTCGCGAGCCGTGTGTTATGCAAATGTCTATACACGGCGAATACAATACTACATTGTGCAATTGCGTTGAATAGCATGTTACGGGAATTCTTGGTCATCAAACATCGGACTGTGTTTACCTCGGAAAAGTGTTAATTTTACCAGAATTACAACTTGTAAACGTATTTGGGACAGCACAATTGCAGAAAGAGAGTAAACATCTGCCTAGTCGTGAAAATTCAGGTGAGTAGCCGAAATATTTCCAACCAAATTGGAGGGTTTTTTGGGTGGATAAGTGGCTAGATACAGAACGTGTACACTATGGACTAGGACTAAAGGTATGACATGTTAAAAAAAAAACGTCCAAATGTTAATGTAAATGTCTCTACCTTTAGTCTTCTTGGACTAGGGTGGATAAAAATGATGATTTTTCGCTCCATTCCGCATCAAAATGAGTGATTTATGCACCTCGACTTCTCTCCGTGTTGTATCATGACGCGTGCGTTTAGTGGTCGTACGTACGTACGGTCATCGATCGTCCAGAAGTCGCGATACAACACGGAGAGAAGTCGAGGAGGTGCATAAATCACTCATTTTGATGCGGAATGGTGCGAAAAATCATCATTTTTATCCACCCCAAAGTTGTATCACATATTTGTGCGCACATCGGTGGTAAGTACCGTATCATAATCATTTTAAGCACAATTATCGTGCACATAAAATGTATAATTCGGGGGCAGTATTAGCTGGACCTAGAATACCAGCGCTTCGCGCTGGCGTTCTCTAGAGTTATGATTCTTGTAATGTTTGTATGTCAATATTTAGTTATTACATGATAAAACGTTTAATTTTGTATAATTACTTGTGAACATAATTTTTCAATATAATGTAAAACATAATATTTCAATTTGTATTAATATAATGTTGTATTATTGATGAATAAAGAAAATCAATACTACAGTATTCAAAACAAAGCAAAAATCTGCATTTTATTTTTGTTTTTATGCGCAGATCAGAAGAAATAAATAAATAAAAGTGTCAATCATGGCATGATTGGATCCTGATCGATTGTATGCTGAGGTTCGAATCTGCATTCAATCACAATCTGATCATGCTTTGATTGACACTTTAAATCTGTGCATTGATGAGCTATGCAGGGAAATGGTAGCCAGGCTATACAGGGTGGCCCAAAAAACCGGAACGGGGCACTTCCCAAAATATAGTAACAAAATAATTATGTCCATCGGATAGGGTATCCTTTCCAATGAAAAACGATACCAAGAACAGTAATTTTGGTCGTGTAGTTTTTGTTTTAGGGCGCTCTGAGTGACACCATGTCAGGCTCCCATTTTTGTCAATTTGTACCAAGTCAGTGCCTGATAAATCGCACTTACTGCCCATCATAGCATTGAACAACGAGCTGTGTGCCTAGAGAATGGGAATGGTTGTTTGATGATATGACGGGCGGTAAGTGCGATTTATCAGGCACTGACTTAGTAAAAATTGACAAAAATGGGAACCTGACATGGTGTCACTCAGAGCGCCCTAAAACAAAAACTACACGACCAATATTTCTGTTCTTGGTATCGTTTTTCATTGGAAAAGATACCCTACTGATGGACATAATCATTTTGTTAGTATATTTTGGGAAGTGCCCAGTTCCGTTTTTTGCTGGGCCACCCTGTATAGTGTGGCAGATGCAATGAAATGTCCAATCTGATAAACTTTCCAACTCCAAATCTTTCCTCACAGCATGAATAAACATGATATCAGTTAAATTATGATTCACTAGGGAAATGATGTAGATAAAAAGACCATTATGGCAGAATGGTTATTGGCCTTTCTACAGCTCATTTACTAATCTTAGTATAAAAACAAAATGCATGCAGCTATGCTGTCCAATTTTTGCTTCTGATTTCGATCATAGATCAAACTTCAAAGTTTGGCTATCAGGTCAAACAATCCTATCATGAAGGTCACTTACAGCAATACAGCATTACTATTTTTGTTGTTGTCTATTCTAATCTGAGCATGTGGAACCACACAAATATAAGTTCATGAGTTAATGAGCCAAAACTAGTGCTGTAACTGACCTTGATGATCGGATCGTTTGATCGGATCGGCAAAATGTTTTCGATCTTCGAAATCGGATTATTAGTTGTTTTTTTTCTTTGGAAAATGATCCCCCAAAAACACATTTTGGGAATATAAATGAATACCAAAGCAACATATATCCATATTAATAAGGCCAAGGTAATCTTGTACGGGTATGCTTTCATTTCAAACTGCTTACCTCTTCTTTTACAAAATTATTCACGCCGATTCTGAGCTTAGTCCCATGTGATTAATTTGGCGTAACCTTTCAGAAACACATGGGACTAAGCTCAAAATCGGCGCGAATAATTTTGTAAAAGGAGAGGTAATCAGTTTTAAATGAAAGCATACCCATACAAGATTACATTGGGCTTATTCATATGTAGATATGTTGCTTTGGTATTCATTTATATTCCCAAAATATGTTTTTTGGGATCATTTTCCAAAGAAAAAAAAACGGATTTTTTTTTTTTTTTTTTTTTCCCGATCCGATCTTCCGATTTTGTCTGCATGATCGAAATCGGCAAAAACGGTCCGATCATGTATGATCGGATCGTGATCGGCATGCCGATCCGATGATCGGTTACAGCACAGTAACATTTAGAACTATTTTGTGAGATCGTTATTTTCATACGAGATACATTGAATGCGTTTATCTTTCAGCGACTAACGTGTGCAAAGAACTCGCAATACGCTAGCAGCTGTTCATGCAGAAGCTATGGAACACTGACGCAGGATCAGAAGGATAAAATCGCCGCGGGACCAGGCCTGGCGGACTTTATCGATGGAGACTTTGATGTTGATCAGGATGACCATGGATATGATGGCCTGCTGAAGAAGGAGAAGGGAGTTAAAAGGTAGGCTTTGACACTCATACCAGCAGCGAAAAAAATACACGGGGGCGGCGGGCGAATTCGCCCCCGAAATGCCCAAAAGAGCCCCCCCCCCCCCCCCCAAAAAAAAAAAGTAGCCCCAACAATTTTTATTTTTTATTTTGGGGATTTTGGTTGGATTTTCTTTTTGGATCGTGATCAAATGCTTATAAGATGATCACGTACAGCATTAGAGCTTAATAGTAGCCCCTGAAATTCGAAAAAGAGCCCGGAAATTTGTAGCCCCCGAGATGATAAAAGTAGCCCCCGAAAAAGGAGCCCCCGAAATAAAAATATTAATTTTTTCGCTGCATACCAGTTAGACATTCCATACTGCTGTATGTCGTAGGCATTGCATAAACAATGCATGGCTAGCATGTCGTTGTTGACATGCTGGTGTATGGCATGTAAATGGTCGTATTGCCGTAATGACAACAACAACATTTAAAAAAACTTCAATTTTCAGATAAATTAATTTATAATTTTATGAAATTTGAGTGAATGATTCAAGATATGCGTTTCTGATTTGTCATATTCTGTTCATAGTGTTTTTCTCATGTTAACTCCCTTTTTGTTTGTTTGTTGTTTTGCTTGTTACAGATTACGACTACCACCCTGGCTAAAAACAGAAATTCCCATTGGAAAAAATTACAGCGGTATAAAGAAAAACCTTAGAAATCTCAATCTTCACACAGTAAGTCTATTTTTTCACCATTATGTCTATTATACACTCTTGGATTTTTATGGTTCTTATTGTTTTGATATTGCAATCATTCAGTCATGGTGTTATTATTTTACTAATTGCTGGATGGATAATTTGATGACCTGTCTTTAATGAATGTTTTTTAATGGATTAATTACATTTTTCCAATCGCTGTTTATAAACACATTTGCAGTAGTGTCTTACGACTTACCAATAAATATAAGATGTTCATCTCAAACCATATAGATGAGGGCTTGAAATGGGAGATGTCATTTTTAGTTTGAAAATCTATTTACCTGATCAGGATACCCAAATTATGACTTTAATTAATATTTTGCTGGCCCTACAGTACAGTTTTACTGGCTACGGACATGTGTTAGTACATAGATCGCTAAAATTTAGGAAAATCCCTAAATTGGCAACACATTGAGATATACTAAAAACAGATTTTTGCATTTAAATTGGCAACTTTGCGGCAAAGTCACTTCATATTAGTCTTAAATTGTAATTACTAAATATTTTCCACCTATTTTTATGTCATTAAAAGGTCGAACAAATTTAGGAACTTTGTCAATTTGTAGAGGTAATTAATGATTAATTTTGCCGTAAAATAGCTCTCGTCCTTGATGGGTTAACTAGTAGTTTTTGAAAACCACACAGAGTTAGTATAGAGCCCACCATGTTCTCATCATCTTCTTCGGGTTAATCTGCCTCTTTCAATCTTGAAGATTCTTGCAGATACCAACAAATTCTCATAGACAATGGGTTAATACATTGTTTAATTTTACTTGACAGGTGTGCGAAGAGGCCAAATGTCCAAACATAGGAGAGTGCTGGGGAGGTGGTGAGCATGGAACTTCTACAGCTACTATAATGGTGAGTCACATCTTCACAAGCAGAGCGAAAAGAGGAGGGGGAGGGGGGGGGGGGGAGGGGAAGAGAGAGAGGGAGTAAAATATGTATTGCAGCATGATGTACATGTTCCTCTATATGAAGTTGGATGTGATCAATTCATTGAAGTAATCCATTATTGACTACGTCAAATTCAAACAAAATCTCTTAGAGCTTTGAAATTTCTCTTGTACCTTATTTGGCTTATAATGGTATTAAACAAAATAATAAAATGAGTTTTGATTTTTCTAATGCATCCCTAATTATGGAGATCCATCATTCCAGTAAAAATCAGTACATGTAGTACTGAAGGTGTCTTATAGAGATCAATGTAAAACGAAAATCGACCAGCAACAATAGATAGAGCAAACAATACAAAAAGTCAAAACTTAACAAGAAATATGGAAAAAGTCAAACCTGTCTATGAGGACCATCAGAGGAATTGACAATCTAAACTGAGACTCAAGATAAGTGGTATTTATATTACTTACAGGTATTTTCTACAAAGAACTTCAAATTTGAGTTTTGGTAGTCATTTTCACATTATAATTGTCCCAGGGCAGATTTTATTTATGTATTCATCCAAGAGATATGGAAATATAGTCACGATCAATGACAATTTAATTGATGTGAATTTTTCCACCCAGATCCTTGGAGACACATGCACGCGAGGCTGCAGATTCTGCTCGGTGAAGACAGCAAGACGCCCCCCTCCTCCCGACCCCAACGAACCCGTCAACACCGCATCTGCCATCGCATCGTGGGGAGTCGACTACATCGTTATCACATCGGTTGACAGAGATGGTATGGACACTCTTTATTACCAAGTTGTAGTCAGGATTCAGTGATAGCATATTACTTTAGTGTAGAATCACATTCTTCTATCAAGAATAAATCTGCCCAGGAAATAAGTTGCTTGTGATACAAGAAGATTACTGAGAGGATCAGTCAGTGAAAATTCTGGCAGAAACAGTCAAGAAATAAGACAGGAAAGTTTGAACTTTTTGGAGATACATGGATAACTTTTCAAATTGCTAACTACAATTGGCATAATAAAGCTAAAAATCAACATGAAATTAGTTTTACTTAAAAAGCAATTATAATTAGATATTCAATATTTGTTAATTAAGTCATTTGCATGTATCAGAATTTACATTCTTTTACTTATCCTCAGATCTCTCCATTTCCACAAACAATTGTCATTCTGCTTAGTTAGTTTTGTGTAAACATGTTAAAGGGATAGATCATTTTGTTTATAGCCGTTAAAACTCAAGAGGGCGCTCTCCAAAAAGTCATTGGTTTCAACCATTTAAAATAAAATTTGTGCATGTGATGTTTTGTTGAAACAGTGATTAGATAGAGAGATAATCAGTAACTATTTAAAAACCTCTTTTGTACATTTTTGAAAAGAGGAAGCATTAAAAAAATACAAATTAATGGCTGGTTCAAAATTATCGAATATTTGTGGGGCCCCACAATTATTACAAATGGAAATGTTTATGGATATTTTAGCCGTTTCTGAACTGATTTTGATCAAATAAAGTTTATTCTGTCATTAAAATTGTATGCTCCTTCAAATTTGACACTCACTTTTTCATTATCTCACAAAAAAAAAAATTGTGTAGCGCCCTCTATAACAAAACTCAACTATCCCTTTAACTGGTATTTGTTTTGTACAATTTTGTGTATTTTTAATTTAGTCTGATATTAAAATAAACTGAATTTAATTGAAATCAGGGGATGGCTGTTAGATAATAACTGCGCTATCTGGTTGTCACCTTATGACCGTCTGGCGTCTGGTGAGGATGCCAACTTCATGTGAATAAGCCAGTTCGTAATTAGACTATGGAGCTTGGGTGACGACAGAGGGCGTAGTCCGATATTCCATCAACGGGCGATCAACGTACAGTAAAGTGTATGGTAGTATGTCATATTACCGGATAATTTTAGTTTGACAGCATAAAACAAACATTAGATGCATAAAATCAAAGTGGAAAAAATACGAGCAGCTGCATAAACTCATAAAGAACACATTTGATGTAAAGTATATTCAAGAATTTACCGATTTTTCTCCATATCAACTTTCTTGTAATCATCTTTCTTGTGAATGATCTAGGTGAATCATTCACACGCAATAATGATACCAAGGCGGGCGATAAGCATACCACCCATTCGTACAATGTACCGTTCAAAATTGAACGCTATGTTTTAGGACGCCAACGGCAAGGAAAACAGACGGGATATAATATTTCTTTCGACATGTTGCGCGGTCTTCAAAACAAGAAAGTCGGTAATCATTATCAATTTATATAAATTGTGGATCACATAAACGAAATTTGTTTGCATTTGCTAATAAATGGAGAGAGAAATCAGACGGCAAAAACTGTTTTTGCGTTGGATAGTGCAGCAAGCGGAAGACGATAATCTCCGCACAATGCTATGTACACTATTATGTACACCTATACGTGCGTGCTAGCCAGGCCAAGCAAGGCTCGGTGAAATTATTGATCAATAAATATCATCATTACACATGAATAACACATTCTATCAAACCGGTTCTTGTTCTATGAAATAGTACATATTATGCTATTAACCTTTGATGTGGTGAATACAAAAATGATGGGCTTATTTTTATTCTGATCCAGATTTTAAAAACGTAAACAAATAATTCGCATTCAATTGCACGTGTGGCTCCTTTGATTCTCACGATCGATGGAATATCAAAATACCCGGAAGTAAATACGCGCATGCGCAGATTGTAACTACGAACTGGCTTATTACCTGGATGAATGATACATTTTACCAATTTATCTTGCTTGTTTTATTTGCCACTCAGATTTACCAGACGGTGGGTCGGCTCACTTTGCAGAAACAGTAAGAGAAGTTAAAAGTCGGTAAGTATTAAAAGGATACCAGAAATATTTTGCATCTTTTTGCCTGTATATACAGTATATGAGCTGGTAACATCAAAACATCCCCTCTTTCTGTCATTGAAATAATATAGATATAACAAAAACATGAATTGTAAAGCTGATCAGCACTCAATCTGGTCAAAATGAAGTGAGTGTTGACAGACAATAGAGAGATTGCGCTTATAATTTAACAATTACAGTCTTGTTCGTTTACAAATGCATTGCTGTTGGTAACAATTTGATAGCTTTCAAAGTACAAGAAGTACAATTTAAAAAATGGTTTTGGATAGTAACTATTTCATTAGAAAGAATTCATTGAGTAGAACTGAGCCAAAGCCGAAGTTGCAAATCTGCAAATGTTTTGATGTTTAAAAGCTTTTATTAGGGATTGTTATTTTGTATTGTGTCTTATATTTCCCTGCAGAAATCCAGCCATCCTGGTGGAATGTCTGACCCCAGACTTCAGGGGAGATTTAGAGGCAGTGGAGATGGTAGCGGCGTCTGGTCTAGATGTCTATGCTCACAATGTTGAGACTGTCAGCAGATTGACAATGTGAGTGTTACGGCAGTGCTTTAATTTTGAAGACATTTTGTCCACATGTTTCAAGATAAGTTTTGTCAAATTGAGTACAAGTCTAATATTTATTTAGATTATTTCATTATTTTATGTTAAACTAATGAATAGAAGATTGCATTTTTTGTACCCTAATTATGAAAGATTAATAGTTTTACGTTTACAGTGCTTATATACTAGTGATTCAAACTTTACCTGAGTGTAATTTCTTTCAAAAACAAATTGTATTTTAGTGTTTTAAATCTATGTGAAAGTAATAATAATAATGATAGTGGATACTTATATAGCGCACGTTCCGTCTTTCGACGGAACGTGTATGGATTTCTAAAGGAGAATGATTCCCCTCCAAGTGCTCGCATACTTTGCTGCAACCCATTGAATGCCTGTGAATTTAGATACATTGTAAAACTTATCAAATGTTTCTCTCTAATAGGTTTGTGCGTGACCCACGTGCTACTTACAAGCAAACAATGTCTGTTTTAGAGCATGCAAAGAAATCACAACCGAGTGTGTTCACCAAGTCTTCAATAATGCTGGGCCTTGGTGAGACGGATGACGAGGTCTTCCAAACGATGAAAGGTATCTGATGGTTTTGATGTGGTCTTATACTTATAATTGTGGTATCATAATTCAAACATAGGGATAACTGACCAGAAATATATAATATAAATGACAATGAGCAAAGAAAATTGGGCCCAAGAGTTGAACCAGAGACCTGGATTGCTAGACGGGTGGTCTACCAACTGAGCTAGAAATCTGGAGGTCTCGGGTTCGATTCTGGGGAAAGCCCAATTTTCTTTGCTCATTTTCCTTTATCAAAATATTTGTATTTGAAATAACTGTCTGGAAATCATAAAATTAATATGTATTTCATTATTGATAACTGGATGATTATCAAAACAATTATCTCCAGCTATCATTATAATTTATAAATACTTATTGCATTACTGATAGCTGGAAAATAATCAAAACAAATATCTCAAGGTATCATCATAATATATTTATTGCATTATTGATAGTTGGATAATTATCCAAACAAGTATTTCCAGGTACCATTGAAATAATTTGAATAATGCAGAGTTACGGACTATAGTACAGTGGAACCTTGTTATAACGAGGAGCTTCCATTCAGTCCTGTACAAAAGTACAGGAACTGTAGCATTTGGGTGTAATGGAATTTACAGTTAGCATTTTCTATATTGTTCTTATTCATTAGATCTGCAGACTGCCGGCGTAAGCTGTGTGACGCTCGGACAGTACATGCAGCCAACAAAGAGGCATCTGAAAGTCGCTGAGTATGTGACGCCAGAAAAGTTCAGTTACTGGGAGAAGGTCGGCAACAAGCTGGGCTTTTCCTACACAGCCAGTGGGCCTCTGGTCAGGTCTTCTTACAAAGCTGGTAAATAGTCATTCATTCATCAATAGGGGCTTTTTCAATTTATGGTTTTAAAGGGTACCACCACCCATAAATAATATTCTTATAAATAAAAGGTAACATTTTTTGTAGTCCTTTCCAGTTTCAACCAACAAGTTCAGAAAAATATGTTTCCAGACAAAATATATTTGATTGAAAAACGCATCACTATACTACAACATCTGTTCATGTGCCTGCATTCAAAGACCTTTTGTCTAGGACGAACGCATCGTCCGTGAATCTTTTGTCTCCAAACTTAGGCGTGAATAGAAATGGCGCACTCCCAGACGTTTGGCGCGTACAGAACCACGAGGCCATAATGGTTCTGTATGTGGTGGTAATTAATTGCATTTTTTAATGAATTACACAACCCTTTGCAAAGTGTTAGGCATCTATTTGATATCACACAACGGTACCAAAACATGTAATTGTGTGTTCTTCTTTGCCTGGTGGTCCCCTTTAAAGGTATGGTGACAAGAAAACTGCCTCAAAATTGGGTTTTACTGTATCTAAGGTAGATTTTCATGAAGATTACTAATAAAAACATATTTTCCTGGTGGGAAAACCCGGTAAAATAAAAAAATCAACTTGTAAATTCACTTTCGGAACCCCCGTAAAAAAACTGAGTCCCGGGCGAACAAAAAATGACGTCATCTTTGTGACGTCACCTGCAGGCAATCGCAGTTTAGCTCGGTCATAGACGTACACGCTGAGTGCAATACTCACGTTGACACAGAGATATTATTTCCATTTGTTTCAATATTTGCAAACATTTGTTCAGGTTTATATCATGGACGATATACACTCAGATGTGTAGCTGCATCCTGCTACAATTCATTTCTTAGCAATTCTTAAGCATTTTCAGTAAAACCTCAATTTACAAGCAAAAACGAGTTTGTTTTACAAGCAAGTCATAGGCTCTGCATGTAAACAATGCACATTCCTCCGCGTTGCGGTCTGCATGTGATGTCATGAATCGGGTGACACGTGCGCACATTCCCGCTCTGCTATAAATGACTTTTTTTAGGAGCATGGAACGCTGATGCGAAATAAAGCAAAAAAAGTTGCATGAAATTTACCTTTTTTTCCCAACTTAAGGATTTCTTTGAAAAAAAGAGTGTGGTATATCAATAAAGGCACATATTTAAAGCTATGAACCTGAATCAAAGCCGGGATTTTCCCCCTCCTTTAAGTTAGTGTGCATGCGCCGCAAGTCTGCTCCTGTTGTCTAGTCCACTATTAAACAGATACCTGGTACTGAGAGGAGACGATGCGCGATAGCATGCACACTGCTTTTACTGTGACATCATTATGTCCCTGTCCATATAGTGGACATGCAGTTGAAAAGCCCCCTTTAGTGAATAAGTACGTCCTTATAATTCATGTGGTCTTTCATTAATTAATTTAGTCAGTTATTTTAATTCCGTCAGTGTCAGTTAGTTGTGTTCGTTCGTTCATTCATTCATTTATTCATTCGTTAGTTTGTTATTTGTTGTTGTTTTGTTTTTGTTTGTTTGGGTGTTCATTTGTTTGTGTGACTGTTCATTTGTTCATTCATTCAGTCAGTCAGTCTATCATTCATTTATTTATAGTCTTGTTACTTAGTTTCAGTTTCTTTTATAAACTTGTGTGCTCTTGTATTTTAATTGGTTTCATAACTGAAACTTAGCATGTGAGTGCCATACCCATAAATTCAGGATAAGGAAGGCTGTGTGTGTGTGTTTGTGTGTGTGTGTGTTATAAGTATATCTTAGTATATTGCTATGTTGCAATGCCATCCAAGACATTTTCATTGTATTATAATGTATGATTGAGTATTGTAGAGTAGGTTTCACATCCCATCCTAGTAATGATTTTATTAATAGCGTAGGTGTGTGCCATATTCATATTTCTACATTATGTTATAGTTTGGCTACTGAGAAGGAGGAAACTAGATGCGCAAAAAAAGTTGCCTGTGCAGAATTGCATGTATTTCCTTAGTCAATTACGACACAAGCACAAAGGCATAATTACATTCAGAATGGAGTTAATTCTCCTCGCTGCCGTCTTGTTGCTAATTATTCTTGTGTCCGTGGTAGTGAGTGGTGCGGTCTCCAGCAAGTCAAGGAACTCTCCGTCGAGGTGTTGTGGGTGTCTGAGCACAAATGATGATAGTTCAAGAGGTGTGGGCTTCAAGGGTTTGGAAGAGTCGGACTTGCCAGTGCAACTTCGAAAGGAGGCGGGGAGGAGCGGTGTAAGGTCCTACACCTGGCCTTGGCAGAACAAGAGACCATCGAGAAACAAGCGGAGCAAGGATTATGGAGGGGATGGTTCCGTCATCTTCAGCAGCAATTCCCTGTGTCTGAAGGTTGAGAAGGACATAGAGGAAGACATCGATGACGTTTTTGGTGATCCATCAAGAATGCTGAGTCTTGCCGGCTCGCACGGTGGGCGGGACAGTGATCTTTTCGGCAAAGATGACATGATGAGTCTCCACTCTGTGATGACGTACTTCGAGGAGGAAGTTCTGAAGGAAGTTAGTGCTCTTGAGGACCCAGGCGCAGGTATGTCAGATTCCGTCAAGAATATTGCAGGATCTCTTGCATCAGTTGCCGCCCAAAGACCCCTTATGGAAGTGGTAGGAGGGACAGATATGAAAGTTTCTCCCAGAGCAGTTATGTCGGATTCACTGACAAATGTTGCAGGATCCATTATTTCATTGAGTGATATGAGACCTCCTTCAGCAGATATTGGAGAGGATAGGATAACTGATTTGATATTCTCTGGAACAGGTATGTCAGATTCGCTCAAGAACAATGCAGGGGATCTTGATTTTGTTGCCACCCACAGACTCCCTTCGGCAGATTTAGAAGAATATGGGACAAATGATTTGTCAGATTCTGTCAAAAATGGAACAGGATTCCAAAGTATGGATGACATCCAAAGACCCCTTTCAGCAGAGGTCAGATACATGTCAAGCAGCTCTGAAGGGGAATTAGGAGAAGGATCAAATGAGGATTCTGTTGGAGATGAAGATACAGTGATAAGGGAGGACAGAATGGACAGTGTCTTCTGGGAGGGTGCTAAAAGAGACGGGCAGATGGGACCAGGAGAGATGCTTCCAGACGTTAAGGAAACTGTCCTTAGCATCTCAGATGATGAGCAGGATGATGAACCATTTGATTCAGAGGACAATGCTATGATGATGATGCAAGGTGGTGGTAATGAGAGCAATTGGGGAATGATGCACCCTATGACTGGATCAACCTTGATGAGATACCGCTGCTCCATGTCCAGAGAGGAGATCCTCTGCTGCTCCTCCAACGCATCCTCCCTCGCCCTCGAGTCACCCTGGAACATTGGGAACGAGGAATTGAGCCCCAGGCCCCACCACCGGAGGGTGTCTGGACTCCTCCATGGAGAGCTGAATGCTGAGCATCCCCTTATGCTCTACCGCTACTCCATCTCCCTCGAGGAACTCCACTTCCCATCCCGCCCCGGCTCCACGTCTTATGAACTCCTCCATCCTCTCTCCTTCTCTCAGATTTCTGGACAACACCAACGTATCCCCAGTTTTGGGATTCCCGGACACCTCCTATCCCTCGCCAGCCCTGAAATTCCTAGACATTTCCATCCTCGTCCCTCATATGCTACTGATGATGAAGAGGAGAGTGAGGTATTCTTCGACGCGCTCTCATCCGTAGGAAGCGCCCGCTCTTCTCTTGCTGTTCCCATTGATGAGTCATTGATACCTCCTTCAATGGACCATCCAGTCAGAGATGTTGTATCCAGGGCATTTGCCCGAAGATCGATGTTCTACTCGCTCTCAACTGAGGGCTCGTCTCCCCCAGTCCGGAGATGTAGCAGTCTCCAGAATCTGTCATAAGCCATTGTACCTTCATTCTTCAGTGAGAATGTGTAAGTTTAGCTACCAGTCTGTAGAAAGCATCATGTTTGTGCATATTGACTACCATCGTTAATGAGTTAGACTAACAACATTCTCTTTCTTTACTCTACTAGCTGATGATCTAAGACATTTTTTTATAATTCTATCAAGATCATATTCATCTAACGCTCTTTGTTTTTTTTTCCAGGTAGTATTATTCCTTATGATGCCATTGGAAGAGCCAAGGAAATGTATAACCCATACTTTATCATATTGGGCTATCGCATTCAAGGATGGTCAAACTTCACACAAATTAAATTAATTTATCATTTTGCTCTATTCTGCTAGGATCAGGCCCCGTATTGACTCTTACTTTTACACTGGTGACATTTTATTAGATTTTCAGCAGTTTTCAGCAGTATTTTTCTTCATAAAATTCTATTCATCACTTTTTCTATTTTTTTTCACAATGCAGGAGAGTTTTTCTTAACCAACATGGTTAGAGAGAAGCAGCATGAGTCGGCACGGGCAGAGTATATCACACAAGATGGGAAGCAGGAGATGTCTTGACGCTGGTGATGCAAGAGGAGGAAGACAAACTCTATAATGCAATGCTAGAAATTAACCTTTTTGCCTTGTCGCCCAGTAAATAGATTTGTCTAATTCTAGTGGCCCAAAACTTGAATCTGGTGGCTCTAACAAACGAAGAAAAACATTTACAAATTTGCTATATTTGGATGCCAATTTTGGACAGTGGAGTTGAGCATCAATGGAATTTGTTGGACCGAAGCTAATTTTTAGTGGCACTGGGCTAGCAAGCCCATGCTAATTTCGAGCACTGCAATATTTTAAGTTCTTTTTTTTGTTTTTGTACAAAGAATATATTTCTATGATATTGTGTGAAGAGTGTAGCCCCCTCCCTTTGAAATTGATAAAAATCATGTTTATTTTGTTGTATGCTCTTCTATTATGTAGATGTTCACTTTGTAGTAATACATGTATATTTAAATATAATGTATAATTTTGCTCGCATGGCTTGGTCAGTTAAACAGGAGCCTGATGAGTCCTGTATTAAACTCTATGGGGATTTCAAAATCTGGTAGGAAATAGTTTTAAGTTATAAACTCTCATTTTCAGAAAAGCTATAGCACTGCACATCCCTCTAACAAAAAAAGTAATTGTTCAACTGTATTTTTAATGAAATCTAAGTACTTTGTTTATGCTGTTGCACTCTACAATTCCTGGGTATTTCAGAAGCATTTTGATTACACTTTTAAAATATAACTTTTAATGAGATCCTTACATGCTGAATTTCTTTTTTTAAGTAAGTGTGGGAATGATTAAAACTTTATTGTGTACAGTTGCTTGTATTTTCATCCTTTGACAAAATGTCTGCATTTATATGTTCATGAATTTATTTAGTTATGTTCATTTCTTTGAGAGATCATCACATGATCTACTCCAATTGTTACTTTTAATAAAATATTGAAAACTTAAAAATTTAACTTTTGAATGGAATGATTAACTCCTTTCTGTACTATTGTTGGATATTATTTGAGTAAAGTATGGGGGGATGTTAACAAAAAATTGTTCTGGGATATTTTGACCAGATATCATCTTTTATGTTTTCACATTGCAAGCAAAAAACAACAACACAGATTTATTGCAGAAGAGGAGAAGTGAAAGCACATGAAGTTTTATCAAGAGCTCATGACCCAAAGTCCATTTTCTTTTGAGTACCAGTTGGAGTTTAATATTGAAACTCATA
Organism: Echinarachnius parma; assembly: GCA_037951105.1. Taxonomy (NCBI): domain Eukaryota; kingdom Metazoa; phylum Echinodermata; class Echinoidea; order Clypeasteroida; family Echinarachniidae; genus Echinarachnius; species Echinarachnius parma. The sequence continues at coordinate 101,831 of JBAMJV010002783.1, read as the reverse complement.
TGAGAGTGGATGCAAGTCAAGATAAATGAATAATTGTTTTTATTAATGGTGGAGTATTTGTAGAAGGAATAGTTCATAAGGCCATGAAAAATAAATGGTTGGATTGGCGTAACCCGCCCGCCCCTAAAAATACCGGCGCTAATGCACGCCGACCCTAGAGGTTTTTTTCTGAATTTTATTTCTAAAAAAAAAAAAATAAATAAATAAATAAATAAATAAAAAATTGCAATAGAATTTGAAATTGCGATGTGTTATGTGTGTGTTTTTGTGTATTTGTGCGAAAAAAAAAAGAAAAAAAAAAAAATCCCTACCGACCTACCCTAATTTTTGGTTGCCCGTTACTCCAATCATACAATTTTTTTTTTTTGGCCTAATGCACACACTTGTGTAAATATGCATGGGACAGTGTTTTAATTAAACAAATGAAATATGATCACTTTTGACATCGCAGTATAAGGCAAGAAGGCTTGGGAGACTGCACCCCCCCCCCCCCCCCCCCCCCACAAGACTTTTGAAAACTTATTTTCTATGTATAAGATATATTTCTGCTTGATTATTTTGTACATAATTAATGTATTATGTTCACATCAAAATAAAGTGTCTATCTATAAATGAATTTTGTATAATACTCTTTCTTCTGTGGGGGCCGGGGTGACACATCAACAAATATATATATATTCAGGAAGTTTGAAACACATTTTATTGTGTATGTGTGTTTTCTGCCTGGGTATGTGTGTTTTAATTTGCGAGTGAGGTGCATTTAAAGGTATAGTAAAGTTCTGGCATAGAGGGCTCTTCAATAAATCGTTATTTTGGGAGGTATAGAGGAATACTGTATGTAAGAATTGCAAGCTAGATCATAATAATGCCGGAAAAAAAGAAGTTTGTTTGATCAAATCTGTTAGAAACGGCTGAAATATCTACAAAAAAGTTCCTGTTAAAAAAGTCATGGTCGTTAACTTTCACTCTGGGTTCACTAATATGAAGTTTAGCCTTATATGCATTGGTGAAAGTGAAACTTTTAAGGGGGGACATAGTCTAAAAAAATAATCACTAAATGTTGTGTTTTGGCTTCCTGTTGAATTTCAGTGTAAATGCAATGTCATGTATTGATTATATATGCAACGAGAAGTCTTTTTTCAAAAATATGTAATATGACACCCACAGCTAATTTGCATACAAAGAAAAACATAAGAAAAAACGATTATGGTTCTCCCGTTCAAAGTAACCATTCAATTTCCTTCAAACTTGCCATATGCATTCTGGGGCTCAATGCAATTACTTTCTATGGTTTAGTTTTTTTTAAATATATATATATATTTTTTTAATGATTTTTGTATTGGCCAATCAAATTTCGGCTTAGCTAATTATATATTCATGGACTAATTTGTCAAAGTTTAAACATTTTTGTCAAAAACAAATCCATACAAGTTATAGAATACACATTCACAAGGCAGCACACCAAATTTCAAGACAATTCATCATGCAATTCTCTCTCAATTACAAAAATCGTCACGCCCATTCACCTAAAATCCCCATTTTGAGAAAACAAAGAAAAACAAAGAAAACTAGATTTTGAATTCGTCACTTAGACGAATTGAGGTTATACATATCGTTTTTTATGATAAAACTAAAAGGATGATTTAAAAAATAACAGATTTAAAGAAATAATGGTATATGATTCAAGTAAAAGATTGCACTCTGCATTTGCCAATACAATATATAATGTTGATGCGCGGCAGACTAATCATAACAATCATACTGTATAGAGACACAATATATATAGTTCTTACATTCCTATTGTTCCGATAGTTGAGACCTACTTCCTTTTAGAGCATAACCTCAGCTACAACATATCGAAATATGGGAGATAATCGATGGAGAATAAGCGAGATATGGTCGAAAGTCCGCTGTAGTTAATTTTAAAATCGATTAAAATTCGCATTTTCAACTTTAACACTCAATATTATGACGTCACAACATTTACTTGGCATAAATGAGGTATGAATTCATATCTACAACTCATAATCTTTTTGAATATTGAATAAAATTTGGGGGTTTATGTACTTTACAAAAAGTTATGGCCAAATAAAAAAAAGTATGTTTTTTATTATATTTTGCCATTATGCGTGCGCGCGTAATTCTGACTTTGACGAGCGTGTTCCTTGTTATTATGAGTCAACAATGACTCAAATTTATGGAGTGTGTTGAAGAATGTACCCAGGAATGGAAAACCTGTTTAAAAACGATATGTTTCCTATTTATTTGCGTTACGCGCGCAAATACGCGAGGCAGACTAATCACAATTGTAAAGAGAAACACTATAGTGCCTAAATTCCTATTGCTGGATAGTAATGACAACACTCCCATTAGAGCATAACCCCAACTACAACATATCGAAATTTGGGAGAAAATTGATGGAGAATAGGCAAGATATGGTCGGAAGTCCGCTGTAATCGATTTGAAAATCAATTAAAATCGGTTAAAATTCGTATTTCAGGTTTAACCCTCAATATGATGACGTCATAACATTTACTTGTCATAAATGAGGTATGAATCCGTATCTACAACTCATAATCTTTTCGAATATTGACAAAAAAATGGAGGTTTATGGACTAAAAAAAAAAGTTATGGCCCCCCAAAAAAGGTAAGTTTTTACCATATTTTGCCAATTTGCGTGCGCGCGTAATTTTTACTTTGACGCGCGCGTACTCCGTTATCATGAGTCAACAATGACTCAAACTGATAGGGTGCGTTTATGGATGTATCAGGATTGCAAAACATGTGAAAAACCTTAATTTTTCTTGTTCTTTTGTGTTACGCGCTCAAAAACGCGCGCGCCGACGCGCACGCGCGGAAATTTTTTAAATGCTTAAAATTGTCTGAAACATATAGTAAATTACTCGGGTTAGGGTTTTGATCATTTTTAAATTTTGTTTTCATTTGACGGACGCGTACGCGCGCGTCTCCGAGTGTAAGCGCACGCGCATGAGCTTAAAAGATGAGGATTGACCTGATTAATATTGATGCGAAATTTGAAGTGAAATTGATGACGCATGACTGAGATATGATGATTATTGACATTTGACAAAATGGCGTCCTGATGACGTCACAGTGATCTGACGACATTGAAATGAGTTTCTTGCACTAAGTCAGATGATGATCTATCATGATGTGAAGTTTCATGACGATTGATTCATCTGATCTTGAGATACGCGACGAACAAAATCGGAGGAATAATAATAATAAAACTTCTAACGAAATCAATAGGTTATACATATGTATATGTATAACCTAATAAAAAGAATTACATTTTGAATCGCGTCAAATACGTTCCGAATGGTAAACAACACCCAATGAGGCAATGTTGACAATTTTGTTTAAAATGAATTAATTTAGTTCATTAATGGAAGATAATATATGCAGCAAAACATCTGAATATACATCAATTAATACAATTAAAAGGAGATTACTGTTTTAATTAGTACTCTAATATGCTATACTTTACTGTACAAAAAGGTCATTAGAATATGAGATAAATGTGACTTTGAACTGGATTTTGGAGTACTTGTAGGCATTATTTTTTACTCAAATTTTTACAGAACATTCAACAGATATTACTGATCAATTTTTTTTAAAATGGCTATTATACTGTATGTCCCCCCTTAAGTGCAAAAAAAAACAAAAACATTTTTACCATGTCAAGAAAATTTCCAATTAACTAGACCGATAAAACTGGCGGTTTTCAGGGCCTCTTTTACATTGACTGTAAACTGTCTAAATATAGGGCCGACAGTATAAGACTACACTAAATGTAAAAGAGGCCCCGAAAACGACAGATTGATTAATTCCCAGGTAAAAAAAAAACAGTTGAAAATTAGTTGCTAACTGTATGGTACCAGTTGATACCATTTGGCCAACTGGTTCCAATATGGAAATTGGTACACTGGAATCAACTGGAACAACCAGTAAGAATCCAGTAATAGATACCAGTAAGAATCCAGTGAGAACCCAGTAAGGCTGACCAGTAAGAAAACCAGTTGAAACCAATATAAAACCATTAAGAAACCAGTAGTGAGATTAACCGGTACATGAAGACCAGTTAAAGTAGTTGGTTTCAACTGGTATTTTGAATTGGTTTCAACTGGTATTTCTATTGGTTTTAACTGGTCTGCTACATCTGTCCATTTATCTTTACTGGGAACCAGGAATTTTAACTGCTACCGTTTGATGCCAGTTAAAACCAGTAAAAACCAGTTGAATTTGTTTTCAACTGGTCAACTGTTTTTTTCGACCTGGGTTGGTTTATTATTAAACCTGCTGAAAATAATAAGGAAAGACACGTGTGGTACTTTTTATCATATCTTTACAAAAAAATGAGTTAGGAATGTATCATTGTACAGAATATTTTGTGTTATATGATGGTAGGTTTAAATGACATAAATGGCGTTAAACTTTTTTAAAAAGTATACTTTTCAAATGTACCACCAAAGTGATGAAAATCTGATGAATGTGAAGTTTAGACAAAATTACATTTATGATTTCGGAAGGAATGTTAATAGGGTCGAAAATATAATATTCAGGTGTCTGATTAGTGCTCTAGCGGTTTTTTTTTTTTAAATATGGAAACAGCCTTACAAATTCAAATTGAAGATTTCCTTATACTATTAAAGGTTTGAAGTTTTAGTGACTGATATTAAGTTTTTATCAGTATTTAGGTGAACTTTGTTATTAAGAGGAGCTTGGGAAAATTACCTTGTTAAAATATTAATATCAGGATGAAAACAAAAAATGAATAGAGAGAACTCATACCAGTAAAATTAGTTTGTTATGACGGAGGTTTTGTTATATATGATGATGATGAAGAGGCGGGGCCGGATGGTGGCCTGATGATGATGAGGATGAGGATGATGATGATGATGATGATGAGGAAGAGAATGAATGGTGATCGATGATGAAGATGACAACGATATGACGACATTGATGACAATAACGATATGATGACGACGACAATGACCGTGTGATGAAGTGATGATGATGATTGATGTATATAGTTAGCGATGATAATGATATTATAATTTATGATACAATGTATATTCTTCAAGGCTTTTCTCTAGGTAGCCAAATAAATATGACACAACAGCTCTCATCAGACTTGTGTGTACCTAATTCCGTTGGCACCCCAGGGCAAGCCCTATACCTGTATGTGCTTGTTTATGTCAAATTGCAATCATTAAACAAAAACTAATAATTGTGACAGAAAATAGATATATATAAAGCTAAATTTCCAGCATTTTCTAGAACCCCGAGATAACCTAGATAAATGGTCTTAGAAGTTACAACATCAAAACAATTACGCGGCACCTAAACATCAAACTGCAAGAAAAGGAACAAATAAAGTGACCCCGCCCTTTCAGTACTAGGTGCACGCTAATTTTTAGGGAAAACCCCGGGTGCAGACTGCGTCATTTTTGTTTTAAATCGGGAAATTACCTTTGTGCATATTATCCGCGCGCGATGACGGTGAGGGCGTATTATCTGGACTTGTAAAATTCTGTAGCAGAAATGGCGACAAGAATCGCATTGGTGACCGCTAAAAGGAGGTAAGATAGCCCATTTTATTTCTTGAAATTATTTTATCTGTGGTGTGATTATATATTCAAAGTTCTCCGTGTTGTTCAAGTTGGATATACATTTTCTATTCTTTGCAATTTTCGGAGAAAATTTATTCTGGTTGTGACCGGATACTCCAACCGGAAAGCTGAACGTTTATACGTGTGTGGACTTTATGACTTGGGACAAACTGTCGAGTGACTGTATTGAAAATGAGAATTGGGTTTGGGTCTTTGGGGTGTTTAATCTAGAGGGTTGTTGGATCGTTTGGTACTGTACTCTATTACCGAACACTTAATGTTTCACCACAAAAAACAAACAAACATTAAATGCAATAAATAAAAGTGAAAATTATGTCATATTTCTTGACTTGATTCTTGAATTTAAGTTAAAAATGAAAAGTTGAAAGTTGACTTGTCTTTGACTTTGTCTTGAGTTTGGACTTTGAGTCGTGATCATGACAATGAGTGATACCGTAGTTGCTGGAGAACCCGGACAGTCACACACAACACAGATAGCACAGTGCGTCATTGACTTTGTACACACACCGTGCGCGGTGTCCGGGTTCTCCTGCACTGCGATAAATTGAACCTTCGTGCATGAAATCGCGCCGTGCGGAAACCCGCTTTGCCGTTGAGCGATAATTTTTTATCAGCGAAGGCACCGCGATATTACGGTCCAATTGGTGTAAGTTTCTACCGAAATGAACTACTGAGCGTAGATTTACAAAAGCGAGAATAAAGATTATAAAAATTGTAATCTCAAATTATCGTGAATAAAATAAAAAATAACAAATGTTGGAGTTTAAAGACCGACTTTCAAGCGATTTTCTGGATAACCAGGAGGACTACAGAACAGCAATATACATGTATTTTATGAGCAATATGCAGATAAATCGTTTGATATAAGTTTCGAGTCGCATGTTCAGTGCATTATCGGCAAATCTAATTTCAAAGGTAGCCCTGTCCATTTTTTGGCCGGGTTCTCCCCCCGTCCGGGTTCTCCAGCACCTACGGTAGTCATCTTTCATGACTCCTACTAATTAGCACGAACAAGCGATTTTCTGCAAACAGATTTCCCGTTCGCATGCACTTGTTTGCAGTAATTACTGCAAACAAATTCATGAAATTGTAACCCGCTTATTCCACTGTGTATTTTTTATCGATGGCTTGTTCGCATTTGTTCGCGCTAATTTAGTCATTACTTTAGTAATAGTAGGACCGCTCATGAAAGTTGAGAAGATAAATACGAATACAATGTTTCAGATTTGTTGGCATCATTTTCTTGTACAATGAGTAGCGCATATGATATATCGAAAGACGAGACATCGTTCTCTAATTTTGAGAAGATGATTACAATACAATGTTTTAGATATTTTTGGCATTTTCGCGTAGCGCATATAAAGAAACATCGTTCTCTAATTTTGAGTAGATAATTATGATGTTCCAGATAATTTTGGCATTTTATCGTTAACAATTTTGAAAATGCATGAACCTATTTTTTAACTCCGACGGACAATAAATAACTCTGAATAAGTGCCATCATGCGTTACTTTAAAACTGGTCCTAAAAAAATTAAGCAAACCAATTATGAATATTTGTTGATGAAATAATGAACTGTAATGTCGCTAATTTAATAATTATGACGGGCGATAAATGATTTAGCCAAAGAGGTCCTCAAAATAAAAAGCGAAAACATGATGGATATTCGTTGATAAAATAATCTCTGTAATCGGGGTAATGTATTCTTGACGGACAATACAAGACTCAAACTCAAAGCCATAATTTTACCAAATGGGTCCTCAAAATTAAGCCAACCCAAAATAAGTAACCGTACTGATGCTTTAATTTAGTAACTCTGACGGACGCTAAATGATTAGAAATCCAGGCATTATTCCATCCAAAAGGTCTTCCAAATGAGGCAAACCCGTCATGGCGCCTTTGAATGTTTGAACAGATAAGTGGCGTCATACAAATGCTGTGGGTCATCATCATCATGAGCGCAAGATAAATCAAAGTAATTTTTTGATACCAATTATGCCCACTGTAAGCGCAAATTATGCTCCAGAGAGATGTTACAAAAAAAGTTTGATTTGTTGAGTTTTTATGAGGTTCCGTGCCGGGTGCTTACCCGGCAAAAAATCAGAAGCAAATTCCGGGCCCAGGCTTACTTAGACCCCCATTTTGAGGTTGGCGGAGGCACACCCCCGCTCCTTAGACCCCCATTTTGAAGTTGGCTTAAGGCACCCCTTGCCAAAAGATAATTTGAGTACACTTGCCAACCTTGTGTCGATAATGACTGTTGATGGACAGGTCTTGGATGTTCCATTACCCTTTTCCCCTTTTCCAGATGACAAGGAGAAGATGCAATCACTGTCCGTATCAGAAGTGCCCTTGAAGCTAGAGATGGTTTGGACATAGACAATTACTGGGAAGAAACAAAGAACCATTGATTATTTGTTTTTATGCCTCCGCCAACGAAGTGGCCGGAGGCATTATGTTTTCTGGTTGTCCGTCCGTCCGTCCGTCCGTCCGTCCGTCCGTCCGTCCCGTTTTCGTTCTCGCGATATCTCAAGAACCAGTTGACGGATCAATTTCAAACTTGGTATGCGTGTACATATTGGGGTGACAATGATCTGATTAGATTTAAAGGGTCATGAGATCAGAGGTCAAGGTCACAGGACTCAATATATATGCAAAAATGCCTCGTTCTCGCGATATCTCAAGAACCGGTTGACGGATCAAATTCAAACTAGGTATTAGTGTAGATATTGGGTTATCAATGATCTGATTAGATTTTGGGGTTCATGAGGTCAAAGGTCAAGGTCACAGGACTCAATGTATGTGCTAAAATGCCTCGTTCTTGCGATATCTCAAGAACCGGTTGACGGATCAATTTCAAACTTGGTATGAGTGTAAATATCGGGGTGCCACTGATCTGATTAGATTTGGGGGGTCATGAGGTCAAAGGTCAAGGTCACAGGACTCAATATGTATGTGAAAATGGCTTGTAATGGTAAAATTTCAAGAACTGAATGTCGTTCAATCAAACCTGATACCTGAATGTATCATAAATAGTCAACGTAGCCATAAAATGTTGGGGTCATGAGGTTGAGGTCAAGGTCACGGGACTCATTATACATGCAAAAAAGCTTGTAATGCCAAAATCTCAAGAACTGAATGTCAGATTTCAATCAAACTTGGTACCTGAATGTCTTTTAGGGAGCCATCAAAGATTGGGGTCATATGGTCAAGGTCACAGGACTCAAAATAGATGGAAAATATTTAAAACAATTAAATCAGTGCGTGTTAATTTGGGCTTGATATTAAAATCGCGTGATAGCGGAGGCATAATTTTCGATTGCGCGCAATCGAAGATCCATCTAGTTGAAAATTCTGATTTCCTTTTTTCCCCCTTCTTTGCAGCCAAAATAAGGAGAATGTTCGATGTCAGAAGTGCCTCGAGATGGGCCATTGGACGTACGAGTGTACTGGGAAGAGGAAGTACGTCCACCGGTCATCCAGGATATCAACCCTGAATAAACAGCTCAAGCAGAAACAGAAGCAGGATGAACAGGGAGAACAGAAGTAAATAAGAATTGTGTTTCTATAGATAATACATTGTGACCTCATTTTAAAAAGCTCCTTGGGACTTTAAAAATTGCCTTATCTTGTTAAAACAAAAAGAATATAAAGAGCTTGGACCAGCAAGATTACCTTGATATAATATGTGTTTGTTAAATCAGAGCTCTTTATAATGAGGTTCCACTGTATACATTTCATATAATCATGACACTGGCATGGGTCTGTTGTTTTGTTCGAGGGAGATGGTATAAGATTTCATCAAAGCTACATGTATTCCAATGTCTTGACTTCTTTACATTTTCAGTTAATTAGAGAATTTGTAGAACTCATGATTTTCACTTGTATCTTGTGAATTAAATTAGGTAGAGAGAGGGAGGAATCCGAATGGGGAATGAGGGAACTCAGCGGTGATAATACTTACATGGACAAATGTGTTCTTTATTACTTGGTAACTTTATTGTCATTAAGATTCCTTTGATAGGCAAGTCCTGTATCAATTATGCAAGCAGAATAGTCTATGTACATGTTTTTATTGTTATCTTTTATCTTATTGCAATATTCTTTGTTTAAACCAAATTTAAGTGTTTTCCATCTTTCAGGCAAGGGAAATCAGGCAGGAAGGATAATTTGTTGTATGTTATTGTAATATAGCTTCTTTAAAAAAAAAAAAATTTGAATTGACATAATTTTAATAGTACAAATTTATCTTTTTCCATCTTTCAGGCAAGATAAATCGGGCAGGAAGGACAGCAGTTCTGGCGATGAAAGCGACACATCGTCCGGAACGATAGACTCTGATACCTCGTCTACTCTGAGCAGTTCAGACGATGATTCCAGTGGCGACGAATCAGACCTTAGCTCCAAGAACTCCGACTCTGAATCTGATTCTGACTCTTCTGGAACGAGCGACTCTGAATCCGACAGCAGCAATGACAGCGCTCCGAGGAAAAAGCGCAAACGTTGACGACTCGCTTTTTAACATTTTTACCAAATTAGGCAAATATTTTTGTCCGTCAAATATTTGCGCTTCATTTATATGAGCTTGCATCAAAGTTGGAGCTTGAGTTTTGAAGATGCCAGTTTGTCGTTAACTCACTGCAAATGAAAATTGCAACCATTGACAACTGTTTTTCACATTTTGTACGTCACGAACTTGCACTTTATTTGAGATTGCATCAAACGTGGAGCTCGTTTTGGAAGATGCCCGTTTGTCTTTTACTCACTGCATATATGACAGCACTATACAGCAAAAGTGCAAACGTTGACAACAGTTTTACACCAAATGCAAATGTCTGTCAAAAATTTGCAATTCATTTTATGAGCTTGCACTGAAGGTGGAGCTTGATAAGGTGTCTTTAACCCACTTTGTGTGGGAACCTGGTGTTCCACTGCTCATCGTTATGGTTAAATGCAATATGAAGGAGCAAATGGGTTCATGAATCTTCACATGTCCAGAGGACTGAAACTTGTGTTGCCGAGTCTCACAGTAGCAAAGACAATGCAAACCATGACAGTTGTTTTCTGCATTAAAAATGTGTCCTTACAGAATGTGACCGAACCTTGCTTTTGTGGCGAGTTAGAAAACGTTAGATGATGGTATACATGTAAAGAAGAGCAGAACAAATGTTCCAAAATATGAACTGAATTGTGATTGCATTGAGGTATGTTACATGTATTTCCGTTTGGTGCAATATCTGCCACTAATACAGCATACTTATGAGCATATTATCGCAATACTATGTGAACTCTCAACTCTGTCTACATCTATGAGGTCCTCTGTTTTTCTACCACCCCTGGTTTGCTTTAAATCAATTGCCCAGGCATTATCAAAACTAGCACTGAAGGGTACTATGTGCCACAGAGGCTGGAATTAGCAAAGGGGGTTTAATATGTATACCATGGTTTAAACTATGGTCTACATCTATGGAGAGCCATTTGTTAACAATGTTGAAGCTACACATCTGTGTTCTGAGATGCTGAATTTTATTTGGTGCCTCTGATTAACAATCAAACCTAGCCGTATCATTAGCAATTAGCAAACGATGATTTCTGAAGCAAAACTTCATAGATGTAGAGTGTGACTGTGGTTTAAAATCTAACCAGAGTATGAAGAATTATCTCTGTCCGATTGATGAACTACTTCACATAGAGAATCCCTTTGCCCGAAGCCTTGTGTTAACCCATTGCATTCGAGAACCTGGAGGACCCTGTATCAACTCGATGGGAATTGCAAAATCTTTTAGAAAATAGGTTAACATGTTTCATCAATTTTAGTCTATTCAGGTTCTGAAAAATACTCAGTTGTAGTCTTTGGAAAATGCATGTGACACCGAAATCAAATAGCCTTAAAAAGATTTAAAGGGTACCACCACCCAAAAATAATATTATTATAAAAGAAAGGTAACATCTTTAGTATTCCATTCCATCAACAAGTTCACAAAAATATGTTTCCAGAAAAAAAAACAATAATTGGAAAATGCCTCACCACTCTAAAGCATGCGTTCATGCGGTCTGAATTGCGAAGACTAATGTGTGCAGAGCGAACAAATCGCCCGGGATTCTATTGTCTACAAACGTACGCGTGAATCGCATTGACGCACTCGCAAATGTTTGGCCCGTGCGAACGAGGAAATAGTAGTGGTTCCGTAAGTGGTGGAAATTAATTGCTTTGTTTATGAATTACACAACCCTTTGCAAAATATTTGATATCACAAAACGGTGCCAAAACATATATAATGTGCTGTTCTTTGCCTGGTGGTCCCCTTTAAGTGAATTTTGTGAATATGAATGGCGTGTCATGTTTACATCATGAATTTATATTTGTCATTTGAAATTAATTGATTTACAATGTAGAAATGAATGGAGTAATATATTGATGCAAAATTTTCTTTTTTCATTATCTGTTTAAGAACAGCACTTCTTCTTATTATTGGTGATGATGAACTATAAATATGAAATATCTAAACAGCTTTCAACTATTTGCCACTTGTTGACTTTTTGATATATTTTTAAAGGATGAGGTTAGCATAGTACATTTAAGTTCTCGGAGACTGTATACAGGTACAGCAAAATACAAATATGATTCTCTCAAAACTTGCAAAAATTGCTGAGGATGAATTCGCATTTTATAAATTTGTCATCTTGTTGAAAGAAAGTATTTTGTTTGTAGACTGCTTGTTGAAAAGGTAGCCTTCACTGTAGTCCCGTACCATAATATTACTGTTGTTTTTTAGTCTGTTTCTACTGCTACAATTCTTTTTTAGTTAATAAATGTCATTTTTATCCCAAATACATGTATCATGCACTTGTACAAAAGTATTTCTCAAGAAACCATAACTGATAATGATAGTTTGTTTGTTCAATGGTTTGTATTTTTAAACCCTCTTTAAACACTTTTTTTTTGTAGGGTATTTTGCTCTACAAATGTGACAAATGCAGGTCTGTAATGCTACATATATTATATGCCATAGCATTACCGCCCTGCAATTGTCACATTTGTAGGGTCAAATGGCTTATATACAGTATGTATTATAACCCTTGCCCAACTGATATGGGCAAGTGCAAGTCCAATTCCGCCCATTTGGGGGGAAATAGTAAAACAAAATAATTGCCCCGATTGGGCATGCAAAATGTGCACAAAATTTGTACTGACTTAACATTTCAATATTTCTACAGTACCAGCAATTATTAATTTTTGGGGAAATTTTCTTTGTATGGGCCAGTGCTTGAAGAATATGTGTGGCGCCCTACATAAATGCATTTTTCACACAGAATCATGGCCATGATATGGGCAGTGGATGTTGTTTGGTCTTTCCCAGAGAAATTAGTTGTCCTGCAATGTATCAATAATCCCGGGCCATGCCTACAGGAACCTGGTGGCCTATTACAAAGTCTAGGGGAATGTCAGAATCTCAAAGGGAACAGGTCAATTCAGTGGTAAAAATATCAACAATTGTGGAGGAAGCCCTTTCTACCCATGTCATGTGTAGCAATGTAGTGTTTTTGTCTTCATCAAGTTCTTTTTCATTTTTAATCTGCATTGATATATTTGAATTGTATTTATTATGCCATTTTTATTCTTTGTATGTCTATTTTCATCAATTTGTATTGTATTTTCTTGTAATACAAAAATAAATGTTCTGAAATATGAAATCTTGGAATATATAGTGTCGTGCTATTGATAATTGTACAACATAGATGAATAAATTGATATAATGAAAACACACACACACCCACTCAAAATGCCTCCTGGGGACGTTGCATAAAACTGAGTTGCGTTCAATTGCAACTTTGCAATTACATAAAGAGAATCAACGCAAAGTTGCGTTTGATTTGCACTAGATGCAACATGCACTTGAAATCAAATGCAACTTTCATGCAATGGTTTTGTGTTTAAATCGCAAAGTCATTTTCTGGAACTGCTTTTACAAGCAACTCTTTTTATGCCACACGCCCTAGGCACACCATTTTCACAAATACATACACGTACATTAGCGCTACACACTATAGATTATTATTCTCCATCGGGGCCCTATCTGGCAAGTAAAATAAAGACTTAAGACTTATTGAATTTTAGTAGCCGTAAACCACGTCTTGGGTATTTATGTCATCATTATGACATTTATATAATCATGGAAATAGAAATGACAAACAGTTATATGCAGAATAACAGTATATTAATTTTGTATCTGTATTTCAATGGACAAACAAAAACGTGGGTAAGAAGAAAAATAAAGATACACTTTCAATCAAAATGTTATATACTATAAATCTTACACAGATACAATATTATAAGTTTCAATAAATAATTTACTACGAAATTTACAAGGCGGGTGTTCATTGCATTTATAGGAAAATATCAGGACGGATGAACACAGAACCATAAAACAATCAATCGGTGGATTCTTTAAAAATTAGGAAGCTGCTAATAACTTGCATGTGCTGATATAAAACATTTATTTTAAATGTGTGCGGATAAGGATGGAATATATCTCCACATAATTGTATGCATCAATAATTTTATACAATAAAATCTAATATGAATGCATTTTTATGTAAAACAAAAACATTTAGTAATTATGTAAAATCATGTTTCATGCACACAGATACTCAGAAAATAAGTATGTATAATTACTATTTGCATAAGAGCAGTCAATAACTAATCAATCATAAATATTATCTATTCTGATCTATGATGAATGTGCCTACATTATGACCACTCCCCAGAAAGTGGAGATCGTGCACACAATGTGAGCAAACTGGCATTGTATGCTATGACCGGGTAATAATTATGTAAAGCGATTGGAGATTATATTTCATCATATAAGACACTAAATAAATCAAACATAGTATTATTATTACTATCATCATGTACCTAAATGGGAAGGTTGATGACATAAATGACCAGGCACCCAGATGAATATCCAATGCTTAAAAACTTTGTATTATTAAATAATCAAAATTATATCATACATTATATATACAATATATAAATCTACAAGATTTCTTTACACACAACAGATCTGGATGGATCATTTACATAAATATAGTGGAATGTTGCAAAATAATGTGTCTAAATGTATAATCTTATAATATAAAATGCTATTCGGTTCTGGAAGGATAACTGACAAAATATTCTGTAACAATTATCTACTCTATTTAAAGGGATAGTTGAGTTCTGTTAAAGAGAGTACAGTTTTGGTCAAACTGAATTTTAGTACGCAAAACCTGCACCATTACATTACAAACTAATAGTTATAACTCCACCATGCTCGAAAGGAATACAAAATTACAAATGACTAAGTAAAAAGCCTGCTATCATTCAAAAAGAGCTGTTAAAACTCAAGAGGGCGCTCTCTAAACACTAATCGGTTTCAGCCATTTGAAATAAAATATTTTGCATGTAATGTTTTGTTGAAATAGTGATTAGATAGAGAGATAATCATGTAAATTTTTAAAAAGAGGAATCATTTAAAACAAAATTTAACGGCTGGGTCAAAATTGTTGAATATTTGTGGGGCCCCACATTTATTACAAACGGTTATGTTTATGGATATTTCAGACATCTGAACCGATTTAGATCAAATAAAGTTTATTCTGTCATTAAAATTGTATGCTCTTTCAAATTTTACACTCAGTTTTTCATTATCTCATGAAAAAATTATTTTGTGTAGCGCCCTCTATACCAAAACTGAACTATCCCTTTAAGTGGATCACAAATTCCACTGAAGGATCTGTAATGTAATACTACAAGAGTGTCTCGTCAATGAAAAAGTACTACAAACTGTGAATAGTCGTTATGAAACGGTATGACATTTGACCTCAAAATTAAGATCAACAAGTTCATTTAGTACAACCCATTCACATCTATGTTTCTTGCTCTGCATATCGATGGCCCTGTTGTAGTCCTGCATTGCATCCTCTCATTGACCTTGGCAAACTCTCACCTTTGACCTCCAAATTAGGATCATTCATTTTGACTCATTCAAGAATGTTTCTTGCTCTGTTTCTCAATGGCCCACTTGTAGTCCTGTATTGCATCCTCTTAATGACCCAGGTAACCTCTGACCTTTGACCTTAAAAGTTGGATCAACAAGTTTATTTAGTGCGACCCATTTACAGATTGACCTCTGACCTATGATTTTAAGTTTAAGGTCATCAAGTTTATTTAGAATGACCAATTAACAGATCGATGCTCTGTATTTCGATAGCCTGCTTGTAGTCCTTAATTGTGTCCTCTCATTTACATAGGTGACCTCTGACCTTTAACATCAAATTCAAGGTCATCGAGTTCATTTAGTACGTCCTATTTACAGATGTTTCTTGCTTTGTATCTCGATGGCCCGCTTGTAGTCCTGTATTGCGTCCTCTCGTAGACCCAGGCGACCTCTCACCTCAGCCCTTCGCTTGTGAACCAGGGGGTCATCTGGCTGAAGCTTGAGGGCTGTAATAACAAAATAAATATTCCATTACTATCTATTCGAGCATATACTGTTTATAATATTTAACTAAGTGAAGATGTTGCATTGTTTCTACTAAGATAAGATCAATATAATGCCATGTTCCTAATATTATTCGCTCATTAAAAATAGAATACTTTACCGACTTATTATCATACACTACTTTTGATGCATTTAATGTGCACCATATAATCAAATTACATAGGGGTGTTTGAAATTCTCAACTTAAGGAGATGTTTGTTTACATACATTCTGACAAATTTTGGAGACAAAAAATGTACAGGGTAATTACTGCCGGATTACAGATTCTGGTAGTTGTAACAAGGATGTATGGATTTAAGATTTAATCTGTTTGTTCAAAATAATACTAGAATTTTTTCTTGGGTTTACAATATCAATAATAAAATAAAGCATTAAACGTAACACAATGAATATGAATATATAAATACATAACGGGACACACATTATACATACATACATACAAATGACAACCGAGCATAGATCAAATTTATATAAAAAAGGATCTGATTTAGATCATGGGTTATAATTTTACATGAGAAAGAATGCCTCGAAAATTCAACTTTTATTTACCTTCACTATAGTCTTCTTCTGCTAGTTGGTATCTCTTGAGTGACGTGTACAGGTTTCCCCTGTTGAAGTAGAGGTGTGCCGAGAAGGGACTGAGCTTGATGGCGTGGAAGAAATCATACAGTGCGCCCTTAGCATCACGCATCAACACCTGGGAACAAAATATAGAGGACAATTAAACAACAAATCACTTTTAAAAGGTAAATATAATCTTTTAGGGCACATTTCATTGGTTGGAAAGAGTTGGGCGCTAAGTCACTTTTTGAACCTCAGAGATATTCATGGTTAAAGTCTCTCTTTAAATGTAATATTCAACAATTAGAAGTAATTATTATCTGGAAATTTGGCATCAGACTGCGAAACCTCCAACCTAACTCAATTTAGCCAAAAACTGACTTAACGCCCTTCCCACTCTCACCCGATTATTTCATCATCTCTCATAAAAGACCTAAACAAAAAATATTAGAGGGAGGGAGAGAGGAAGAGGGAGAAAGAGTAATTAAATCTGACACCCTTTAACAGTTAAATGGAAACATTAATCCTGAATATAGTGAGAAAATAGCATATATACCTTTGTAATGGCTCTGTTCAGCAAGGCAGATTCATCTGAGGGGTTCAAATCCAGTGTCTTGTTGTAGAAGTCCAAGGCCTAAAAGAAAAAAAAATGATAACAATGAAAACAGCATGTAAGATTGCATTAGAATTAGAAACCAATTATGTAGCTATTGTCATTAATGTGTACGTGTAAAACAAATACTGGAAGTGTTAAAATTAAATAACATAAGCAAATAACAAATGAATACATGGAATAAGAATCACCAGTACATACAAAAAAATCACTTCGTTTAACAGGAACAAATCGGCAACTACAGTCTGAGCTTATAATACCTGAATGAACTGCCTGTTGCTGAAGTAGAGGTTGGCAGCGTTGAAGTACGCCAGGGCGTACCGCTTGTCTTTCTTGATGGCCGACCGGTAGTCGCTCATGGCACTCTCGTGGTCCTGCATGAACTGGCTGACGACGCCGCGGTTGACGAAGAGCTCGGCCGACTTGCCCAGTCTGAGGGCGGCGTTCATGTCGAGTAAGGCAGCGTATGGGTCGCTCATCTGAAGAGAGACAATCGCACGTCCTTCTAGCGCTGGTTGGTAGTCTAGTAGTTTTTAAAATATGATTAATTACATAATTAACCTCATATATATATATATACCAAAAAATCATGTGACATGTAATAGGAATAGGGTACGCAGTCTGTGTTTCTTTGACCGTTCACAGTGTTCATGATCAGCAAAGCAAACAATATCATGCACACCCTTTAAAACTTATTGGTAGTCCAGCAGCTATAGCTGTACAGACTAATTTGCTTGTTGCATAGATACTAATTAGATTTTTACTGGAGTTAAATTGTAGATGTGAGTAGGTTTATGCCAGTTTTTAGTGTCCATCTACCTAAATTTGCAC
The DNA here is from genome assembly GCA_037951105.1 of Echinarachnius parma. Lineage (NCBI taxonomy): Eukaryota > Metazoa > Echinodermata > Echinoidea > Clypeasteroida > Echinarachniidae > Echinarachnius > Echinarachnius parma. The sequence continues at coordinate 83,628 of JBAMJV010002783.1, read as the reverse complement.
ATTACAGCCTTATATCCAAATAACTTGTTCCATTTTTTGGTCAATGAAAGGTGGTAAATTAATTTATAGTAAAACCTTACTGGGATTAAGCTGCAGACAGGCGGTGAGCAGATTCCATGCCAGCTTGTAGTGTCCGCTGATCTGCATATTGTAGGCCAAGTTAACACGAGCCACCAAACACTCTGGCTCCAAAAGCAACGCACGCTGGTAATCTCTCCTAAATATTCATAATAATGAAAGTTTATCAAAAATTATAATTTCTTCACTTACAATCAATCGTTTATATATCAGTATCTAAAACACTGTGGAATGGAAATTCAAAACATCATGTTTAAGCTGTGCACAATTCCAACACCCCCAAGGAGCGTTATACTATATACCCACGCAAGCTTCTACAAAACATGCTTCACATACTTTCCATGAGCCTCCAACAATCAGCAAACGTACCCTGCCTTTTATTATGACGAGTCAATTGTTTCAATGAAAATTATTTGATATTAAGCATGACTATATTGAGCGCCATAATTATGCTTTCATGTATGCATGCACAAACATATTAGTCTCATCATTTGTTTTAAATGCAGACCAATTTGTTTCTTTTTCTTCAAATGATTTCCTCAAACGACAACATTACCTGGCAAGGACTATCGTCTCTGGATGACCATAATCCATGAAGGCATTACCACGTCCCAGGTAGGCATCGATGAAGAATGGATTCACCTCCAATGCGCTACCATAGATAGCCACGGCATCCTCAAGTCGATTCAATCTACAGAGATGAAACAAAATTAAAGCTTTCTTACAATTTAACCAAGTGAAATAAAAACAACAACAACAATGCAATGAAAAATAATTCATCGATGAAAAGCAAGAATGCATTTTCATGGCCATGTATGTGTAAATGGAGAATGGATTCTTTTTTTTTGTATCTAGTAAATTTTAATTGTGTTTGTAAGCTACATATAAGTGTAAAATATAATGCAAATATAGTGACTTACTTGTGGCAGCACAGAGCCAGTGTGTGTCTGATCTTTGGATCTCTAGGGCTAACCTGTGGATGAAATAGGAAAGAAGGGGGATACTCCATATTCAATGTTATCAATTTTGACACTGAAAGTGTTAAAGTTTGATGGGAGTCCTTTCTGTGCCAATATGGCACCTAAGGCAGCACTTTTCTCTGATTATGTATCCTTAGACCAAACATATCTACTATAAGAAGTGAAAGCTACAGATAAGGGCTGCTACCAGAGAACTACCCCTGCTGGAAACAATTTACCCTGTTTTAAATTCCCATCTCTGTTCTATAAATGCCAAGCACGACGCAACAAGGCAGATGGTAATATTTTTCTAACGACTTGCAAGTTGGAATACACAATTCATGTTTAATTGAGTTGAAACAGGTTCATGAACAAATTACGTTATTTATTTAAATAATAAATATTTCACCAAATCATTAGAAGGACTTGTTTGCACTTTTTCTATTAGAGCTAGTACTTCCAAGTGCAGAGGTTAGATACATGTATGCAGAATTGTTCCTTTTACTTAAACAAACAAACAAACCTTGAGCTTAACAAAATAAGAATGATCGTTCATGTTGCATTTACCTCCACAGCTTGTGCGAAGTCATCTCTGGCGTTTTTATAATCCTTTTGGGCAAAGTACATCAGCCCTCTGTTGATCAGCACCTACAGGGGCAGAGAAATATGAGGTTAAAAATCAATAAAATTAATGCTTTTTAATTTATTCGTCAACACACCTTTTTCCAGGATTCACTATTAAATATATTTGTGTGCTTAACGGCAACACTTTACTTTTTAGTGTAAATCATGATTTCAAATATGTACAAAGGAAACACATATTCCTAAATAATAATTTGAGATTTGGCTGCAGATGCAACCAGATAAAAAAAAAATACAACAAATCTTAAAATATGAGGTAGCTGTCTTAAATTTCCAGCTATAGTGATTATTGTAACTAGTGGTCTTTTTAGCTGCCAGATTACCTTAGTTTAGGACAAAGAAGCCTTATACTCATTGCATCTTAAACCACATCATCCAAAACAGACATAGCATGAAACTAAGGTCGGAAGAATTTTATGAATGTGGACCCTGGCTTTCAAACTTGTCTATAAAGACACCTGCTTATAAAGTCTACCTTTCCTGTATTACTTGGGTGATCTTTATGGACAGGTTTGAATTTACCTTGAGTGAGTTCTCATCTCCGAGCATGAGGACGATGCCGTAGTCTCGCTGCGCCTTCTGGTAGTCACCCACCGTATGGTAGCAGACAGCTCGGTTGAAGTACGCCAGGGAACAGGTCGTGTCCAGATCTATCGCATTGCAAAGATCCTTGATGGCAAGATCGAAAGCCTTGATGTAGTACTTCAAAGCTCCCCTGTGAAGCGAGACATATAATGCCATAAAACATCAAATAAAATGGCAATAAAGGTGATTCTTGTTTAAGCAATTAGAAGCAGACAGCTCGGTTGAAGTACGCCAGGGAACAGTTTGTGCCAATTGTTTCACTGCTTCTCTATACTTCTCTATCCTCTAAAAAAAATACCCTTCATAATATGATGGTCAATTTGGATGCCCCAACATGACATGAGTTTGCCGAAATATGACATGCTTTGGCCTGTATAATTAAAATGTTGGAAACTCTCAAAAGAGAGGAGGGGGAAGTTGGTCAAATTTACAAGAGTTGACAAGTTGTAAAGTCTATGTTAATGAGACTGGCTGCCATGGTAATATTAGCGTAAATTCATTCATAAGAATGCGCGGGCGCGAACTTCACAATTATCACACACAAATTTATGTGTATGCTTCTGTTATGACGTCACAATGAAAAACAATATTTTGCCTCTAGTAGGGAAATCCCCTGTTTCTTGACTGTGCGCAATTAAACTGAATGAAATCGCGTAACTGTTAGTACAGCGCGTAACTAAAATAATAGAGATGAATTAAAATTACTAAGCGTCTTTGGTATTATGAAGCGCAATTTTGCAGAGAAGTGCGTGTTTAAATGCCATGGCAACTGCAACACAAATGAGTGCGCAATTCGTAATTACTTTGGTTTTTTTTCGTAATGTGTTATTTTATCCCATGAATCCGCGTCTGGTAATTTATTCAAATGAACAAACTCTGACATTTTACCTCATTTGCATGGGTATCTCAGCTTGTCACCGCTCCAAGAATCGAAGCTGGAGGCACGGCCTATCTGTGGTTAAGATGTCATACGCTTATTCAGTTGGGCTTCTAGTATTTCTATATTGTATTTCTGTGATTGCAGCCCCAAAGCACCCCACCCCTACCTCATACGTCTATGTTGACAACGCAGGAATGATCTAAACCTACCTGTACAAATAAGCTCTGACACTGTTTGGCTGAAGACGAATGGCCTGGTTGCAGTTGAAGATGCCCTTTGAGTAGCGCCCTCTCTGCCCGTAGTAGGCGGCACGACTCAGGTAGGCCTGGAACAGCTTGGGGTTCAGGGCCAGGGCCCGGTTGAAGTCCAGGATCCCCTTGGCCTGGTGGAGTCTGGTCCTGGTTAGGCCACGCTGATAGTAGGCCTAAACAAATGAATTAAACAAAAGTTTATTAACCTGTTCACTACGAGATTCAGAAATGCCCATAGACTTTGTACACAACCCACCCGGTTCCCGTAAGCAACGGGTTAAATCAAACGTATCTACATGTATGTCATCTACAAACAATGTTTCTGTAAATATAAGGTAATAAGAAAAACTCTCTTCTTCTTTGCCTAATCAGAGCTAGCACAAAACGGCCTAAGTTGCATTTACAACTGGGTAATTGGTTAAGTATGATGGATTTGTTGGTCAATGGTCACATTGTGTACACCCAATAGATCTATCGCATTTGGTCCACTACATGATGCCTGAAACTTCACAGTCACATCCCTACTCTAAAAGCATGTATTCATGACAACCAATTAGCTTTCTTGCAAAATTGGCACTTATTTAATAAATTAAATGTAAAAAACTGCTGAAAACTGCTTGTCCACTATAAAGGCAAGTATTATAAATGTACGCCGCGATCCTTCCTCTATAGGCAGAGATTTTAAAAATATATATATCTCTGCCTATAGACGAAGAATCTGCCAGATTTGAAAGCTCGCGACTACATTGACTTACATTTTATTTAATAAATTTTAATAAAATGACTTTGTGAACACAGATTTATGATTATGAGCACATATGTTCCATTAATATTCATCTACCTCTGGATAGTCAGTGTTGATTTTGATGGCATTGTTGAATGCTTCATATGCCTTGAGGATGTTGGGTATCTCCATGTGGCACATCCCAATCAGATAGTAGACCTCAGCCGCCTCCAGGGGCCAGCTCTGACGCTCCTGCCACGGTTTCTGCAAAAAAAAAAAAATAAGGCAAGACAAATTGAACTTGACTACCACTACTGTTATCATTATCATCACCATTATCATTGTTACCAACACCTCCTCCTTCTCCTTGTCATCGTCATCATCATCATTCTCCTCCTCCTCCTCATCATCATCATCATCATCATCATCATCATCATCATCATCATCATCATCATCATCATCATCATCATCATCATCATCATCATCATCATCATCATCATCATCATCATCATCATCATCATCATCATCATCATCATCATCATCATCATCATCATCATCATCATCATCATCATCATCATCATCATCACCACCACCACCACCACCACCACCACCACCACCACCACCACCACCACCACCACCACCACCACCACCACCACCACCACCACCACCACCACCACCACCACCACCACCACCACCACCACCACCACCACCACCACCACCACCACCACCACCACCACCACCACCACCACCACCACCACCATCATCATCATCATCATCATCATCATCATCATCATCATCATCATCATCATCATCAACAACATCGTCTTCATCAGAAATCCCATTAACCATCGACACCAAAAAGAAAAAAATATATAATAGACAAAACTGATTTATTAGGTTTGTGTACCAAGACAAACATTTTGAAAAGTATTCAGTTTTTCTGACTCACCATAAGCTCCAGGGCTTTCTCCAAACTAGTGACAGCAGCCGTGTACTTCTTGGCTTTGATTTCCGTCTTGCCCAGCAGGATGTAGAGTGGGGCGTTGGGGCTGACCTTAGCCGTGCTGGAGAGGATTTCAATGGCACGGCCGTAGTTGTGCAGGAAGTTTTGGACGGCCGCCTGTTGGGTGGGGGACGAACCAAGACCGTCGTGGGCTAACTCTGCTGCATGCCTGAAGGGGAAAAATCATAAAATAACAAGATGGGCAGATTGGATCAGAAGATTAGACTCCAATTGAACCTGAAGGCTCAATGGAAAAAGAGGATAAGAAGCTAGAGATGGGGAGCAGCTATAGTTGTAAAAATGTCTGTATCACCTTTTGTTAGGTGAGCTAATTCTGCTGGTTGCCTTTATAGGATAGAGATAAGTCATCCAGATGAGTAGAATAGTAGAAGTAAGATTAGACAAAACTAAGCCAAAGAAACAAGAGAGTGCAAATATACTAATTTGAAATTGATGTAGATCAAATATTTTCAGTCGTGAAAAAGCCAATTAACTGCTAGTTATTGGTTTGATTGGAAACATATTTTTCAAAATAAAAGTTATCCAGAAGTTTGAGGAAATTATTTGCACACTTATTTTAAATATTCTTGTTTCACTTACTGGACACAGAAGCTTGCTAACTCCAGATTCTTCATCTGGAGTAATATCTGTCCTCTCAGCATGTAGTAATGCTGCTGGTCTGGACGGAGGTGAATGGCTCGGGTGAAGTCCTTCAGAGCATTGTGCAACTATGAGGAAAGACAGACAAGATTTAATGTTTATCTTTTTCTCTAATTTTGTTCTTTCAATCAAATGTCATTATGAAAGAACTGTCATAACTAGCAAGTGATTTATAATGAGTGGGTTAAAGGTCAAGGTACGTTGTTTGCGTGAAACATTCATAGATTTTACCCCAAAAATGTTATAATCAAAAGAAGGGATTGACAATTACTTTGTTACAACCTATAATAGCTGACTGCAAGAAACATTCATAGATTTGAATACACAAGGAAACTGGTCAAAGGTGACTGGATATAGCAAAACCCTGCACTTGTCAGTAAAAATCAAAATTTAGATTTTTTCAAGCCATTAGAAAGGTCTCATCACAAGCTTTTATTTGATGACAATTGTTCTAAAACATTGGACAATATTTGGCAAATATACGATTGTTTCAATTTTACTAATATAAGTAGTTTACATACATTATGTGAACTTATAATGCCCATTTCTCCAAAACATGAATTACTGACAAGTGCAGGTTTTTGCTATGTTCAGTCACGAATGTTTTTGCACTAACCTCATGTGTCTTCTTGTATGCCTCTCCTCTGCACACCAGAGCCCTGACATAGGTAGGGTCCACCTTGATTGCATTGGTGAACTTCTGAATTGCTCTGTGCATTATTGAAAGAAAAATTGAATAGTTGTGAAAGACAGCACATATATCTCACAAAAAAGCCTTGTGAGTAAAATCTGTAATTTCTAAAACCAGAAGTATCTGGAATGGATATATAGTACAACAATCTCACAATACTTGTACAGTACAAAAGAAGATGAAACAATTAAAACAACTCTCTCTCCATATAAATCAAATAAAAAATGCAGTCTTACATTTCTTTAATAGTCAGAATAAATAACAACCAGCAAGGAATTTCTCGCAAGTTCAAGCAAGTTCTCCATTACTAGCAACAAGAATACAATTACTTTTTTTTAAATATAAACAGAAAACAAGAGAAAATGTACATATTATAAAACATTCACAAATTCCTTCTAAAAATCTCTCCCTGAAACTCACTTGTGGTAGTTCTCCATCTTGGACATGTAGATGAGACCGAGGTTGACGTGGGCAGCAGCGATTGACCGGTCCAGTCTCAGGACGTCTTCAAAGTCCGTGATCGCATCCTCGTGCCTACCGAGATCCATGTAGAGGATGCCGCGATGAAAGAACGCCATCACGTTGCCAAAGCCATCATCAAGCAGGATCGACACGCTCAAATCCTAGTAAAACAAATAATATGAAATCAGCATTATCCTAATATAATGATATTTGTGTTACTATTCATATGTCAAAGAAGACACCCTTTTTTTGTTTGCCAAAGTCTGCATACAGAAGTCCATGATGAAAGAAAGCCATTAGGTTGCAAAAGCTGTCATAATGAACAAGATAAAATGTAAAGGGAAATCAAATTTCAGACTTGATTTTCATAGGGGTAAGAGGGGATTGGGAGGTTTTCAATGGCCAGGAGGGATGTCAAGTATTTCTACTTTGGCTGCATCTATGGGCGTTGATCCTTACATAATACCTAATCATCAGGGGGTGATGAATGAATAGATCATCCCCCCCTGATGAATAGGTATCAATTATAGATCGATGCCCATGGCTGCATCCCAGTACTTTACAGGCATACAATGAGACACAATTTCCTTACCCTCAAGCATGAAAACTAGCTGTTGCTATTATATTAATGATTTGTGAGTAGCAATTGTACGTGGGCCTTTGTATAACTGTCGGGCTAAAATGCTCCTGTGAAGGTAGTAAAGTTTGCATAACTTGACTGAAATGTTAAATCTGGTGTCAAATCAAGTACATAATCACCGATATCATGAGGGAATAAGACTTAAGTTTTACCTGTAGTGCTTGTTTTGGCTGTGCCTTTCTCAGGAGGCACCCCCTGTGGTAGAATGCGATGCTGTTGTAGGGGTCGAGATGCACCGCTGCAGAGAGGTCTGCCACCGCTTCGGGATACATGCCCTGCTTGGCGTACGCACGCCCTCTGTAAGTGTGGCCTATGGCATTGTTAGGCTCCTGCACCAGGAGTTCGGAGAAGTCCTTGATAGCTGCCATCCAGTTCCTACACAAAATAAATAGCAATATGGTTAAATTTAACCATCTGTTGATAATCTGGGTCTTTGTGTTTTTATTAATTCTCTTGGTACCATGGTTATGAAATTTATGATGCTCAGTAACATCGTAAGTGTTGGAAGCTGTTTATATTTTCAGCACAATGAAAGAATATAGTCAAGAAAATGAAAATATTTGGAAAAGATACAGGATTGGGCAGATAAAAACAGGAATTAGTTCATCAAAAGTTGTTCTTGGAAGAACTGGAGTTAGAGCGGGAAGAGGAAATATGACGGTTAACATGATAATTATCATAATTGATATCAAGAAGGAAATAGATAGTAAGAGGAGAACATACTTGTTGGTGTCAAACTGGTAGAGGCCCCTCTTCATGATGGCTTCGACCATATCAGGCTTGAGCCGGGTAGTCTCTCGGTAATCCTCTAGCGCCAGAAGCATCTCTCCTCGCTGTATCAAGTAAAATACAAAATCAGAATAATTCATAGTTACATTGCTACAATATCAAAAGCACTAATAATTATTTCTATGGTATATAATTTTGATCAGCTTGACTTCAAACTTGTAGGAACACTCTAAATGATGGGTTCAAGCATATCTGACTTGAGCCCAGTAGCCTCTACTATAGCGCTAAAATCATCTCTCCTTGCTGTATAGAATGATAACAAAACACAAATCAAGATTAATTCACTTTAACATTGCTAAAATATTTAAAGTACTAGCTAGTACTAATTTCTATTATTTACTTGGCCCCTATATCAGCTTGACTTCAAGCTAGTAGTAACTATGATGGGTTCAACCATATCTGGCTTGAGCCGAGTAGCCTCTCTGTAATCCTCTAGCGCCAAAAGCATCTCTCCTTGCAGTATTGAGGTAAACAATAACAATACATGAATATTCCTCCGCAAGTGTTTCTTGTTACTGAAAAAGAAAAATGCATTACTACAGAACAAGACTTGGAAATAACTAATGTAGAAATGAATTTGTATCAAAGGTCACAGCGCTATCTTTCAATATTAGTGATATTGTTTCAGGTTCTTCAACATTCCACATAAAAATAATTTTAGAAATAACCAGATCATCCAGCTCTGCACATTTGAAGAATGCCTTAAAGGACCTAAAGAATACAACGTACTTTGGCACATATTCTATAGTTGATGACTTGTAAAATTGGTCTGCCGAAAAAAAATCCATGAAAATAAACACAGTAGTGATTTAAGACTAATTTTCTGATGCAAAATCTCATTTAGCAGCCAATTTACGCCCCACCCACATTTAGGGTCCAGAATCGGCAGCGTGATTGACACGTGATTGACAATTAATTGGCTTACGTCATGACGCGTCATCTACAGAATTTAGTTCATTAGTCCATTCTTTAGATGACGTCACATTTTGGCGATTTAAAAGGGCCGTTCCCAGGACAATTAGATATTTACTAATTACCCCAAAATTGACTGATTTCATGAGAAATTACTGCTAATTTCTTTTTCTTCAGGAAAAATTACGTATAGAGAGCCGAATTGTGAAAATTAGGCCATCTAGACGCTGTAGTCCCTTTAAAGCCCTTGTTGACCGGAAATTTAAATTAATTGTGAAATTTGGACATCACTATCATAATGCATACAATATGTTACATAAACAAAATAATCAACGGACTAACCAGTTCATACAGCTCAGCTCGTTTGAAGAATGCCTCGTGGTCCTGCGGGTCCAGCTTGACCGCCTGAGTGAAGTTCATGATGGCCATCGTCAGATCACCCATGACAGTAAAGATCTCAGCTCTACACACACAAATCAAACAAAGCAAATAAAATGTAATAGCTATTGCATGAAAGTAGGTATTTGATCAATTATGGGCATGAAGATTTTTTTCTTCTCGGGACAAGCATGCAAATCATATCAAAACAATGGTATAATCTAGTAGAGTAATGTACATGGATTGGAAAGAACGCTTGTGAGATATAAAGTGTGGTATGACATCACAGACTTGATTTCAGTGCCACAAATAACATGTAGGTCTAATGTTTAATTCTCTGATTTCTTTGTACTAGCTTTTCTTAATAGGGTGGTTTAGAATTCCACAAAAGACCTTTTACACTACCTTGATCTGTAGGCCCCCACATGCTCCTTGTTAATCTTGAGGATGGTGTTGAGGTCATCCAGTGCTTTGGTTGGCTTCTCCTTCAGGAGATTTAGCAGGTGGCGATGCCAGTATGCGTCCAGTAGAAGGGGTTCCAGGGATATGGCTTTGTTGAGATCCTCCCATGACTGTCTCAACTTTCCGAGCTGAGGTGGATAAAAGAAAGGAGGTAAATATGAATTAGATACATGCAAAAACACGAATTCATTCTTCAAACGGGGAAATTTGGTTAAATTCTCAGAGTTGAATCAGGTGACGATGCCAGAATGCGTCCAATAGAAGGGGTTCCAGGGAAATGGCCTTATTGAGATCATCCCATGATTGTCTCAACTTTCCGAGCTGAGCAGGATAATATAAAAAGGGATAAAGATGAATTAGATACATGCACAAAATCCTAATCCGTTTTTCAAACATGGAGATTTAGTTGATTTTGGAGAGTTGAAGCAGGTGACGATGCCAGTATGCTTCCAGTAGAAGGGGTTCCAGGGAGATGGCCTTGTTGAGATCATCCCATGATTGTCTCAACTTTCCGAGCTGAGGAGGATAATAGAAAGGAGGTAAAGATGAATTAGATACATGCAACAACACTAATCTATTCATCAAACAGGGATAGATTTGGTTGATTTCTCAGAGTTGAATCAGGTGACGATGCCAGTATGCTTCCAGTAGAAGGGGTTCCAGGGAAATTGCCTTATTGAGATCATCCTATGATTGTCTCAACTTTCCGAGCTGAGAAGGATAATAGAAAAGAGATAAAGATGAATTACATATACATACAAAAAACACTAATCCATTCTTCAAACAGCAAGATATGGTTGATTTCTCAGATTAGAAGCCGGTGACGATGCCAGTATGCATACAAAAGAAGGGATTCTGTTTTTTCTGTTAAATGCGGTTAAGTCTTGTTTTGGTTGCTTACCTTTCGATAGATGATACCCCTCCTTGTCAGATCAAATGGTGATGGTTTGAGATCTGAGTCTATTCTCTCTGTAAGGTACAGTGCTTCTGTGTAGAGCTCCTATATAATAATTGGGAAATAAAACAATGTATAGAATTGTATCAAAGGGCAGAAATAACAAATTTCATTATCGTTACCACCAATTCATCATCACTTGATACTAAATGAAAATATTTCTGTAAAAGGGCCATTCAGTGCTGTCCTGAAGAGGCAGTGCACGGATAACATATTTTATTATCCCTATCATCAATGTCACTATTATAATCATAGTCAACAATATAACAAAACATTACTTAATTCTTACTCATCAACATCACCCTCATCAGCATCATCATCACCACCACCATTATCGTCATCACCATCACCATCATCATCATCATCATCACCATCCTCACCACCACTATCATCATCATCACTGTCACCATCACCTGACCACCACCACCACCATCATCATCATCATCATTATCATCATCATCCTCACCACCATCCTCATCATCCTCACCATCATCATCATCATCATCATCATCATCATCATCATCATCATCATCATCATCATCATCATCATCATCATCATCATCATCATCATCATCATCATCATCATCCTCATCCTCATCCTCATCCTCACCACCACCACCACCACCACCACCACCAGCATCATCATCATCTCACCTCCATCAGCTGTCCCTCTTCCTCTGTCTCTGCTGTGATGTCCAGGTCCTCTAGCATGACAGATGCAGCAGTAACTAAGGTTGATGGGCCCCTGATGAAATGAAAAGGCAACATTGATGTCTCATGGATTGTATTTCTGACCATTTAACCATACAAGATTGTCTATTTTATCATTTGCTAAACATGTATTGTCTGTAGACAAGCATTAATTCTGCAAGGACATTTATATTCAATATTCATAAACAAACAAACAATTATTTTGTTATTGGCATTTCATACACTAACAGGAATATTTAATTTGCAGTTTGATGCCATCCTACTGGGCACCCAGGAAGTACAGTGAAACCTCATTATAACAAGCACCTTAGGCCTATTGAATTGACCTCGTTATAGCAGATTTCTCGTTGTATAAGGGCTTAAAAATAATAAAATACATAAAACCTGGACCTGTGAAATTACCTCGCTTTATCAGGTACCTCGTTATAACAAAGCTTGTTATAAAAAGGTTCCACTGTAAAATAAAATTAAGACTTTAACTTACCGCTTGATCTGCGAGTTAGCGCTGGTAACGGACTGTTGGGCCAAGTCGACCTGACTCCCCACCACACTGGCTTCTTCGCTGGGTGGGTACACCTCGTCAAACCATTCGTCCCACAGGTCCCGCACCCACTCACGGACATTGATCTCTTTCCTAGTGATAAAACATACGAATAAATAGTTATATAATTATGCAACAAAATAATGAACACATTACATCTAATTGCTGAATGCTATAGACTAGATAAAGTCATTCCTCTCAGAAGCCTTTCACCCTTTCTGTGAAGAAACAGATAGTGAAACCCGGATTCAGGATTTTATTTTTAATTCTCCTTTAACAGCAGCCCAAGTATTTTCAGGAACATTCCTGAATGGGTTAACCCGTTGCCTTCGAGATTCTGAAATCCCCAAAGACTTTGTACATAGCCCACTCGGTTCCTGTAGGCAAGGGGTTAATATACACACCAGTAATTAATAATACATAAACAGACGACAACTTCTACACAGACATAGGACCAAAAACATACAAACAGACCATATACATACTGTCTAAAAGCTTTGTGATTCCAGAAGGAATTAAATTAGCACTGGATTCTTTTCGGTGGCCTTCAAAATGTCACTTTTAGCTACACATTTTTGTCATTGATCAAAAATTTGACTTGCCTATGTAACTGGGCAACCAAATGAAACAGCTAGAATTGTTGGTATTTTTTCTATATTTTTGGCCACTCAGTTCTGGCTTTGGGCTACCAAACTTGGAAAAGTCTAAATTTTACTTGTTCATGCCTGATCGGCTACAAGAGAAATGAAAAAATGCTAGCATTGCCCAACATACCATCAACAGCTGAGGATACAAAGACCCACCTGATATATTTTGACTTTAGGAATACTTCAAAGTCCAAGATCTCTGGTTCGCTCTTCCTTCGTCTGTGCCGAACCCTCCTGCACAAGGTAATACAGAAAGTCAAATCTCAATAAACATCAAACATCTTAAAAATCAGCAAAGTGAACACAATAACACCTTTTTACACAATTTTTCATGAGCTAAACTTAATGAAATGGAGTTTGCTAGAAGTAAAATTTTTTTTTTTTTACCATTAAAAGAAAGTACATTAATTTAGGCAATGTTCATAATAACTCCAGCGAGCCCAAATTCTAAAATCTATATGTATATAAGTGCTGATCTCCAGTTACTCCAATACCTATTTCGAATGGAGTGAAAGTATAATGACGAATGGATCATGAATATAATGCTGCCTCCTATATTGTGTGTTGTGTGAGTGCATAAACTCTGGCTCTGAGCTCATATAGTAACTTGTCTAGTGCTTACTGTACTGAAACTGGAGCGCCTGCCGTTGTCTTTTTGTGTTGCACAAGGCAACAAGTGAATTACAAACCAATTAAATAATTTTCTGAATTTATGCCATGTACATGACAAACCAGGGTCTCATTTCATAAAACTTTTGCAATTGTTGTAAATGTCCAAGCGCTGTATTAAACTAGTATGGAAAACAGCTATAATACTCAACATTAGTTTCAGTTATTTGAAAAGTTGCATGAAATGGGGCCCTGGTTTGTATACGCAATGAATGAGGAGACTTACTTAGGAACTCTGACCTCGGGATCGATAGGCATTGTGATCTTGGGCAAGCTATCAGACCTGAATGATCATTTATCAAAAGAAAGAAAGAATATATATGATTACAAAATAAATAAATATACATACCCACATTTTTTTGAAGGGGGGGGGGGGGGGGGGGAGGTAAAGATACTTGTAATTTTGTCTTGTTAGGAGTAATTACACATCTAATATTCCAATTATTCCCAACTGTCATGTTTTGTACATCTTAATGTAGAATACAAGTTATTGATCCTTCTTTGTTTTAAATATATACTGAAATTATATTTCTCACCATAATTGTTTGGAGTATTTTTTATGTCAATTATGAATTCAATGATTTTATATAATTGCCAATGCTCATAGCATAAAAAACACACTTGAAGTTAAGAAATAAAAGCATAATCAATTATTGTTCTATACAAAATATGCAGAAATCACTTACCGGTATATCTTGTTTGGCTCTTGTTTCAAGAAATCCTCTATCTGCTTCAGCCGTCTCTGAAACATCACAAATTTATGACAAATATGTTAATTTTAACATAAATAATTATAATAAATTAAACAGAGCAAAGAAAATGAGATTTCTCATGAATTCGAACCTGAGACCTCCGGATCGCTAGACCAGCGCTCTACCGACTGAGCTATAGAAAATCCCTAGTGTGGTGCTTGTCCCCGAAACCCCTAATAGTTTTCAATGCTCGAGTGGTCAGAAGCTAATATAAACCTGACATAAACCCAAAGGATAAGAAATCAACCTGGGGATATATGCGAAGGATAAATAAGTTTATCTACGCTGTATGCAACAGTATCCAACAATGAAATATCAACTTAACAATTCCATTACAATTAGCAGTCATTGGTTGGTACATGCATCAATATATATCTAAAATATGACAGGCATATCAAGTTTATTTGTAATGCCCCCAAGTTCCTTTATTGTAAGGGGAAAATATATACCGACCTGCCATAGACAGGTGGCCGCTTAGACAGGTTTGACTAAATTCATATTTTGGGGACAGTCATCAAGACCATGCTTAAAGGGACTTAGTAACATTGTCCAAATCCTCAAAATAAAATTGTAATTCTAGCGGTTCCTTTATACCTTGTTGTATTCGTATTAACAATAAAATCATGGGACAGCTTTCGGTTTTTAAAATTTCCCTTTCATTACAAAGATATGTATGATTGAAGTATTTAGATAAGAAAATCTCCGGGCGAGATTTTCATCCCTGTACAAAGTGAATGCAGTGAGTTGGTGAATATCACCCAATATCACTTTGCATTTTTGCTCATTACTTGGCCATACATTGTCCATTTGACCTGAAATTTTCACACAATACCCTGAGGACATATGAGATAACAACAGTAAACATTGCATCAACCATTCATCAGTTTTTGCACATCTCAACAAAGTTACTAGATCCCTTTAAGTTAACGATTCTTTCATAATAATTATGTACAATATAACTTCAATATATACTTTTGTTTAAGTTTGGAATCTGTGTGGTAACAGTATTTTCATAAAATGTCAATGTATTGTTTATACTTACAGGGTCCCATTTCTTCTTTTTCTTCTTCCTAAAACGAAAAAACAAAAAACAATGTAAACGAATCGTGAGTCAACTAAACAGACAATATAGACAGTTGTATTGAAATAATGCAGAGAAATTCATTCTCAATGATATTCATCTATTTCCAAATCATTGGTTTTTAATGCATTTACAATTGGATGATCTATTTCCATTTTATTGTGATTTCTACCTAAGTATTCACAAGAATAAAGGGATAGTTGAGTATTGGTCAAACTTAACTTTAGTAACCAAAACCTGCACCATTACGGTACAAACTAATAGTTATTACTCCACCATGCTAAAAAAGTATACACAATTACAAACGACTAAGTAAAACCCCATTTATTATTCAAAAAGAGCCGTTACAACTCAAGAGGGCGCTCTCTAAAAAACACATTGGTTTTAGCCATTTTTCATACAAAATTGTGCATTTGATGTTTTGTTAAAATAATGATTCAATAGAGATATCATCAACAACTTTTTAAAAACCTATTTAGATTTTTTTCAAAGTAGTCTATAAGCATTTAAAAACAAATTTCTAAAAAGTTAAAATGTCCCCTGGCGGAGAACTTTTGAATAAAAATACGTTTATGGATATTTCAGCCGTTTCTGAACCGATTTTGATCAAATAAAGTTTATTCTGTCATTGAAATTGTACGTTCTTTCAAATTTGACAGTCAGTTTTTCATTATCTCACAAAAAAATATTTTGTGAAGTGCCCTCTTTACCAAAACTCAACTATCCCTTTAAGTATCTTAATTCACATTAGAAAAGAGATTTTTAATAATTTTGAACTTATTACTCTACTCTTTAATATCGCAATAATCATAATGTAATGTAACAATCAGATGAATCTTATCAAGGATAAATTTATATAAAATTACTATAGAATGTAATGAAAGCCAGTTTTTGGTGGATTAAATGAAGCATGTAAACAGAACAGACTACAAGTATTTGACAGACTCTGAGACTCACCCCTTGCGTTGTGGGTAAACAACATACTTCATTCCTGCATCTCTGGCCTGCTGAGCTAGGGATGGGCCTTGAACTGCATTAACAAAGATACAAAATGTCAAGAAATAAAGGACTCAATTTATTTGGATACTGAAATGATGGAATACGCTCATCATCAAGAATTACTAAGTGAAACCTGAAGTTTAACAATTTGTCAAAGTTAAGTGGTAAATATAAGAATATAAAGATAATACACAGGTTTGAGTGCAAGAGTGAACGTTGTAAGCATGAGGTAAACATTAAAATGGCACAGACTTGGGAGTGTTTCATACCGTTCAAAGTTACACGAGTGCGCACTAATTCAATAATGCATAAAATATGCCTATGCACCAATTAAAAAAATATAAGGTGTGCCTACCTCCCGCCCCCCCCCCCCCCCTCCCACCCCCCACCAAATCAGTACGACAATGATATGCCACTGTGTAGCTATGTAGGTCTATATATTGAAGATTCTTAGACACAAATATAACATACATGTGTACAATTTGAAACAGTTGGGCTAACCGCACACTGCACGATCCGATCACCATCTGACAAACAACCGTGTATCTGAACTAAAGCAAGACATGCGTATTTAAAGCATGTAGTATAGTTCAGATCCTGAATCGATTGTTGCATATCGGATCAGATCGTGCAGTGTGGGTTGGGGCCTCAACCAATTCTTACCTAATTGTTTAGTCTGCTCCTCAGGAGTGGCTGAATGGACCTCCTGCCTTGTTACATCATCAAACTAAATGGAAGATCGAAGGATACAAATGAAAAGCGAAAAACTTTATACCGGATATTTTCAGTTTGGTTGCAGTTTATTTCTCCATATGCAGATAAAAAACAACAAATACAAAGCATACTCGACATTGTGTATAAATGATACATAAACAAAATAACATTTAGAAGATGTAACATAAGTAAGATATAGAAGGAAATAAAGACGTGTGTTTTTAGTCTATCATATGGAAGGTATCGTGGCAGGAAGTCGTTGACTATGTTCTGCAACAGATAGTGCAGTTTACAAAATTAGAAGAAATATTGTACATGTATTGTATAGATTAACAAATCTGCTATATTTGGCTCTCTAATCGGGCAAGTACAATGTGGCATTGATGAAATGTTGGTTGCTCGAGGGTAAAATTTGAGCCCTGGATATCGTCGGATGACAGTGAGAAGGGCGTTGAGTCTATTTGGGCTCAATTGAGTTCTGCAAACCATCATGTAGGTCATGTAGGCCTTCTCTATGTTAAAGGGTACCACCACACAAAAATATTATTCTTATTAAAGAAAGGTGACATCTTTAGTAATCCATTCCATCAACAAATTCACAAAAATATGTTTCCATAACAAATATATAATTGAAAAACGCATCACCATTCTAAAGCATACGTGCATGCGGTCTGAATGAGAAGACTACCGGTGTGCAGAGTCAACGCGCTCTGTGCAGAGCGAACGAATCATCCGGGATACCAAAACATATAATAATGTGTTGTTCTTTGCCTGGTGGTCCCCTTTAAGCCAAATTTTCAGATACTAGTTATTTATAATTTGGGGAATATTCATGAACAAAATAGGAGAGATCTAACTTGGGTTTCTACAAGGCTCCAAAACTTGAAACATGGTTACCTCTAAAGTTCAACAAGTAACTTAGCACCCTTCTCTTTCTCAACCGATACGGAAACAGGTGAGTTTTGTTAACAAGTTTGCTTACCCCATCTTTTGCAATGTCCTCTTCTTCGATCTCCTCTTCGTCATTGAATTCCTTCTTATCCCTCAACTCTGCTAAGACTGGCCTGTTTTTTCTCACTTCCAAAGTACCAACAAATATTTAGGCCACTTCTCTTTCTCAACCAATGATATGGAAACGGGTGATTTTTGTTATCAAGTTTGCTTACCCCATCTTTAGCTAGTTCCTCCTCTTCGATCTCCTCTTCGTCATCGAATTCCTTCTTATCCCTCAACTCTGCCAAGACCTGCCTGTGTTTTCGGACCTCGGCCATACTCGTCTGAAAATCAGACGGAACCAGCATCGGGTAATAATCCTCCTCCAGCTCGGGGGCGCTGTGGGTACGTCTGGATCAGGATAAAGATAAGGATATGATTAAAGATTAAATGTCATATTGCTGTGACTTGACTGAGATGCCAACCATACTCTTAAAATGAGATGGTAATATCACTGAATAATCATCCCCCTCTTACTCCAATGTATGCAAGTCCCCTTTACAATATAATGCAGGAAAGATTGCATTCATCTGTTAAAATTTACCTCAGCATGTGAAGTGATGGTACTTCTGAAGCAACCGAGGTCGCTCTGCTCTGGACCGAGTATGTCCTCTCACTGGTGCTGGAAGGTGTGCGCCATCCATCCACTGCCGGCTCAAGTCTAGCGATCTTGGGCACCGCACCTCCGTCTATAGTGATGCTTGGAAGTATATCATCACCCATCTGTGTTTAAAAAAAATAAGAATTACGAAAAAAATAACTTTGGTTCCTACATTGTATATATGACCTGTTATAGCAAAACCCGGCACTTGTCTGTAATAATCAAAATGTAGATTTTCATACCATTAGAAAGGCATCATCTCAAACTTTCATTTGATGCTTTGTTCCAACTAATTGGACAATAATTGGCGAAGATATGATTGTTTCAATTTTACAATCCTACATCATTTACACACATTATGTGAACTTAAAATGTAAATTTCTTCAAAACATGAATTACCGACAAGTGCCGGGTTTTGCTATAGCCGGTCACATATAGTAATGAATAATAATGATTAAGTACTGGTAGTGATTCATGCTGGTACTCCCATCACCAATATGTGATTTTAGTGATAATTGTGATAATTATTATAGCTTGTTGATGCCAAGCATCCACAGCCGCCTCTAGTCTAGCAATCCTAGGCACCGCACCTCCATGTATAGTGATGCTTGGTCGTACATCACCACCCGTCTTTGTTTTTTTTTTAATAAAAGAGATGCACACTGGTTCCCAAAGTGATAATGATGAAGTATTTGTATATAGTCATTTATTAACCATGACCCCATCTATAGTGATTTTTGGTTCACCAAGTTGTGATTTAAGTGATAACATTTATAATGATTGCAGCTTGTTTACCCATTTAATACAATTTCATCCATGAAGAATATAAAATACTTTCCATAGACACCAGTCCTGTAAAATCCTGAGCCAGTAGCATAGCCTATTTTTATCATCATCGTCATCATCGTCATCATCGTCATCATCATCATCATCATCATCATCATCATCATCATCATCATCATCATCATCATCATCATCATCATCATCATCATCATCATCATCATCATCATCATCATCATCATCATCATCATCATCATCATCATCATCATCATCATCATCATCATCATCATCATCATCATCATCATCATCATCATCATCATCATCACCACCACCATTACCACCACTATTGTCATCACCATCGTCATCATCATCATCACTATCTAACTACCAACCTGTGATATATGGCTACCAGTTCGAGGTGTTGCATACCCCATTGAGGATGATGAGCGGAGAAAGGGGAGTGGCTTTCCCTTCATCATCTTTGAGTACTTGGTCTTTCCTAGCTTGGTGAGATCTTCGCATGAAGAGTAGGTCCGCCCCAAGATTCTACAACGGAGAGGACAATATGACATGATCTAACATCTATTTATAAGTAACAATATAGAAATCATACAATCATATCTGATGGATTGGCACATAAAAATGAAACAAAAAATCCTTAATTAGGGAGATTTTCAAATTTATTTGTCAGGATGAGCATTCCTGCAGATTCAGGGAGATTTGACCGTGAATTCTGTCTGCTTACCCGACTTCCATTTTAAGGTTCATGCCAGAAGGGATTATCATCCTTAATTATTACAAATGAATTACAAGTACCTTTCATTGAACAGCCTGTCATCCGAGTCATTCTCATCCCAGGTTGACATGCGACCCCCGTCCGTCTCCTCCCCATCTATGGTCCCCGCGGACGTCAGTCGCTCGATGTCCGGACTCACTCCCATCCCCTGGAACTCTGGGTAGAGCACGTTCTTGATGCGCGAAGGGTCGAAACTCATCTTGGGTGGAGCGGGGGTCCAGTAGAGGCGGGATATGTCCTGGCGGATAGGTTCAGCTGTGCCTGAGATGGTCAGGGCCTCCTCATCAAACTGCATGAGAGGGAGAAATGAGGTAAATGGAGTGAGTAGTTAACTCTTTTTTTTTGTGCGGAGTAGGCGTCCAGGTGAGGGAGAGATATTCTGGCGGATTGGTGCCGCTGTGCCAGAGATAGTCAGTGCAACTTCATCAGGGATGGGAGAACAAATTGGGGTGCAATGTTTGAGTAATTAACTTATTTTGGGAGGAGCAGGTGTATAGTAGAGACGGGATATGTCCTTGGTCCTTGGTGCCGCTGTGTCCCAGATAGTCAGCACCTTCCCATGAAACAAAGCGGGAGGAAGAATTAACGTGCAACGACTTCCATCTCCTTTTAAGTAGAGCAGGTGTTCAATAGAAATGAGATATGTCCAAGCAGATTGGTGCAGCTTTGTAGGATATAGTCAATGCAGTCTCCTCATCAAACGGAAGAACAAATTGAGGTGGAACTGGAATTTAATTACCCATTAAATTATAAATTTGTTATTATTTCAAGAACCATTATCTATCATTTCATTGCTATTATCATTATTTATTTCAAGAACAGTTATCAGCAGGAAAGAGAAATTATTAATCAAGTCACTGGCTCTATGACTCTTACAAAATCACAACAAGATTTAGTTTTGGAAACAAATATTTGACTGAATTTGTACCAGTTGCATGGCTCTCTTCTCCCAGTCTTCGAGACTGTTTCCTCCACCCATCTTATCTCCTGCAGCCGCCTGGGACTGCCCATCATACGTTGTCATGGTTTCCGCCTCTCTAAGGATGCGGCGCGCCGCAGCCGACATCAGCTTCTGCCTCTCCTCAAAGGACGGTGTGTTGGCGGGCGACATCAGACGAGAGTCAAATGGCTAGTGACAGGAAAAAAGCAAAGGAAATTGCTGGCATAACTTTAACACACAAACAAAGTTTGGTTTGGGTATTACATGCATTCTCTATAGACGCAGCGAGAATAATTTTGAGGTGCTGAATGAGTAAAAGCCGGGCAAGCACATTTACGGCATTCAGGGTTTTTTTTTTCATTGTTGTATGGCATGCAGTCCTCTTAAACCCTGCTCAAGAAATGTAAGAATTCTTAAATATGAAACTATGATGGAAATCATTTAGTTAAGGTGCATTTTTCAATCATGCTTTCCAAAGGCGAGGGTCTTTAACTATGATAGCTTAATTGTTGTGACAATTTTTTGAAAAGTTGCAATAGGTATGTTTCTTTGGGTAAGAGCTAGGGATGTATAGATGGAAAACCTATGTGTATTAATCAATTCAATACATTCATATCAGAGGCATATAATAAAAGGGTTTGGAATCAGATATGAAATTCTGCATCGTTTTAATATATTAGTTATTTTTTTCTTAACACATTAAGAAAATTAAGCAAAATCATTTGATTCTAAAAAAACAAACACATATAACAACCTGTTCAGCTAGGTGTTGTGTAGCCTTGTACTTGCTGGGAGTGTGGTGGGCACGGCTTATCATCTGCATGTTCTGGTTGAGGGTGTAATCCGACGGGATGTTGCAGAAGTGATGGATGCTCTCCCTGTGCACCCTGCCGTCTGAAGAGGGCTCTTCACTTGGCTGCCAATAAATCCACATATAAATAATGTCAATGAATCATTTGTTTTTAGTTCATTTTATTGTCATTCCTTTTTAATTCCACCAGGTAGAAATACAATGTTTGATTTGAGTTGAATGTAATACTCTTCACGTAGGGTTTGTCTTTAGCAGTGGCCCAGCCCAGAAATTTCATTGGCCACCTATGAATTCAGATCTACAACACACAAGCCTATCATGGGAGTTAACTCATGTCATTTTAAAAGGTCTTTCACGATGAGACTTAAGTGCAACTGACATCGAGTGAAACTAGCTGCAAATAGTCTAGTGCGCACATCCAACATTTTGAAGATGTTCCATACTTTGAAACATAAGTTTCAGTCATTGAAACAGTTTTAGAGCATGGGGGTCAAGACCTCTCATTACTTCATATGAATCAAAAGTACAATCAATACAAAGTAAAATTGAAAGTACAAAACCCACTAACAAATAATAAAACCAAATGGAAGAACAAAACAAACCTCTCTCTGTTTCTCAGTCTGCGGTGCCCAGACGGACAGGAACGAGACCGAGGGTGTGATGATGGTCTGAGGTGGCGTTTGGCCGCGCAGCAACGGGTCAAATATCTCTCTCTCTTGAATCACCTTCTTCTCTCCCTCCACGTTGACCACGTCAGCATATGTGATGTCCAGTGGGGCGGTCAATTCCTGAATGAAAGATTTATGTTATTAATTTTGTACTTCAAATATCTCCATGGTCGCTGGCATGCCAAATGTGCCCATTGGGACAGATGTTACATTGTGTACGCAATAACCGTTTTGTAGTGATGACAAGTATTCAGTAGTCAGTCAACTGGCATGCCACTTTGTACATTTACACAGCTAATTACTGATAGAGCAACATTTCTAATTCATTACAATTGCTATTTTGGCACCAACAAAGCAACATACATAGTGACTATCGTAGATCAAGGAGTGCATTTACTGACAGGGAATAAGTTCATCACAATATCTCTCAGCACATTTGCATTAAAATCACCTTAAAGAAACAAGTCTTCGAAAACTAAATAAAACCAATCAAATAATGTTCATAAGTAAATTTACAACTCACCTGCCAAGCTCTTTCCAAATCAATCTCCTCTTCTATCTCCACATCGTCATCCTCGTCGCCTACGAAC
Source organism: Echinarachnius parma (assembly GCA_037951105.1). Classification (NCBI taxonomy): domain Eukaryota; kingdom Metazoa; phylum Echinodermata; class Echinoidea; order Clypeasteroida; family Echinarachniidae; genus Echinarachnius; species Echinarachnius parma. The sequence goes on along the minus strand of JBAMJV010002783.1, from coordinate 60,264 downwards.
ACCAATGAAGTCACCACTTCATTAAAAGTGACTGATGGTTTCACTTCCTCTCCCTCTAAACCTCTGATAGATGCACTGCTGCCCCCTCCTATACTCGACTTGCTGGGTCTGCGACTACCTCCGCCTTTCTCCTGAAGAAAGCAAATACAGTGATTGTAAAATATGCTAAAATGTCGCTTTCTCTAACAAACTAATTCATATAATGAGATTTTAAAATTATTTTGGTTTGTATGAACTGCTATTAAAAATTAAGAAAACAGTAAAACTCCTGATATTTTCATTCCAATAATGAATAATACAAAAGAAACAAATGGTTCAATGTTGTTTTCTAATATATTCACTGGTGTCCAAATGTACTGATTATGTGTTAGCTAGTATCAATATACTTGTCTGCAGTGATGACAGCTATATCATCCATTATATAATATTCTACTTTTACATAGCTGAATAATGATAGATACAAAAATCAATTCAGATTCGCAATTTTGGCAGTCAAAGCAATTAACACACATCATACTATTTTTGGCGCAGGGGTTTATAATTATACTTGCATTGGAAATAGTTAATAAATAAGGAAAGATGTGTTGTAATACCTGTAGAAGGTCATCGTCCAGTGTCCTCTCTGTATCCAGTGACCCTTGACCTACTTCACTGGATGCTTCCACATTCACAACAGGTACACCAATGTCTGTTAGGTAAATTTAAACAAAAACAATAGAACATGATAATCCTATTTCTGTAATCACTTGAGACTTACAGATTGCTAAAACATGGCTTAAATTGTAGACTGTCATATTTACTGGCCCCAAAAATATACTTTATTTGTAAACTGCATTATTATTATTATTATTATTATTCAAAAGGTCACTACCTTTATTGACTAAAAGATGACAATTGAAAAAAAGCTTGTTGTCAAAGTGTGCCACCACAGTATGTCTTCAATGAAACAAAATTTATTGGCTGGAAGTAAATTATGAACTTGTCCCTGGCTAGCCAACCAGTGTTGAGCCCTACTTTTAACAATTAGCTTTTTAAAAATACCTTCTTCTCCTTTCTTCTCCATATCTGCTTGTTCCTCGTCAAGTTCTGGTGTCCTGTCGTTCTATTTTTCTTTTTACCCCAGGACCTCTGCCTGCCGTCCTGGACACCAAAGTAGGTCTTTCATAAACATTTTGTTTGCCCGAAAATACAATATTACGTACTTGGGCGAGCCCACCAGAATTTGTGCTGGGGCCTTTCTACGAGCAATTTAAATGTTTGTTTGTACCTTCCTCCCGTTCCTTCTCCATATCTTCCTGTTCCTCGTCCAGCACCGGTTTCCTATCTTCGGTCACTCCATCGTTCTTTGACCCCAGGACCTCGGCCGTCCTGGACATCACCCGGTTCATGATCTCCTGAATCTTGACGTCAGCCTCTGACTTCACAGACCTGTTGGTAAACAATGATGGTAAGGAAATTACATTACTTCTGTGTTATAAAGTGGTTTAGCCAATGATTGAATTTAGCAATAATAAGTTGGCCTGGATTCACACAAAATCAGATTCAGCAAAGAAAGTATGATTCATATATATGTCAAATTTTACTCTCCCTGACAACTGAATTTAAGACTACCTGTTTAATTATTTTCTGTGATTTGGGCTACATTATTCTAAGAAGTAATTACTTTAGATTATTTTAAATGGTAATATAATTATTGTAAGACTTCTGAAACCTGACATTCATTCATGTATCCAAGGGCTTTCAATGTTTTATCGTGTAAGTCTTATAACCTAGGAATACATGGTCCCTACGTACTTGGGCTGGAGTCTATTAAGATTTGAGAATGCATCTGATACCAAAATAAATTAATCTTTAATGGCTTAATATGATAATAATACTAATGATAATAATAATTACAATAATAATAATAATTACAATAACAATAATAATTACAATAATAATAATAATTACAATAATAATAATAATTACAATAATAATAATTACAATAATAATAATAATTACAATAATAATAATAATTACAATAATAATAATAATTACAATAATAATTACAATAATAATAATAATAATAATAATAATAAATTACATAATTTATATAGCGCTTAAAACAGTACATCTAAGTGCATTATTATTACCCTTGGTCATCAGGTACAGGTCAAACCTGTGCAATTATCTTGTGCAATGTGTCAACTCCCTGGGGAGCATACTAGCCCAGCTGCCCACAGGCGCTGAAGGCTAGTTAACACCCGACCAAGAACCCATCTATACTCGTGCGTAGAGAGCAGCAACCTGCTGTAGGACAAACGCAATGGGCCTTTATTATTTATTCTATTAATACATACCCTTGCTCTCTCTGGGCCTTTAAGGATGAGATGATGTCATCCACCGATCTTTCCTTCGGAGGCTCTTCTTTCTCCACATGGACTGTGGTGGCTACGGATCCCAGACTCTTGATGGACTTGCTTCTGCTTCTTGCTTTCCTGCATCAGATAAAAGAAAAAGATATGAATTAACCAGGCCCAGAAATTATCATTATCTTCTTAGGGCCTTTGAAATTAGCCCTCTAAGAGTAACTAACAGTGCTGTAGGTTCATTAAGGGGTGCATAATAATGGTCTTGAAAGATGATGAGTGGCTACACTTGAACATTTACTTTCTTCTCTTTATCATTATCCTCGCAACTAAAATTTAAAAATTAGAAATTAAATATACATGGAAGCTTCCTTCCTGACTGACAGGCAAACCATGCATTGCCTATGCATTGCCAGCGACACACAGCAGTATGGTAATATCTGTAGGAGTGAAATCACCTACCTCAAGGAGACACTGTCCATGCTGGCGATCTCCCTCGCCTCCTCAAGTAACTCACTAGAAGACTTCTGCGATCCGGTGGATGACGCTGCCGATGTAAGCCGCGACTTATGGCTGGTCCCTGTGCGTGTTGTTCCCGTATGATGACGCATCGAGGCCGTGTGACTGCTCCCGCCCTCACCCACCGAACTTCCATCATCGTCTTCGCTGTCATACTGGCTCTCGTTTTCCTCCTCGTCAGAGCCGTGATGATGTTGGGAGGAGGGGAGGGACACCATGCTCGCCTTGCCGCCGCTCGCCAGGTAGCGGCTGCTACCCTTTTCCGTTTGGAAAGAGCGCGAAGATTTGGCCGACTTGGGTATGGTCAGTGTGTCCTTCTCCACTGAAAATAACAATATAAGAGAAACATAAATGTACTGACGGTTTCAACAGGAAGTGGAGAGAGTTTGATGATTGACTTGGGTATTGTGTCCTTCTCTACTAGATATACCGGAATGACATGTACTGACTGGTCAATAGTAAATGAACAACAAGTCCACCTAGAATAAGTGACGGCCATTTCGCTTTCTGCTGGTACGATGTGAATTGGCCAATTTGGGAACAAATAATACATCTTTTGATTAAAAAACAACATTTATTGATTAGTTTTAAACTACAAAAATACTTCAAATTTTCCTTACTATCTGTATCTGAAAAAAAGGGAATTCCCCTTTTTTGCAACAGTAAATGAACAACAAGTCCACCTAGAATAAGTGACGGCCATTTCGCTTTCTGCTGGTACGATGTGAATTGGCCAATTTGGGAACAAATAATACATCTTTTGATTAAAAAACAACATTTATTGATTAGTTTTAAACTACAAAAATACTTCAAATTTTCCTTACTATCTGTATCTGAAAAAAAGGGAATTCCCCTTTTTTGCATCTGAGCACTAAGATATTTATTGCATTTCAAATCTTTAAAAAAGATACTCACTCGATCGTTTGACCCTAGGTTTACGTCTGGGGGTCGGGTCAGGGGCGTTCTCTACCCTTGGCTTTGGGGCAGGCCTCGCCCTCTCCTTGAAAGACACAGGAGCAATGTTTCCCGTCGAACCCAAGAGGGCAGGCTTCTTAGGAGGTGTCTTCGGCTTGAGGGGAAGGTCTCCAGGCTGGAACTGTCTCTGGCCATCGGGGGCAACCGAAGATTGAGGCCGTGAAGATGAGGATGTGGTGGACTGTATCGCATTTTCCTGCAAAAATTAAGGCAAACATATTCTTTTATGTCAGTGAAGTGTTATATAAATGCAATATATTATTATTAGTGTTATTAATAGTATCAGTTTATAATATGTGACCGGTTATGGCAAAACCCTGAACTTGTCGGTAAAAAGCATAATGTAGATTTTCATACCATTAGAAAAGTCTCATCACAAGCTTTCATTTCATGCTTTGTTTTAACAAATTGATCAATAATTGGCGAAGATATGATTGTTTCAACTTTACAATCATAAGTCTTTTACACACATCATGTGAAATTAAAATGCCAATTTCTTGAAAACATAAATTACCGACAAGTGCAGGGTTTTGCTATAGCCGGTCAAATATAATGTATAGCTACTGATTCATATCCCAATTCCCATGAGACTAAAACTTTTAAATTTGAGAGCATGCAGGAGGGCATTATATTTTCTTATTATTCATCACTGCAATATATCCAGTATTACAATGATACAGATACCTTAACCCTAATCCCACTGGGTTATTTTGGTCACTTGAGTCCACTGGGGGGGGGGGGGGGGCCGTTTTGGCCCCCCCCTCCAATCTCGGCAACGAATGGACCGATCGACTTGAAAATTGGCACATACGTACAACAAGTCAAGTAGAATAAGAATTTGAAAGAAAAAAAAAAATTGGACGATTATTTTTTTAAAAATAATTAATTACAATTTTGAATATGCAAATTGTTGACGAATTTGGGGGAAAATTGGGATTTTCATCTAAAATCAAGAGAAATTACAGGATTTCTTCAGGTTTTCTGTAAAAATACTTTCAAATGATGTTATTCATCATATCCATGTTTTTTATGGTGATAAAATATATCACTAATTTGCATAAATATGCAAATTAGTATTCCCGGATTTACCCACATTGTTTTCATTCTTATGTATTTTATTGTTTTTTTGTTGTTTTTGTTTTGTTTTTTTAAGAAGAATTTATCTCTGAAGTGTATGAATTCAGCTAATAACAAAGAAATAATCCAAATTATAATTCAAAGTAACAATTATAACAGATTTGGAGTTTACATGGCATCGGATATAGGAATTACATAGAAACCTGTACAAAAATAACATTTTTTTGTGACGGTCGAGCAATTATCGACCTCTAAAATCGGTTCTACATGTCCGACCGGGGTGAATTATATATCAAAACATGCGGGAGACTTGAGAGAAAATAGTCATGAAGTTTGAACGTGAAATTCCAAACGGTCTAGATGCACGTCGAAAAAAACGACAGGGGGGGGGCCAAAATGGCCCCCCCCCAGTGGGATTAGGGTTAATTACAACAATTTATAATGCCATTTTATAATGGTATTAAAGCTGCATGAGCACTTTTTTTTTACAATCAAGTCAGTTGCAAACAGATAAATATAAAACATTTTACTATCCAATGATAACATAGCATACATCCTGTGCTTCATCAAGATCAGAACACAAAATGTATCCCTTTAAAAAATGGTTCTTCAACGTACCTCTTCTATCAGATGGATCTCGTTATCCTGCGTTGAAATGACTGGCCGTCCCTGCATCATAACATTCAGACCGCCTACGTCTCCAGTACTCCTAACCGGTAGGATGCCAACTGTCTGAACCCGCGGCTTACGCATCTCTGTGCAATCAAGAGCAGAACATATTAACCCCTTGACTACAGCAACCGGGTGGGTTGTGTACAAAAGTCTATGGGGATATCAGAAACTCAAAGGGAACAGGTTAACACTTTCTGATCAAGACCAAGATAACTTTACTGTTTATACACTAGATTTGACTAAAACCTAGATTAAAACTAAAACCTAGATCTAGACTATTTCACTTTTGGAAACTATATTTCCTGTCATTTAATCTTGAGGACATCCATGTCCGATGTACTCTTAAAGACTAAGCCAAATACAAACTGTATACTGTCTGGCTTATGCCTTATTCAATATTGAAGGGCACACAAGACACACACATACTGTATTATCGATGCGCGACCAATAGCAGACCTTGTTTCGTTACCAACCAAATATGCCATTATCCACTTGTCCTTGAGATAAATTTCCTACAAAACCTAATACATAATAGACCCAGATCATTAATGTTTTCACGAGACGTACCCATGGAACCATGCAGCCATGTCTTTAAAGACGGCGCTGAGTGCATAGGCTATAAATATGTCTCTGACTTCATCATTATTCATTTACAGTACAGCAATTGTTCTTATTCTTTGTAATAGATTTCAAATTTTCACTTTGGAAAATAAACAAATAAATGATACAAATACAAAATATCCTACCTTCCACTGTGACGGTTTCTTCCTTGCTGTAGGGAAACCTCTTGCTCTGGCTCTTGACTGGGGGTACGCTGCTCTTGTTCAGCGGGTTGTAGTTGGGTGCCGTGCCGGGATCCTGTAAAGTGAAAAAAACCCCAAAGAATATCATAATTAATCCAATAAAATGCTACAACAGAGTTTGACACTTGTGTAAATTGGGCATTGTTAGGTAGTACATACATGTACGTAGGAATTAATGTTCATAAATATTATTTTTGTCTAATACCACAAATGATAATTTCCCCCTAAGTCTAGGATCTAGGAAGTCAAACACCCATGAGTACATTTTGTATTAATTTTTTTCAATTTTAATTCAATTATTATTTCATTTTTTTTTAATATAACATTTTTGTTGCAATGCAATGGACATAGCAAAATATATATGTAATTTTTTTGTCAAAATTGAAGATGAAAGTAAATCATAAAACATTAATGGATGCATGTACACTAAGCATGTAGTAAATAATTCTACAGGGAATCAGAACAGAAAAATGTGTAAACAGTAATGTACATGTACCGTATGTCCCAACAATAATTACAATCAGACTTTCTGCAACGATAACTTTAAAGATAGTAGATCAATCATAATGCTATTTCAGGGTATGAAACTATAACTTATTACCTACATTTTGCAGAAAATCCTATTTGATTTGCTTCAGTGGTCATGGAGAATGGGGATCTTTGTAAATCACGTCATGGGTCCGTTTCTTCCAAGTTTGACACTTGGATGCTCTTGGCACCCATATGAATGGAATATTTTTCTCACAACTGTCAGGGCAACTAACATCATTTTCACACCTTACCAATGTTTGCAACACTCAGAAATATGATTCCCTTTTACTTCATTTCATTCATTATTTAGTTCGTTAGTTGAAAATGAAAGGAAACAAGCAGTCACTTTCTCATAAGATATTTTTGTGCGAGAACACAATGAACAACTTTGTATTTGTAAGGCATGAACACAATGGACAACGCGTCTCATTACAAAACCTGGAGGGAAGGGATATCTGACATGATTTACCAAGATCCCCATTCTCCATGACCACTAAAGCAAATCGAATAGGATTTTCTGCAAGATGTAGGTGATAAGTTATAGTTTCATACGCTGAAATAGCATTATGATTGATCAACTATCTTTAAAGTTATCGTTGCAGAAAGTCTGATTGTAATTTTTTACAACAATTTTTGAACAATTATCTAGTTGTCCGACACAAATTTGTACTTGCCCCGTGGCAAGTGAGCAAGTGCTAGTGTCAAACGCCCTGTTGTGACAATTATACTCACATTTTTAAGAGGTTGGACTGGATTCCCCAGGTAATCCTCCTCAAAATGTGGCTCTGTTTTCCGGACGTACGGCATGCGCTTCTTACCAAAGTCTGCAGCCAACTCACTGCTCATAATAGAATGGTTAGAATATACCAGGATTAAAATACTGTAGATACATCAAACCTGTCTACAAAGACCATCCAAGGGAAACAGAAAAGATGGTCTTTATCAGCAGGTGGTCTCTATCTGACAGGTTCATTTACATATATGTAAACTGCATTCAAGGGAGACAAGATTAGTGGTCTCTAGTCTCTACAGACAGGTGGTCTGTATATATGGTCGCTAAAGCAGGTTTGACTTTAGATATATTTCATATGAAACTCTCTTGGTCTCCCCTCCGAAAATTGTCATATAAAATAATTATTATTTTAAAAATTTGCCATACTGTTGTGCAGTGCTAAAGTGCAGTGTGTGGAACCACATGATCTTTGAAGGTATCAATGAAATTAAGGTAAACAAATCATTAAAAAAAAAAATTTAAAAGCTCTCAGTGGTGGCACAGTACAATTCGCCAAGTTATTTCACAGTTGATAGAACATGTTGTACAAAACAAACATGACAACAGAATTTATTATATTTTTGTTCATGATAAATGGGCAAAATAACTGCATTACTCCCAAATAAATAAGCATAATCATTCATGAAGCTAAAGATTTATTCCCCCCACCCCCCCCCCCCCCCCCCCCCACAAAAAAAAGAATAAAAAATGAACAAAAACACATCCACACGGTCAAGAAACATTTCCAAGATCAATTTAAAGCATGCAAGTTGAAATACAGTTAAATATCTTTAAGTCTACATTGACATGTATTTGAATAAAATAAAATCAGATTGCACAAGCAAAACTTTGTTTTAATGATTAAAGGGATAGTTGAGTTCTGGTAAGGAGAGTACAGTTTTAGTGAAACTGAATTTTAGTAACCAAAACCTGCATCATTACATTACAAACTAATAGTTATAACTAGAAATGAACACAAAATTAGAAATGACGTAGTAAAGATCATGTTATCATTCAAAAAGAGCCGTTAAAACGTAAGAGGGCGCTCTCTAAACACTCATCGGTTTCAACCATTTTGAATAAAATATTGTGCATGTGATGCTTTGTTGAAATAGTGATTAGATAGAGAAATAACCAACAACTATTTAAATACCTATTTTGTAACTTTTATGAAAAGAGGAAGCATTTTTTTGAATTTTCAACGGCTGGTTCAAAATTCTCTAATAAACCCGGGGCCCCGGGTTTATTACAAATTGTTATATTTATGGATATTTCAGCCGTTTCTGAACCGATTTTGATCAAACAAAGATGATTTTATTGTTTAAATATTATGCTCTTTCAAATTTTACACTCAGTTTTTCATTACCTCACAAACCAATTAAGTAGTCTAGCGCCCTCTCTACCAAAACTCAACTTTCCCTTTAATATGATCAACGCTTGGATTTCATACGTACACATTTTGCACCTTTGTTCTGCATGCAGCCAATCAATGCAGGTAGAAGCATGGATAGAAAGAAGCAAAACAAATGGAAGGGAAATACTCACAAGTTAGTAGATACATTCAAGTATTAATTATGTAATTATAACACTTTTCATTTTTTATTTGAGGCAATATGCAATTTACTTTGTAAGCAGGGAAAATACAGAGCTTTGTACTCCTCAGCTCTTCGAATGCAAAAACAAGGAGCAGGAATGGCGTACAGTAAGAAGTTATAAATGAACGTTTTATTGTAATTCTCTGTAGCTCACCTACTATTCCCAAATATGCATGTTGTTATATTGCCAAAGTAATATTATTCTTATTTTTAAGAGCATTATGGGATCAAATTTTATATAGCAACTTTCATTATTCTTCTATTTTTGTACTCTAGCTGCCCTGCTGGGAAAAATAGCTTGGAACAGGATAAATGCACAGATAAAACAATTCAAATAGCAAACTCAACAACACAGCCATACATGTATTTGTTGTACATAGTTAAAGCAAACAGACAGACAAGCAAACAAACTGTGATGCAAGCTTTCCATAATTGTGAATGTTGCATGGCTTCTGCTAGATGAATTTTTAGTTGAAACACAATGTTAGTAACATACACAGTCCAATTATCTGTCAGTGTCAAACTATGACCCGAGATGAGTGAGATGCCTTAAAGATATATTGAGTATTGGTCAAGGTCCACTTTGATTCTGGATTCTTAAAATTTAATTTGCCACTAAGAAGGTTAACCTCGGCCATAACACGGACAAACAAACTGACAAACAACTGAACGAACCCAATAAGTAGCTCCTTCTCCCTCTCCCTCAGTTCCTGGAGCTGCCGGTCCCGTTTCAGATCCTGCACTCCGGCCTGTGACTTCCTCTTGATCTCCTCTATCTCGCGCTTGATTCGCAGCATCTCGGCTCGCGTCGGCCCGCGCCGAAATGTTCCTCTATCCTCCATTATGCCCTCTTCTGAAAAATGAACAAATTTAATTTCCAAGAGATTTTGTGACATAATAAACTTAATAATACATGAAAAGATGATTCATCACTGCTTTATGTCTTACTTGTGATTTGCTGCATCTTAACTACAATACATATATACATACCTTCACAGGAACCTGCCTAGCCGTCCATAAACATTGATTTTTTTTTTCCTTCAAATGAACCATTATTTATAGGAAACACATAAAATAAACTATTTGTATCTAGCTTTATAACACAAGGTCTAGTTTCCAGTTTACATCACATTATTTGTCAGAATTTGGCATTCTCTACCAAAACATGCTTTTCCCATTTTCTGGCCAGACTTGTTGCATGTTTGGCAACTTAACTTACTAATTTCCCCAATTATTATGAATCAATCATGCACTGGCATAGTAGTAATTTTTGCATGATGGACACTAATAAATATCACGCATATTGAGACTTTGAGCGGACAATGAGCGATATTTCTTGAGAAATTCTCACTTTTTGCTGTCTTTTTCATAAATCACAACTTTGGTATTTGAACAAAATTATGGAGGAGGAATAATCAGCAAATTAAATAGAAATCCTTCCAGGGCAGTAGAACAGATTTGTTGTTTTTGAAAGGCTGAGCATGTTCCTTTATTCAACCTACCCTTCAAATTTACTTTTGGATTGCGCAATCTCTGTAGAAAGCTTGACAACGCTGCACACGCTATGATGCTAATGCACGCAAAATTGAAATGCGTGTTAAAGTTTGCACACGGGAATGCGTGTTCAGTCAATGCCATGCCATGGCAGGGTATCATCACACGAAGTTCCAAGACTACCGGACCGGACTCTGGGAAGAATTTATTGTTGATATGACATGGTTAAACTTAAAGAATCGGGTCGTTATCATATTCACATGAATTATGAATGGAAGTGTTTTAGATACAACAAATCCTAAGAATACAACTACAACTTTACAAGGAGTATTTCAATGTTTGTTTCATTGTCATTGAGATTACTGTGCGCAAATAAATGGCAATTAATCAAAACATCAAAAATTGAATCAAGTCTTCATCTCACAATCAGAGAAAATTTAAACTGCTCGATGCGGTATACAAACACACACACACAAGGGTTTTCAAGAATCTTCAAGTTTGAAGGAGGCAGACTATACTAATACAAGAAGAAGAAGAAGAATCTGAATCTGCAGCTGCAGAAGTGAATTGAAGGCGAGCTCACATCACAGCGGAGCACACCGAGCTGCGGCTGCCGAGACTTCCGGGCGCGATACCTTGCTAGTGACCGCTCGAAATTCAACGTGTTGCCTCTCTGTTTTTGGCGTTTTTGAACAATTCACCATTGAAAAAGAAAGGGGAAATATTCATAGGTTGAAACACTATATCTATTAGATTTCAACTGCTATACTTACATTCAACCTATGTGTCTTGTAAACGAGTCATTGGTAAGTATTTTCAGCACGTCGAAGGGACCCCTCGGCGTTCTCAAATTGTTGATACCGTAGTCTAGTTACAATATCAAGTATTGAGAAAGAACTAATCTCATTGGTTAATGAAGGAACATCTCTACAATTATCGATACATCTGACCAATAGAGCGCGGCGTTACTCTGCTACTCTGTATAACACTGCATGGCATGCACTGCACTGCACTGCACTTTGCATTGCATACACTGTACTGTGTACTATGGATTAATTTTGTTTAAGGGGGGGGGGGGGGGGGGGGGGGGGGGGGCGGGGGCACACGCAAATTATGTATTTTCTTATCTTTTCAAAGATTTTCTCTAAATGGTTGTGTTATTTTTTAGGCAAACTATCCCGCAGAAATTGGGGGTGGGGTGGGTGGGTGGGTGGGTAGGGGCAGAGCACGAGGGGGGGGGGGGGGGGGGGGGGGGGCGGGGGGGGGGGGGCCCACTGGCATTGGGCCAAGTTTGTCGTCAGTTCATATGATAGGGGAAAAGTATATATTTATTTAGGGAGGAATGAGAGAAAGAAAGACAAAAGTAGAGAAGAGGAGAAAGAAAATAGAAGGGAAAAGAGAAAGGCAATAGGAGAGAGACGTATACACAGTAATATCAAAGATTGTTTAGAGCGCTCTAATATTTTGGTAATATAATGATCAGGGGGTGGGTAAAATTCTGGTAAAACTGAATTTTCGGCTTGGAATGTGACACTGTGGCTCGTTTAGTCGAATGATGTCATACTATGTCAATTAACTATCTCCGTAATTATGTTGAAGGCCAATTACATAAAAATGACACCGCAATACTGAAGACAGAGGAGGGGGGGGGGGGGGGGGGGGGGGGGGGGGGGGTGGGGGGGGGGGGGGGGGGGGGGGGGGGTTCCCCTTACCCTACCTCATCCTATAAATACCACCTCTCGACCTCTGACTTAAATACCCCTAATTGCCCCACTCTTGCCCCCACCCCACCGCAAATACAACCTCTACTACACCTACATTTTCTGTCCATGGTCCGTCCATTTTTATCATGCTCGGCAACGATGCAAAAATGAGGATGGAAAGCAGGCGTCATATTTTGATAAACAACAGATCGACACATCAGAATCTGATATAGTTTGGAGCACGCAAGCATTTATAGTATTTACTTGATACGCGGTCTTATCTCGTGTTCTAGCAAATGAGAGAGCTAAAAAAAAAAAATGTTGCCTATATTCTTTGCGTTTTTTTCCATTTACGGATATTATTTATGATAAATTGTGAATATTTCAAGTGTTTCTGAACCAATTTTGATCAAATTACGTTTAATCTTTCTTTAAAATTGTGTACTTTTTCAAATTATAGCCTTAGTTTTTCGTTCCCCTTGGGTGGTAACATGATTACATTATTATAAAGACAATGAAAGACAGAGTTGACTTTAAAAAAAAAGCCTTCACCATGTTTCATCATGTTCATGTTCTTTTGCGGTGTCATCGCGAAGTAAAGTATAAATCACAAATTCGACGAGATTTATCTTAACACGCATTTAAAGTTATCGGAAATATTGACAAACAAACTATCATTAGCTAAAAATGGAAATAAAGCACTAACAAAAAAAAAAAGAAGAAGAAGACCGATGGAAATGACTCAATCGCTGCTTCGCGCTGTCATCAGGGAAAATGACCAGGCGCCTATAATAAGGACAATCAGGACACCTTTGTCGGCATGCTGACCGGATATTGGCTATGTAAACCGGACTCTACTAATGTTCGCTCCTCTAATAGGCTCGACTCATTCATGTCACTATAATATGTCCTATACAAAGTATAGACTATTATGATCTCCCAGCGAAGACAGACAGGGGACATGTACAAATTAGCAGTTCATAATCTTGTGATGATATAACATTGAGGGCGTAGCTACGGGGAGCCCGGGGCCACTAACCCCCCCCCCCCCCCCCCATATTATGTGTCCCCTGGTGCCTAATAGGGGAAGGAAAATAGACATGGACAAAGGAAATCGCAAACATAATTGATTTTATTATAATAATTTTCATCATCTAAATGGGGTAGACCTTCTTTGTTTGCTTGTTAGGTGAAAACCGAATTCCCTCCTCACACATATGCAAGGCCCCTGATGCTCTCCCAATGGAAACAATCCTATAGCTACGCCACTGATGATGTTATTTTCAGGATATATCATTATTACTCACGCGCTTGAAATCAGTCCATTATGAGCAACATATTTGCAAAAAGGTTAAGGCCTATTATAATGTCTTATAATTATACGATTTTACTTTATTAAAATCAATTTACGTATTGTTCATACTAAATAATGAAACTTTTCTTGTTTTTGATTTTTTCCATAATATAAAAACATACATCGTGATATGGAATAAAATGAAACTATATATTTACACATTTTAATATTGGGAACATCCATTGAAAGATTACTATATAAATGTTGAAATAGTGGGCCTATAAGATGAATTACATAATATAAATGAAAATAAATAAAAGAGGCGAGAACGGATACGGTTTTATGTAAATCTGAATTGATAGTTTTGTGATTGACCTCCAGGCCCTTCGTAATCAAAGAAACCAATGACAGTTATGAAATGAAAGAATATATATTGTCACTTTGGGAAAAATATAGATAAAATAGAAAAGAATATTAAATGTTTAAATGCGTGGTAGAGGGACATAGTGTTGAGGTATACAATCATTATGTTCTTCTTATAACATTTGTTTTTATTTCAGTGGCTTTATAATATCAACTTGCCTAGCGATGTACCCAAACGTGACAGATTTAGGAGATCGAAACAAGCGTTATCATAACAAAAAATACTTGCAGTTTTTTTTAATCGCGTCATAAACTTTTGTTTTCATTATTGCGTCTGCTCCAAGGATCACGGTCAATGCTAACGGTTACTGCGTGCTCGGTGGTCTGCCAACTCATAATTACGAGCTTAAAGGGATGGTGCAGTTCTAGTCAAAATGTTTGCAACTATCATTTGCACGATCTCATCAAAAACTAATGGTTATAACTCAACCATGCTCGAATGGTATATAAAACAACAACATATTAACGGCCAAGTTAGAAAATCAGTCGTTAACACAAGAGGGCGCCATGTAGACTCCTGACCACAGAAATACAATATAAATACTAGAACCCCAACTGAATAAGCGTATAGCGTTTTAACCACAGAGATAGGCCACACCTTTATCAGCAAGTTTTTGAAAATACGCACCGAATGTCATGCAAATGAGGTAGTACGTCAGATTTTTTTCATTTGAATAAATTATCAGACGTGGATTCATTGGATAAATAAACACATTACGCAAAAGCTAAAGTAATTACGCATTGCGCACTTGCAGTTGCCATGGCATTTAAACACGCACTTCTCAGCAAAATTGCGCTTCATAATACCAAAGACGCTTAAGTATTCTAATTCATCTCTATTATTTTAAACAGTTACGCGATGTCATGTATTTAATTGCGCACAGACAAGAAACAGGGGATTTCCCTACTAGGATCAAAATATTGTTTTTCATTGTGACGTCATAACAGAGGCATACCCATAGAAGTATGAATAAACAAACCAACCCGTTTATGCGTGATAATTGTGAAGTTCGCGCCCGCGCATTATTATGAATGAATTTACGCTAATATTACCATGGCAGCCAGTCGAATTAACATAACAATCGGTGGTTCTCTTCATTACAAATTTGGCCAACTTCCATTTTGAGTTGGGGGGACCTGCTCCTGACAGTTTTGACTCTTCTCTTTTTCAAATATTGTGAATAACGATTCAATAGAGAGATCATCAGAATCAAGCCATCGAATAAAATGTTAGGGCCCAGCATTTATTCCAATCGGATACATTTATGGATTTTTATTAGTAGCTGTTTTTGGACCGTTTTTGACCAAACAAAGTTCATTATGTCATTAAAATGATAATATTACCCACAGTTTTCCTCACGAATAAATTATTATTTTCTTGAAGTGCCCTCTAAATCAAAACTGTACTGTCCCTTTAACTTCTTGAAGCGTATAGCTAGGATCAGCCACAGTGACGTAGCTATAAGGGGGTGGGGCACACGGGGGAACGTTCCACCAATAACTTTTGGGAAAAAAAACAATACAAAACATGAAAGGAAAATCCTTTAAAAAGTTTTTTCAGCGCATAGGGACATGTTTAAAAACTATGTGTTATGCGCTATATAAAAATTGTTAATTATTATTATTATTATTAAAAAATACAGAAATACATAGAGTGTACCCCAGTGATTCGCATGCCCCCCCCCCCCGCCCCCAATCAGTCCGACCACGCTACGCCACTGATTCAGCCACGTTATGAGATGGAGGAGGGATGGGGAGCAAGGGCAAGTATTCCCATCAGGATCTTGTGCCAAATAATTAAAGTGGACTTCCGTACGATTTCAAGCTTCTAATGATTGAAAGACAGATATTCTAGGTCAATAAACACAATTTTCTATGAAACAAGTATGATTGTGGGTTATTATAATTGGTTTTGAAATCCTAATGACACAAATTCGCGAGCGAGCTTGTTCTATCCCACAATGCACCAATTTGTGACGTGCGACCCTCACAATGCGCCTATCTATGTTTGTACACTGCAGCGAATGTGTTCTTTTGATCGGACCAATACAATTATGCTCGATCATGAATAGTTTAGTCCACGCTGCGCCACTGACCGTGCCTTTGAGCATTACTGCATTGTTGAACCGTTTGAAAATACTTGACTGCCCGATATTGTAACACGTTTGGCTTTCACTGGAATTTGAATAGACACAAAGTTCTGTAAACGTGGTTATTGAATTTGCTGGCTCTTCATGACCGGCTATTGTGAATGACAGATGCAGTGATCACAATGCAGTGGCACCGGATTCAAGCCTACTGAAGAAATTGAGCAAAGTGAGGGTGCTACGTAAGGGTCTCATGATTGTGTGCGGTAAATTTAATTATTTCATCAGAGTTAATGACATTAGAAAAATCTCTTAGAAATCAACCAAAGTGAGTCAAATCCTGAAAATATTCAAGCACATCCCAAGATTTATTTCCAATTTACAGTATTTTTTTAAAAATCGTCCGGAATTCTCCTTTAATACAAAGGAATACATGGAGAGCTTGTCCCCTACCCTCCCCCCCTCCCCGGCCCCCGTCCCCTCTCCCACCACCAACGGCTACTCCATGCCTGAATGGGCCGAATTAAATTTAACCAATTGAGCAGCCCGTATCAATAATGTCGCGCATCCCACTTTTGTTAGCACATAATATTAATTGGCATGTTTTGTGGTAGAGCATCATTACAAAATAAATATTCAATGTCACCCACATAATTCGTCGTATAAAATTATTACGCTGTTTATGTGTAATAAGGCTAAACTATTCACACTCTCCAGTACGATATTCCTGCTTATTCTTAACTGATAAATAACCATAAATGGTCATAATGGCTCAGTTGTATAGAGCACGGGAGGTCATGGGTTCGAACCCCGGTCGGGTCATACCACAGACCATTATGAAAATGGGACCTACTTCTAGCCAGGCGCTCGGCATACATAAAACGGAGTATATAGGGTAATACCGTATAATTGAATAGTAACATTCATGTTATACAGGGCTCACTGGAAGAGCAATGTTCGTCACTAAAGTGGTTACCCTGGGTAAATGAAATGTAAATATTATTATTAATGGTAATCAATCATGCATTTACACAAGCAGGACACAAATTCACCTATTTTCCAAAAAGGGGATTTGCTCATGTTTATTTTGTTAAGCCCAGTTATCTGCCTGATTCCCACCAGGACCAGAGTCATACTGGCTACATGCGTGACTCGCTCGACGAATGAGACTTACATTAAACGCGTATTAAACATGATTATGAACATGACATGTAAACAATATTATAGCTTATGGAAATATCAACCGCAACCAAAATAATATTTATTTCCGCGTAAAAGTTGCAATTTTATGACACAGATCAAGGCATTCGGTTAACTTCAGGGGGAGATGATAAGTCTCAATTCCAAGCCCCACCGGGGCAGTAGATGTTCCGACAATCGTCCTACAAAAAACTAGACATTCTAACTATCGCGAGCAATATGCTATCTCGTAAATTGTAGCAGTAAACGTTGCCACTGAGGGAGAACATATAAAGTATCGGTGAATCATAAGTCAAATATTCTACAAGGTTCATTCGAAGAGGTTAGAATGCTTCGCTTTTTTAGTCAAATACCCGAAAAGGAATATGATATATAAACGTGAAGAGGGACATTTTATTGGAATGATATCAAATATATAAATAGTGGAAATGACTGAATAAAAGTTTGTGTTATTGCCATCGAAACTGCGCCATTATAACCTAACACCTGCCATTCTAGCCCGACCCCGCCTCGACCTAAATCTCGCTGGTCTGATCCACTGATTTACATCAAAATATGGATAGATTGGTTCATGTCTGTGTGAAGACCGAAGGGTTATGATGACGTCATCGAGCGGCCATCTTGTAACGCGCACAGATTTCTTCCGACTGTTCTTTGTTTATTTGATTTGTATGATTGTGTATGATAAGTGTTTGTTTTATAATTATTTATTTATAGTTCTCCATGACCACATGTGACTTGTGAGAATACAAGGAAATATGATTATGAAGTTTTAGTCACTGTGCCGCCAACATTGGAGTATACGCTTTCGTCACCCAATAAGTGATCCATATCATTTGTTGATATCGGTGGCCCGATCTTATAGCGCCTCCCCTCGTCCATAACCTTGGCCGCCAAACAATAACATTGAGCCCGAACGACACCCGTAATTGCCCATCTTAGGGTAAACCGGCCACTTAAAATTCATAAATCATCTTCACTAACTCGATCATGAACATGAAAGGATCCGGAGAAAACGAGAAAAAAGATCCAAAGCAGCAGAAATAGAGAAGAATGTATATGAGATGTATGAGATCAAGAGGATGAAGAGAAAGAGCGAATGTGGAAAAAGATAACGCGTGCGAGTAGGCTTCTAACAGAGATGATACGTCGAAAAGGGGGTTGTGGGGTGCGAGGCACCCCAGTAAAGTGAAACAGTTGTTAATGCTAATAGGTATCCGTCATAAAAATGCGGAATTTGTCAGCGAATTTTGTTTTCTACAATAATCTGTATTTCACATTTTCGACATTTTCGAAACTAATAGATGAGCTAAAGAAACAGGACAGCCACCCCTTCCCCCATTATTCCCAAATGCACATAACACAAAATATGATTATTTGTTTAGAGACCAGAGAATGATATATACATGTACCTATCTGCATCCCTTTGTTATTGTGCTCCCTTTCGCTTTGACTCTCGCCACCCTCTTCAAGCAAAAATGTCCAGACCAAAAAGTTGCCTAGAGTAGAACACTCCTAGAGGGGTCGAATGAGGGACCGGTGCTGGCTACACCATCGGCCGACGACGCGACGGTGCCTCAGAGTCTTCGCGCCTTCGCTTCGGCTCTGTCATGTCGGGACTCCCCGGTACCGCTGTAAATCTCACTGTCTTGTTAGACACGCCATAGCTCTTTACTAAGTACGAGGACATTTTCGTAGCTACGAGGGTGGGATCACGGGGGACACGTACCCCCCCCCCCCCCCCCCCACAAAACAAAAAAACAAAACAAAAAAATTATTCGACAAAACCGATACAAACGTAAGGGTCAAATCTATGGAAAAAATTAAGAAAAACATGAGGTGTGTCCCAAATCATACACCACTATATGAGGACATGAAGTGTAAGGGGCGAATACAACTATAAATGTATATGGAAGGCAGACTGCGGCGAAACAAAATAAAGAGAAACCTCCCATTCAAGCTGACAAACAGTAAGAATGGACGCCATTGTTTAAACAAATGTTGAGAGAGTACAACCCCTTGACCTACGTTTTTCTTACAAAAGGGGGCTGGGCCCTTGGACCTATATCGCCCCTGCCAATATATACGCCTCGTATTCGATTATCCGGCCTCGTTGTTGCAAACATCCTCCCGCTTGACGATCAAGCATTTGAGGAAGTATTGTATCGTTTTGTCACACTTTGCGCCACTCAATACGGTTACGCAGCAAGCATGCATGGGACGGAACATGGGCATATACAACCCCCACCCGTTTGTTAAAGTAAAAAAAATGAAAATCAATGAAATGTAACTCATTCTGATACCTATGTTTCCCAATGACGCCCCATCATGGGCTTGCGAGCCCCCTCGAAAAAAAAAAATAAACACATAAAATAAAACACAACAAATTGCGGAGCAGACTCTGCCTCTTATGTGACGAACCAACAATTACATTTTCCCATTTTAATATGCCTACATCGGTATAGGTAAAGAACAAAATATAGGTTTAGTAAAAACCCCTAACTGATGAACTTATCTTTGCATGGTGACTGGAGGGGTAGGGAGGGGGTGGGGGGGGGGGGGGGCTGCAGCCTCCACACCCCCCCCCCCCCCCCCCTCACATACGCTAGTGTGTCCGGTCTTGTTCAAGCGCACATATTTTGGTGGCCCAAGGCAATCGGGCAGCGGTAATTTTGAGTTCACAAATTTATCCGTGCACAGATTATGTTTTATAACTTCAATCGAATTTGTGAATTGTTGGCATGATTGTATAGTTTTAACATTTCCACAGGGAGAAATTGATCCCCTATCTCAATATCAGACCTCCTTTTCACATCGTCACGTCTGATCCGCAAACCAAGGTGTTTTCCTGTCAACAGGTGTCTTGTAAATATTATATTCTCCCGGATTGGATCGACATTGGAAATATAAAACTATTAATGGTTGTTTGTTGAATTAGGCGACTAAAATTATGATATTACGACGTAACCGTCTCTGTTTGAAATCATGGAACGATATTACATCCAATAAATCTTCCCGTCACTCGACATAAAAGAGGACGCAAAGGACAAATTATAGGAGGGAACGATAACATGAATTAATGTTACAAAACGAGTTCTGAACCAATTGTAACCCAATATGTGACATCGTGACAAGGCCAAACTATAAAACAAAAATGTAAACAGTTCGCACTTTGTCTGACATGACTGTGAGAGAAGAATCATTATTATTAGTAAGTTTATCATGGCTATCATCACCATGGCTTCATTACAACATTAAAAACAAATAGTCCAGATTAATATTATGTTCCCATGCATGATATTATGATAAGTTCTATATTAATTATCCATAGAAAATACAAAATGTTTGAAAATTAAAGAAATTGTGCAAATTTTCTTCAGTTTGCTGCATGGAATCGATTCGTACTACATTTCTTTTGTTTCTGTGCAAAGTATTGCAAATTTGTCATGCGCAATTTTACTTTCAAATTCAAATAAACTGAAGTGAACTGAACTGAATTTCACATCATTCACTAATAATCTCGTCGCTTTGTTTACAAGTGTTTAGACATGACTATCTTTTTGATAAAATTAATCATTAAGGAAATGTATAAAATGCAACAACAAACTCGCATGAGCAAGATATACATGTATACATGGTCACTGTCTTGCAATCAGTTTCACAATACACATACCGTAGGAAAAGAACGCGGGAAAATCGCATGTGGCATAGAAAAGAGGGGCAAGGGAGTGAAACCCCTTGACAATTCCTGTCCCCCACTGGTGTAGGGACACATTCTTTTCCCAGGGGGGCTGAGGTATTTAGCCCGGATACCATCATCCCCATTTTCACCTGAAAAGTAGCAACCGCCCGAAAATTATATAATTGTAATGATTAAGGCTTATGATCCTCCCGAATCTGGGCATGATTTTGCATAAATATGATATGAATTTGCCCAAATACAATATGAGTTTGCCCGATAGTATGGCCGTTTTCAAAACTCCAGGGGAGGGGGGGGGGGGGGGCGGGGGGCTGGAGATAATGTTTGCCCGAATACGATATGATTTTGCCCGGATATGGCATGCTTTTGTCCGAATATGACATGCTTTTGCCCGAATATGACATGCTTTTGTCCGAATATGGCCGTTTTAAAAACTCCAGGGGGGCTGCAGTCATATTCCAGTAAAATCATACGTATTCGGGCAAACTCATATCGTATTCGGGCAAAAGCATGTCATATTCGGGCAAGATCATATCATATTCGGGTAAATTTAAGCATGTCATATTCGGGAAAAGTTTCTTTTTTTTTGTCAGCTGAAAATTAGGAAAATGGTATTCCGGCAAAAGACCTAAGCCCCTCTTGGAAAAAAATGTGCCCCTTCCCCCCAACGATACGCTCCATCATACCCACGTTGATATGCGGACTAATCAGCGATAGTTTGACGAATGATGAATGTGCAGGGAATGCGATATGTCATCGATAGCTCAGATTATCGTTGCGATCGGGACATTATCGGTAAGGACGAAATCGCGAATGATATATTATTTATGACGCGAGTCTGATAACTAAACATAATAACTTGTGACAAGTTATTGAAAAACGTGATATGGCTCTAGCCAAACAGTAGTGATAACTTCACTATAGTAGGAGTTGGCTCATTCCGTTATATTTTCAAAATTAAAATTTTCGTTTATTTTGTTTTTCTTTAATGGGATCTAGTAACTTCGTTAACAAGATTGTTGTTGTTATGAATTGTTGATTTGTTTTGAGAAATCTGAATAAATGTTATTTGAAGAAAAAAAACCGTCATAAATGATTACGACCGAGCAATGAGCGAAAATACAAAGTGATATTTGCTAACCAGGGACGTAGCTACCGGGGGGGGGGGGGGGGGGGGGGGCCCACCGTGGGGGCGCGCCGATTCGTTCCGAAAACACAATGCATTGTGGGGGTTGGAGAGCATTGTTCACAAACAATGCTCGCCCCCCCCCCCCCCCCCCCCCCCAATGCATTGTGTTTTCCGAACGAATCAGCGCCTCTGGGCACGTGCCCCCACCCCACAAATTGTCTGTGCCCCCAGATCTCCCCACCAACAAAATTATATTTCCAGAACAAAGTGGACAACATCAATCGGCCCAAATACAACTCTAGTCAATATAAAAGGTAGTTTTTCGGCCCAGATCATGTCATTTTCATTGTAAAATTTAAATGTTAGGGTCAAATAAGGGTATTTATGATGATTATCGGGTGATGACACTTTTTTCTTCTTCTTTCCCCCTTTTTTCTATTTGTTTGCTTGTCAGGGAAGGTCTGTGCGCCCTATAATATACAAATCCCTAATGCCCCCACTGAAAAAACCTAGCGATGCTACAGTTTCTAACTCATTGCATTACCTTTGTAGCTTTGTTTATGAATTACACAACCCTTTGCAAAATGTTTGGTATCTATTTGATGTCACAAAACGGTACCAAAACATATAATAATGTGTTGTTCTTTGCCTGGTGGTCCCCTTTAAAGTTAAAAGTCTCCGAGACAGTTGAAAGTCTCCGAGAAATCCGAACACTTCGATCATTAATATCTTTAGAGACAGTCAGAATACACAAACCCATTCCCTGCTTTTACATGTTTTATAATACGAATACAACAAGGAAAGTGAGAAACGTTATTATAGATTTCTTAGTTTTTTTATTTTGACAATGTTACTAGACATAATTTGTCCCAATATTCATAATCGTAATGAATAAAACTATATATACCGTCATTATGAAATAAGTATACAACCGTAACAAAAACGTTTTATTTTATTTAATGTGAGAAATTGTGTCATGCATACTATTTAGCCAAGTCTACTATATAATAAAAGAAAATAAACAATAATTATTTTAATATTTACAAAATGAAAGCATATCTATCAGCGGTGAGCCGATAAAGATATTATTTTCAAAAGTTCTGATTTTCCATCCAATAGTATATTTGACAATAATCCACTAAATACCCAGTGAGGTACTGAATAAAAACTGTTCAAAATCACCACTTTATAATTACACATTACAGTCGAATTGAGATGATTTGTACGGCTTGGCCTCCGGGGTGGGACTTGACATGCTGGAGGGAGGAATAGTGTTAGAATTGACGACATCATCATGTGATGGCAAGGCCGCGCGCGTAGACTATAGACTAGACTCACTCGGCAAGGTCTGTGCGATCGTAAATACTAGCTTGGGCCATATCGGTCTTTCGGCACCACCGGGACGGCCTGCGTCTTGTAATTTGCAAAAGAACGTTGAAAAACGAACGGACTTATCATCTAGAGTTTGAGTTTGGGCCTTATTATCATCATGAAGAGATAGCTGTACGCAGCGTTCGAATATTGGAATCATGTCATCATTTTCTTCCACAATAATTATAGACAAAATCTCATACGGACAGACATCACTACTTCCGAAGCTTTGATAACTTTAATGAGGAACTCTTCTCTTGCCATCACGTTTTAGAACCAATTATATTGTTATTCGAACTAACAAATAATTAATTGCGATCTCAAAATATGTAACTTGTTGTGACATAATGACTTAAAGGCCATACAGCGAGGGTGAATTTTACGTTTTTATCTCGTCATTTTCGTCAACCTTCTGCGTTTCGTTCCGACAACACGAAACTGACAGTTCATCTCTTCTTTGTGATAATTATTATAAAAGGATACTAAATAATTAATAGAACAAGACAGAACAATTCCTGTGTTTCGTCACTTGTTCGCCTGTCGTGACTTTTCCTGTAAGATATTGATTTCGTTGTCCACTGACGCTGAGGTCATCTTCGTCAAACGCTTCTTATCCTTCATTTCATTCTTCCAAAACGTATACATGGGATAGAAAGAACTTTAGAATAAGTATCTGCGAATTGTCACAATTTCTATTGTCCATTTTACGGATATTATTGTGGGATCATTTTCTTTTTCGCTCGCCGCATGAGATAGAGAAGGAATGATGAGTGTGCACGGCGATTTTCAGGTCATCCCAATGGAAATTCACCATGCTTGTCAAGACCCTGTCGAATATTACGGAAACAGTCGCTCTTCAGGAAACACTGATCACCATCACCGCCGTGATCATCACCGACATCACCAGTCTGTAGGCAACGGTCGACTGAGTGATAGCGACAAATGCAAGAAAGAAGCCCTAGTCGGTTGCGACACCGAAAGCAACTTTGACTATTCCTTTCCCGATGGCGATTGTGCACCGTCGCTGATGTCGGTATCCTACGCGACAACGACGCAGTATCATCCCTGCCAGCAACGGCAGATTCAACATCAAGATCAGCAGCAGCAGCAGCAACAACGGTACTGTCTCATCCAGCAGAATACGACCCGAGAGCGACCGGCGGAAACGGTAGTGTCGTTCGATTGCCAAGCGATGTACGACAGCGAAATCTCAAGCAGCCCTTCCTCTGTCGTGAGCCCGGGCGCGGCCGCGGGAGACGGGCCACTAGCACAGACACCGAGTCCGCTAGAGCACTGCGGACCTAATTCAGCACAGCAACTATCGACACACGATGGCAACACGCACAACAACTTTCAACAACAACAACACCATCGTAATCATCATCATCATCACACTCGATTTCAGCATCAGTATCATCGGCAATATCTGCAGGATCCGCCTTCGCCGAAAGGGTTGATAGTTGACGATGATATACAAATTGAGATGTTCCGCTCGCACAACAATGACCAACACAACCACCAAAACACAAACCAGCAGAACCAACTGCACCACCTCCCTCAGCCGAACCGCGCCCCGAAGCGCCGGGCAGACGACATCATCGACGCCCCGGTAGCCGTTGGCGGGAACCGCAAGGAACGACGGCGAACGCAGAGCATCAACACGGCTTTCTCGGAGCTTCGGGACTGCATTCCGAATGTGCCATCGGACACGAAACTGTCGAAGATCAAGACGCTGCGGTTGGCGACCAGCTACATCGCATATCTCACCGAGATGGTGACGCGAGACGATAACATGAACGGCGTCACCTTTGACGGCTTCGTCGACGGGCTCGATGGCGGGACGACTATGCCACTACTCCGGGCGGACATCGCTATGGCATCCCGTTCCTTCATCAAAGAGGCTTTGAAGCACGGGTCTTTTGTAAGTTTCTTTATGAATATAATTTTCAATCCTGGTCATTACTATATAATTGTATTATTATGTTTCTCTTTTTTTCTCTTTTCTTTGCTAAAACAAACAACATTATAATATACTTTGAAAAAATGTATGGTTTTATATATACTAAATCAAATGAGAAATATACTAATTTTAATGATGGGCATATTAAACATGTCAAATATTAACTATTTCACAGTGATCTAATCACCATCGTTGATTGTATTTTAAAAAAAATGTATAATCGCACAACTTTTGATCACATATTCTCATCGTTATTGATTAATTATAATCAATTCACCAAAATGTGCCAATAACAACCACTACAAACCGTGATGTATATGCCTTCCAATGCCACTCAAGTAACATAAATTATCACAGTGGCGTTATTTTTATTTTTAATATAATTGTAGACCTTTTTTCGTTTGTCAGGCATGTAATATCGATATAAAGATAACGTGGTTTGATGGTGATAACATTCACATATAGGTAGTTACATTATGTTTGATTGCTCAGGTTTTGATGAATATTTCTTTTGTGCTATATTCATTACGGAAAAACAGGCACCTGTATCGATGGCTCAGAGTTAACGCACGTTCTGAACAATATAAAACCCGTTAATTCTACATGACGTTGTGTTTTATCATATTTTACCATGCATCACATGCATGGATATGAAAAAAATAGTGCTATCACCTAGATGATTAGATAGGGTGACGAATATTACTGATTGTATTACCCTGCAAATATTATGATAGAGGTATAGACATTAAAACATGTTTATGAAAGGATATAACATATTCCACTTTAAAAAAAAGTTTAACCATGGATATGCCGCTGGATATATTAAACAATCCAGGATTATCACCTAAATAATTAGCTATAAAGGGTGCCAAGTGGAAACCACACTAAATTGTATGATCTTGCAAATAATTATAGACGTTACACATGTGTTGTGAAAATATTAAACCACGGAACATTAACGACTGGTGTAAATGACTCGTTCTACTGTAGTCCGAATCATGTACGTAGGTGTATGGCTTGAATTGGGAGCTATGCCGCCTCTGAGGCTTTTTAAAACGCCAATATTAGTATAGGTTGTCCCGTCCATTGTATCACTTTGTTATTCAATTTATAAATTTGTATTTCAATTTCGTCCCGAGAAGTCGATAATGTGCCAATGCCAACTTCAATTTCGTCTATTGTCGACCAATTTCACGAAAAGTCCATTCAATTTAGTCGTTCGTCACGCATTTTCGTCGATTACAATTCAAATTCGTCGGTCACAATTGCTGAACACACCTGTGACTGACGACTTTGAATTGTACCGGACGATAATGTGTGACAAATAACTAAATTGAATGGACTTTTTGTGAAATCGGTCGACAATAGACGAAATTGAAGTTGGCATTGGCATATTCTCGACTTCTTGGGATGAAATTGAAGTGCAAACTTATCAAATTGAATGACAAACGTGTTAAAATAGACGGGGAAACCTATATTAGGGCAAAAAGAACGTCACATTTTTACAAAACAAACGCTAATATTCGGGAAACATATTCACTATAAATTCCAGGCAAAATCAGTTTTATTGAAGGCAAAATCACTGCAGCTCATAATCAGAGGCAAAATCAGCTCTACTCCACGTACTCAATTGAAGATGAGTGGGGTCTAATGTAACTCTGGCAAAAAACATCATCCCGTAAACCCATGCCTCGAAATATATCACTGCCCTGGGCCCCGTTTCATAAAACTTTTCCAATTGTTGTAATTGTCCAATTATATATGGCAACAGCCAATCAGCATCAAGCATTAGAGCTGTTACAACAATTTGACTTTTTTTTATGAAACGGGGCCCAGGAAATCTATATCATGTATCCATATACATATAATAGCAGTTTTTATTTTTTTATCGACAGTGTGCCACAATTGTTACTAAAATGATAAATATAAATACCTGAGACCCCACAAGGCACAAGTTATAGACAAGCCCATCAAATTACTTGATATTTCAGAGTTTTCTTTACTCTTTACTTTTTTTGTAACGAAACGTGATTGACGAGATTTTATGGATATGGATATATCCCTGAACCAGAAATGAGTTCAAATTTCTTTTTTTCACAAGGTCGATATACTTGGAAGGATTTGTTTGTTATAACGCGAAATAATGTGTTTTTAGAATAATGTTTACTGGGTTGTCTGCACCCACACACGTTTTAAAACACTTAAAACATGAGAAAACTTAGATTTTCCCTGAAATTTACCCAGTAGATTGATATAATTGGAATTTGTTACCTGTATTTTTTATTGAATTCACGCTTATGTTTTTGCTTTGGCTGTTTAAAAACAATTATTTTTAATAAAACAATTACGGGGGCTATTTGATCCAAAATTTAAACAATTTGAGCTTCACCCATTCAGGAATATATATAAAGTTTAAACTATATGTTCAAACCTCGATGTCTCTTGAAAATTTATTGGCTGTTATCGGCCGAGCTGTGTGGTCGACTCGCCGCCACTTCTCCGTATAAGAGGGAAAATATGATTAAACGAGGTCTTTGTTTTTGATTTATGATATAAAGAATGTTCCTTGGTAAAGTAGTGGTCATTCTCTATACTAACAGAACTGGTCTGTCCTTGCTGGTTTAACTGGGTCAGTTCACTACTTCGTAACTGATGACCACATGTTAAAGGAAAACCTGAAAGTCCACTTAATTTAATAGTTTTTCGCTAATTCATAAATGCGACGCATATTAATTTTAGTGCCGGTTTTCCTAAATTGTTACACGTGCATAAGGAAACGATTATGGTTTCGCTCTGGACAGACTTTAAAGTTTTGGTTTCTGTGGCGGTGAAACGCTACACAGAATTAGAATTTACAGAAAGCCATGAACTTGATGACTGAGTTATGATATCAACATATTCATATTTTTGATTTGTTAAGTTACTTTAAAAAAGACTAAATAAGTAAATATTCACCGATATGAAATCGTGCTTTCGTTGTTTATCCTCCAATCATGAACATTTTCAGCATGTAGCAATATATTTAAATCATTATTTTCATATTCAGTAATAAAAAGTTGATTAAATTGTTTTAAATAAAAACTCTCATTTGATATAGTATATCCATAATTATCATAATTTAAAGAAGACTCATGATATACAACTATAAATCGTCAGAATAGTTCACATTTGGATTACGGATGATACGCCAAATGAACCTTCATTAAAAAATAAAAAAAAGTTGTGTTGTTTTTTTACCATAATTACTTACCCCACTGAAATGTATCTTTCTGGACTTTCCAATCTTCATAATAACAAACTAATGACAATGTGTCAATATGTTTTTACAACAATTATCTTAAATTAAAAATATCTTTAAATTAACTTCAATGAGAAAACCCCTTCTTAACGTGTTTAAAATGTATGTACTTTACAATTGTTGTAACGCATTTCTTCTGAATAGCAGACACGCTAGAAGAAGTAATTAATTTTGGAGGAGACTTCTTGTCTCTAATTACGTCCAGTTCCCTTTGAAGTTTTGACCGACACAAAACTGCCCGGAAAACCAATAATGTCCAGACAAATTAACTGGTCATTTCCATGATGTAGGGGGGGGGGGGGGGGGGGGGGGTATCTCTGTTTCTTAGAATAAATATATAAAAATTACCATTATCTAAAATGTGTAAACAGCTGTAGTACTGTAAAAGAAACACCTTTGATTTTGAATATATTTTACTTGACGACTAGTATTAATAACAAAAACAATAAAACATAACGAAACCTGGATTATATAAAGCCATTTTTACCAGATAAGTATCATGTCACTTAACGATACCCCGCTCGCCTGCTTCACAAAATAAATCAAAACCCATGTACGAAACAAGGCGATTTATTTTCATGTAGACAAATATGATACAAAGATGCCCGCATGTACAGGCTATAGTGCAAGTAGTAAGTAAACAACGCCCGACAACATCGACAACTTCAAATAATTATGTTGCAGCCCAAGAAAACATGAATATAAACATTAACATGTTTTATGATCGTTATGATAACAGCGGGTCCATGTTCATTACTACAAATATCATCATACTCTATAGTGGCGCCACATGCAGTCTTTGCTGGCACATGATTGTTTTTCTCTAATTTTGTCTACACCAAATGACTGGTGTCTACATCGTGTACATCGTCTTATATAAATCATGCTATCCTCATGGCCGAGGCTACAAATTAGTCAAGCTTTAATTAAAGGGATCTAGTAACATTGTACAAATGCTCGAAACGTATTTGGAACTCCAGCGGTTATCTCATAACTTGTTGTATTCGTGTTAACAATAGAAGCATGTTCGGTTTTGCGTATTTCCCTTTCGTTAAAAAGATGTTTACGATTGAAGTGTTTTTAACTATTCACTGGATATTCATAACTGTGCACAAAGTTAGTCCAATAGGTTAGTCAATATCACACATTGCATTTTCGCCGTATAACATTCATTTAAAGGGATAGTTGAGTTTTGGTATAGAGGGCGCTACACAACATATTTTTTTGTGTGAGATAATGAAAAGGTGTCAAATTCGAAAGAGCATACAATTTTAATGACAGAATAAACTTTATTTGATAAAAATCGGTTCAGAAATGGCTGAAATATCCAAAAACATTTGTAATAAATGTGGGGCCCCACAATAGATAATTTTGAACCAGCCGTTACAAAATTTAAAAAATGCTTCCTCTTTTCAAAAATGTACAAAAGAGGTTTTTAAATAGTTGTTGATTATTTCTCTATCTAATCACTATTTCAACAAAACATCACATGCACGATATTTTATTTAAAATGGTTGAAACCGATGAATGTTTAGAGAGCGCCCTCTTGAGTTTTAACGGCTCTTTTTGAATGATAACAGGCTTTTTACTTAGTCTTTTGTAATTTAGTATTCCTTTCGAGCATGGTGGAGTTATAACTATTAGTTTGTAATGTAATGGTGCTGGTTTTGGTTACTAAAATTCAGTTTGACAAAAACAGTACTCTCTTTACCAGAACTCAACTATCCCTTTAACGTGAATTGTTCACACATTATAGATTATAGATCGCAATAATACACATTTTATCAACCAGTCATCACTATTTGCACATCTCAACAAAGTTACTAGATTCCATTAAAGTCAATATCCACCTCCATTTTTGTATCGTTTCAGAGAAATGACTGTGAGTTGAAACGGAAAAAGAACAGGACTGGCTGGCCAGAGCACGTCTGGGCCCTCGAACTTCAACAGTGATGCTGACTGGACAGTCGGGGATGAGGAAGGAGGACAACGAGGAGGAGGGAGAGGGGAGATTGACCCTCAAACTGTAAGAGTGATGATGTCTGGAAATGCAGTTAGAGATGAGGATGGGGGAGGAGGAGGAGGAGAAATGGAGGTGAGAGATTGGCCCTCGAACTTCAACAGTGATGCTCGCTGGACATTCATCAATGAGTAAGGAGGCGGGAGAGGAGGAGGCGGAGGAGGAGGTGAGAGTTTAGCCCTCGAACTTCAACAGTGATGCTGTCTGGACATGTTGGGAGGAAGGGTCTAGACAGTCATTTTTGAGGAGGGAGGAGGGGAAGAGGGAGGAGGGGAAGAGGAAGGATTTGAGGAAGGAGAAGAAGAAGATGGGAGAGGTGAGATTGGCCCTCGAACTAGACACATATGAGGACAAATTTAAGTTTTGCTTGGTATATTGGTCGAAGGAGTGGTGAATGAGGAGGAGGATGATGAAAAAGGAGAAGGGGGGGGGGGGGGGGAGATGATTAGAAGAAGGGGAGGTGAGATTGACCTTCGAACTTCAACAGTGATGTTGTCAGGACAAAAATCAGAGAGAGGGCACAATTAAGTTTTGCTTGACATAATTGTCGAAGGGGTTTTGGAAGAGTAGGATAAGAAAGCACAATAAATACACTTACTTGGGATACTCTTTGAAAGAAACTAACGACGAGTAGGCGGAGAAGGAGAGGGGGAGGAGGAGACTCAGGAGAGGGGAGGACGACGAGAACTGAGAGGGTATAGATTGGCTCTCGAACTTCAGCAGTAATGCCGTTTGGACAGAGTTAACAGAGGGACACAAGGGACACAATGCAGTTTTACTTTATGTTGGTTGAACAAAAAAAAAAACCTCCATAAACCCAGGACAATGGATTATTTTCTACTGCCCCTTAGATGAAAAATGTATATAGGAGGCGGAAAGTTCATTATGGACATGATGGAACTACAAACTTCTTATCTTTCGGAGCACCGACGAGAACTGCTGAAGTTTTATGTCCATTTGATTTTTGACCGAAAGGATAAGTCTTTGGAGGGTTCATGTTTGCTCTCAATTAATAAACAGACGACTTCTTTACAAGGAGGAAAGACGAAAACTTACTGTGAAATTGTACCATCCATTTATGTATAGGAAAGAGGGGTACAAGACGGATATCTATATTATAATTATTTATCATGTGAATTAGCTTTCGAACGGAATGTATTGAACGCTCTCTTGACAAATTATACTTTTTACAAGGACAGTACAAAGTCATGTCAGGCCCGTAGCCGGGGGGGGGGGGGGGGGGGGGTGCGTTGGATGCGCACGCACCCCCCCAAATTATTTTTTCAGAAAGGTCCATTTTTTGCCGGTCTCGGGTCCACTTTTTACTGGTCTAGAGTCCACTTTTACCGGTGTCGAGCCAGTCTCGAGTCCACTTTTTATTGGTTCTCGACCATCTTAACCGGCTTACACGACTCTCAGCCTGTGGTCCTCGGCCTCGACAATTTTTGGCAAGTGGTCTCGGTCCCGTTTTTGTAAATTTCGCACCTCCCCATGAACAATCCTGGGTACGGGCCTGCATGTAGTTACTGGGCATTGCTATAATTATAATCTCCAAATCCTGTCTTCAATGTCTCCAGCGTAAAAAAACTGATGAGCTGGGTTTGTAAAAAGAGCGGTAGATTACATTGTGACCAAATACACGATTTTGAATCCGACAAAGTATGAAGTGTTTTCAATTTCACGTTCATTTTTATTTCGGTATGTCAAACTCTATACATATTATTTCGAATCATCTTATGGTTAAATACAAGTTAATTTTTGAGGCAGGTCGTGTATCATTGATTTCTCTTTGTTTTATTTATTATGATTCCATGTTAATGTATTTATTTGATGCATGGAGAAGAGGTTGTATGTAATTTATTTACTCTTGGCAAATCGATTAACTAGGCTTGCACAACAAAAATTGCAATGAAAGCACACAAAACTACTCTATATGGGACGATGTTATTATGGTTATTATCAGAGTAATTCTCAACACGAACTAAACATGTCCTCATTTTTCTTTTTTTTTATCTCAAAGAAAATTATATGATAAAGAAAACAATAAATGAAATTATTCATTTTTGTTTTAAATAACGAACTGTTCGGTAAGGTATATTAATGATGGGCCCTAGACTCCCTACCCACAAGTCCTCAAATAAAGAGCAGTAATGGGAAAGTATATGGAAATCAACTTTATTTGCCAAACTAATTGATCAACATGTTTAAATTAGTATAAAAGAGAGTTTAAACTATAAAGTATGTACCAACATCGTTAAATGCAGGAATATCAGGAAACCTCATGCACGCCGCTGAGATAGGGCCAACATTTCACAGCTTGTTTCGCCCGTGTTTGCTGGCCTGGGTTCCCGTAGCCATGGGCGTAGATCTGTCATTGATACCCATTCAACAGGGGGGGATGATCTATTCATTCACCCCCCCCCCTGATGAATAGGTATTACATAAGTCTCTACGCCCATGCCCGTAGCTACCCACTGTTTTTCACAGAATGCAGATGAATTGAGTCGGTGGTAGGTGCAAGACCGTCGCATTTTAATGCTCAAATAGTCCATTTTAAAACCGTTTTTGTCCAACTTTATACATTAACAGATAAGAATTGATATATTCATTCACATGGTCGGTGATTAAAGCGTATATATGTCATCGTTTGTGTGTGGAGCGTTTCCCATAATTCCTATTTGGCTTTAACCTATATCGGTTTATTTTAGTTTTTTAAAATAATGACATGTCTACTTCATCTGGCCTAGTGTTGAGAACCCCATATCATATGGAATGTTCAAATTGTTGTAAATGTCCAATTACGTATTGTAACTACCGTACTGTATAAAAAGCTAATCTTATCAATTGGACATTTACAACAATCATACACGTTTTATTGTACACAAATCACGAAATTGAGCGATTTTCGGGCTGACATGCATAGACAAAAGGTCACGTGACTTCGTAACGGTAGGTCCGATTTTCAAAATTTGTGTTTTAAAATATGCGCAAGACCCAAAAGAAAAAAGTCACCAAGCAGCGGCGCGTCACCTTACCGCGTTTTGGAGCAATAACACAAATCGCGGAGGGGGGGGGGGGGGGGGGGGGGGATGGGGGGGGGGGGGCCATTATGGCCCCTCGGCCTTATTAGGGTTAAAGAGAAATAAGTATAAAGAATAAACTTTCAATATAAAATTTCTTCACATATGTTTGTTTGTTTTTTTTTACAAAAATCCATGATGACACACACGAAAAACTGTTAAACATTATGTTTATACCAATGTTTAGATAAAACTGCTACAATTCGGGGCTCAAATGTGTTGAGTCTTACCCAAAATACACTATACCGAAAAGAACACAGTGTACAGTGTGGACCGCATTGATCACACTGTGTATTACAGCAATTTCACGGTGTGTTCACAGTGTGGTGATGTTCACACTGTTAAATACGCTCCAATCTAACATAGTCAATAGAGTGTGTACACAATGTGGCACACTGTATTCTTTCCGGTATAGGGAGGATTGTTTTCAATTCACACTTGCTATTTTGTGACTCGTTATGAGGGGTCTTTATCGTCTTCATTCTGAGCGTATGAGTGGAGAAACTTGAACAGAAAATGATTTAATTGTACAAATATGTTTATCTAAAAATATAAATAAAATATTCTTGATAACTTGAACAAGTACATCAGTTTTTTGTTTGTATAATGTCCTGATATAATATAAAATTCAAAACTGACCCGTTTAAATATAAAGGTACTCCTACAGTAACATAATATACCTAACGTGATGTTTACAAAGTAAGTCATTCTGTCATTGACATCGAGTACAAATAATTATCTTTTGAACAGCATTACTTTTCACAACTATTATTTTGCTATACAATTTAGTAAAAGCCAGTTGTTTTGTAAATGCGTTACGATTATACAAATAAATATTTACCTATTTAACAATCATGT
Organism: Echinarachnius parma; assembly: GCA_037951105.1. Taxonomy (NCBI): domain Eukaryota; kingdom Metazoa; phylum Echinodermata; class Echinoidea; order Clypeasteroida; family Echinarachniidae; genus Echinarachnius; species Echinarachnius parma. Next base: position 25,355 of record JBAMJV010002783.1, on the reverse strand, counting down.
TGTATTCATTTTCGTTGACAGTTCTCTCCAGGTATATTTCAAACGTATCACAATGGCAAAGTCCATAAATCATAGTGGCCATTGCAATTATGAAAATGTTGATTGATTGATTGATTGATTGATTGTTTGTGTGTGTGTGTTTGTGTGTGTGTGTGTGTCTGTTTGTTTGTTTGTTTGTTTATGTGTTTGTTTGTTTGTTTGTTTGTTTGTTTGTTTGTTTGTTTGTTTGTTTGTTTGTTTGATTGTTTGATTGTTTTATTGATTAATTGATTTGTTTGTTTTGCTCGTCAGTTAAACAAACGGGAGTTAAACAATTGTGTAGCAAAATACTAGTAGTTGAGAATTCCCACCACCGACCCCCACCTAGAATAGTTTGATAAAATCTTCATTTTTTGCTTTTGTTGCTTAATATCATGTCGGTTTAATGATTAACGTAAAAATAGGTCCATATATGATTTCGCATCCCTGACCCGCACCGTATAGATGATAAGTAGTAGCGCCGTTTGAACGGGACGGCAGAAGGTTACTCCGCCGAGACCTACCGCAGACACAGCCCTTCAAGGACCCTTCGCCCCGTCAGACCGTCGCTGGTCTGTGAAGGTCTGGATTTATCTTGGTCACTTAGGATTTGCTTATCTACATCCAACGAAATCCCTTTTTCTTTTCAAAATTCCCATTAATATAGCAACTTGAAAAAAGCCTCGACAAACTTCGGATTTATAGCGTGATCCCCAAAACACTTAATTTAATCCGTCATCTTTAAAATACCACTTGTTATGAAAACAATTCAGAAATCACTCATAATGCATAGCAACAATAACAACCACAACGAATATTGACCGCAGATAAAGATGAATCCGTCAACTTACTTCAAAATTCCTTAAAAAGGTCAATATCTTATAGACATGATAGAGATCGGCATTCTTCTTATTATTATTAGAACTTGAATATTTAGAATAGGAAATAACACTGAGAATTATATTAGGTCAGTGCGATTCATTAATTTAACTCAGTCATATACAAATTGACATTAGCCGATTTATTTATTGTATTACTTCCAGTTTCAACAATACATTTCAGGCTCATATAGAGAAATTTAAAAAATGCTTCCTCTTTTCAAAAATTTACAAAAGAGGTTTTTAAATAGTTGTTGATTATCTCTCTATCTAATCACTATTTCAACAAAACATCACATGCCTAATATTTTATTTAAAATGGTTGAAACCGATGCGTGTTTAGAGAGCGCCCTTTTGAGTTTTAACTGCTCTTTTTGAACGATACTCACGCTTACTTAGTCATTTGTAATTTTGTATTCCTTTCGAGTATGGTGGAATTATAACTATTAGTTTGTATTTTAATGGTGCAGGTTTTGGTTACTAAAATTCATTTTGAATAAAACTGTTTATTACTCTCTTAACCAAAACTCAACTATCCCTTTAAAGGGGTAGTTTAGTTTTGGTAGAGAGGGCGCTGCACATCACAATTTTTTTGTGAGGTAATGAAAAACTGAGTGTCGAATTTGAGAGAACATGCAATTTTAATGGCAGAATCAAATTTATTTGGTCAAAATCGACCCAGAAACGGCTGAAATATCAATAAATATATCGGATCTTATAATTATTTGGGGCCCAAATAATTAGATGATTTTTAGAAAAAATTTAAAAATGCTTGCACTTTTTCAAAAAATTTCAAAAGCGTTTTTTAAATAGTTGTTGATGATCTCGCTATTTAATCATTATATCAATAAAACATCACATGCATAATTTTGTATGAAAAATGGTTGAAACCAATGCCTTTTTAAAAAGCGCCCTCTTGTGTTTTAATGGCTCTTTTTGAATGATAACACGCTTATTACTTAGTCATTTGTAATTTTGTATTCCTTTCGAGTATGGTGGAGTTATAACTATTAGTTTGTATTTTAATGGTGCAGGTTTTGGTTACTAAAATTCATTTTGACCAAAACTGTGTATTACTCTATTAATCAAAAAAGCGGATTTGGCGCCTTTTAGAACTAAGCTCTTCATATACTTATTAAAATAAGAAACATGACTTCATATCACTGTCGAACGGTTTTGTTCTACATTATATTGATCATGGTTACGCGGGCATGGAATCTGCGATATATCACAACATCATTAACTTAAATCGTTTTGAATGAATTGGGACCCGCAGTAGATTGATGATTCATGAACTTGGTAATGTTACCCGAGAGACGAAGCCGTGAAGTTCAAAGTCATAGCGAACATTTTACACATACATGACATAGTGGTGTATATTATTGCCAGTGTTATGTCGGGAAGGGGTGGGGGCTAGGTGGGGGCTAGGTGGGGGCTAGGGGGGGGGGGGGAAGGGGCGTATCCAGCACCATTAATAGTTGCTCGTTCTACACCCAATTGGTAAACGTCTGATTTGGTCTACACCCAGTTGTTTTTACACCCATTTGGTCTACGTCTTATTTGGTTTATAACATGGTGCCTGAAACTTCCATTCCATCTCCCTAACTCTGTACTTGAAACCCAGAACTAGACCTAACTCTGATCTTAATCCAAATTCATATATTCGTAATCGTACTCCTCAGCACGCCATTATTGGGGTGGGGGGGGGGGGGGGGGGTGGGGGGGGGGGGTGGGTGGATGGGGGTGGCACATGCACTCTGTGCAATATTTTTTTTGTACACTTTTGTATTTAAATTCTGTTGTCAAGAGCAAGCGCACCCCCCCCCCCCCCCCCCCCCCCCCCCCCCACCGTACTCACATACAATGTACACACCTAGCTACACCATTATGTAAAAAGGTTCATGAGATGATCGTAAAGAGTTGATACGTTTGTTCTCATACAGGTAAAATAGAAGCTATAGTATAGACACTTATATATCAAATTTGATCCTATTATAACTTCAAAAGCGTGGCGGAACTCCCGAAGGGGAATGGCGTAACAAAAACAATAATTTTATCACTGACTCATGCAATATGAATTTGGCCTATGATTATGTCATTGAATACAAACGACGTATGGAAATAACTTACAACAATATCAACTTAAAGGAGGGTATATTATACAGTTGTTAACTGGTGGTGGAGGGAAAAGCACGGCATGTTCCACTCCCGAGGGATTTTAAATGCTATTGAGGGAAGAGTTCTTCACGATATAGCATTTTAAATCCCGAGGGGAACATTCCATGATTTTCCCGACAGCAAAGTTAACAACTGTTTTATCATCTGATTGCCATGTAACAGTGCCATGTAATATCCCAAAATATTACATGGCAGCTCATGTACTGTATTTACTAAGTCAGGTGATAAAGTATCCTAGCCTATTTATTGCACTTGAGGGTTGTTTTTACAACCAAATCTGAATAATCGTTTATGTTTATAGTAAAAACATGAAATGGTAGTCATAATTCCGACTACAAAATTATTGCACGACACTGTTGCCGTTTCTTAGAAGTACTTTATTTACTAGGCGGTTTCATACAACAGTTTTCCTTAAAAATATTTACTCACGTATATTATATAAACTGCACATTGTGTATAAAACAACATTATACAAAATGCAACGAGATACTGTAGAACAAAAATGTCTTTGGTTCAAATTTACACCAGTTTATAAACTAGAATGGTTTATTTATCACAGAAAAGGAGGCACACAGGATTTCAAATAATGGGACAAGTCAAATGGCATTCACAAAACTTATACACGAAACAAACAACTAGTATTCTATAAAGGCTCTCAGCACATTTATAACTCATGCGTTGGGCTATGACTTTGAGAAGAAACGGTGTCTAAAACATGTACATGTGTACAGTTCAGTAAAACAACACAAACATTGAAATAGGAAACTAAGGACTAATGCCTGGCCGATAGAATGCGATTTGAAACAAATCCTCTAAATAACATTATCCGTTATGTTCCATCCATGTGTTGTTATGTCTAGGAGTTACACTGTCTGGGACTAGAGAACATTAGGCTCCGGTCTGTCTTCGGGCTTTAGTTGATCGCTTCCGCTCTAGCGACTCTGAATTACAGGGATCGAGACACAATCCTGTTTGTTTTAAAAGTAACATTTTCGAATAAACATTATGTAATGTTCAGAGAAGTTATTGTACATCTAAAAGCCGAATGAATCTATACCAAGTGCGTACGGTTACATTGTGTGTTTTTTTTTTCAGCCAGTGAAGGGCGAGGTCTTTTGCCCGAAAAACATTCTTCCTGTTATTATACCACAAGATGTGGCCCCCAAAATGAGCTGATTTTGGCCTCAAAATGTGCTGTTTTGGTCACAAAGATGGAGTGATGTTTGCCCGAATATCGGTTCTCTCAAAGCTATGGCAAGGGAAAGGCGCCAGCCCCACACTCAGTGGTGTAGCGTGGTCGGACCGATTGGAGGCGAATTATTGTATTATTTTCAAAGGTTTCCCCTTTGTTTTGGTCAAATCATTGGGGGGAGGGGGGGGGGGCGGCACATGTCTCCGCCCACCGCGTTCCCCCTCCCGTAGCTACACCACTGTCCATGTCGTGTCGTATGCCTCGCCTTTGTTCTACACTTTGCATGTAGTCTGCACTTTTTTTTTTATAGAAGACTTTTGATAGACCTGTAACATTTCTTGCGATTTGTCTGAGTATTAGCTATATACAGTTCTGTCTTACATGTCTTATGGCGTTAGAAGGCTTCCGTCCGGAGACCCGGGAATAGAAACCGCAAATTATCGACCTTGTCATGTATAAAGTAGCAAGTCCATTATGTAATTTTCAAATTAATGGTATGATATTCTCAGAAAGGAAAATTGTATACATGTCATAATGTCAGACAATGGTACTAATTTAGTAAAGACGAAGCTTGCCTCATTAAATTAAATGTTACATTTTTCGTGTTTGTTTTCCTTTTTCTTTTCTTCGTTTTTTTTCTCGTTTTTTTGCTTGTTGTGTTTGTTTGTTTGTTTGTTTTGTTGGGGGGGGGGGGGGGGGGTTGTTGCTGAACATAATTACATACGTCCTTGTATCTTGATTCAGGGGTATATATGTATACACAGATCCATGGGCGTATATAACGGGCACATTTTGCTGGGAGGAGGTCGGTGCTGAGGTCTTTCCCCCGAATTTCTCACCTAAATAATAACAAATAATAATAAAGTAAAATGTAGTTATTTGAACAATAATGCTCTGCTATTCACCGAGTCCCGTAATTTGGTTGAATAAAATTTAGCTTTAATTATATTAAGGGGGTGTCTTTTTCTACTGTCACTTCTGATTATCCTTTCTAGCGAACGTGATTTCTTACCTTGCCGAAAAGGGGCTTCATTTATCATAAAACTATATTCAGTCATACGTGGAAATTAAAGGTGTTCGCCTCTTTGCAAGGGTGTCCTTAGCGTCATTTTGATTGACATTTCATTGTTCTGTCGAAACTTTATTGTTGTATTTCCCCATTTCTGGATGATTTTTGTATTAATGTATTCTTCATGTTTTTTTCGAGACAAAAAAGGAAATCACATAACAAGCACATTATTATTTTGACATTTTTATTACGAGTTGGCCCATAGCCACGACACGTGTAAAACTCAATTATTGATCAGGGGCATGTCAATTGTGTCTTCCATAAACTTTCCCTATTTCCGATATCATGGTTGAATGACACGGCCGGCTTAAAAGCGTATCCATATGTTTGTAAATTGTGTAAAAATGTTGCCAGTGCACAGTTATGGATGATATATAGCTACCATCTGATATCAAGAACCAATAACCAAGGCAGACTGAATGTATTGATTCATCATATAATTCAAGCTTCTTTTCGAGGGATTCATATTTTAGATGGTCAATTGAAAAGCCTTAATGTGACTTTAACATCTGAGTAACACGTTAACTTATTTTTGATAATCATCATCGTCATCATCGTCTTTCGAGGAAATGCACAACTCGTCTGCCGCGTCGGAGGGGCGGAAAGGGAGAGCTAATAAACGTCCCACCCAATCCAACTTCGATTGATCATGGGCCGTAGAGCCTCCAGAAAAATGTCGGCATTTTTGCCATTTGCAATTTCCCAGGGAGGTCATTATTCGGTAATTCTCAGTCAAAGAACAATCGATTAGACAAATAAAATATCATTTTTTATTCTCCCAAGATTTCCCCCTTTTCATGAGGGTGTAATTTTGTTGAAGAGTTTATGATTACCTTGCCCTAAGTGTAACCTCTGCTGCGACCTTTTCGATTATGCTTCATTCACTCTAGCAACCTTAATTTTTACGTATACATTATTATTTTTGGGGAAATACCATAATTATCGTCTGCTCAGGAAATGTAAGAATTCAGTCATTTTAGATGTTTCAGTCATTTAGATGTATCACTATAGTTTACACGGGGTATACTTATATCGGTACAGAGTTTTGTGATCATATTATTAATATTATTTGCTCCGAACCGATTAACATGTAACTATTTAATTAAATTCGTTGGTTAGCTTATGATAAAATCCTTATATAGTTAGCTTATATTTCATACTTAGTTAACTTATTATATATCCTTAATTATACATGCACTACAACGCTTTCCGAGTAAACCCCTTTTATTCTATCATACGCACTTTCTTGAAAAGTCTTGCCCAATTCGCTGCCGAACGATTCTTGGCCGTTAATAGTGCCCTTTATAAAGTCATATCCCCGAGGGAAGATGACAGCATGTATCTATAATATACTTCAAATTTCCTTGGGATGTCGTTATTCTGTAATTCTCGGTAAGGAAAACAATCGATCAGACAAATATACTTTCAATTTTCTGAATAATTTGATCTGCTTTTGATTCAAGAAGGAGAAATAATTTTGTTAGAGGGGTAGTACAGTTTTGGTAAGGCTGAACTTTAGTAACCAAACCTGGACAGTAACATTATGAACTAATAGTTATAACTCCACCGTGCTCGAAAGGTATACAAAATTACAAATGACTAAGTAAAAAGCCATTAAAACACAAGAGGGCGCTTTCTAAAAAGGCATTGGTTTAAACCATTTTTCATACAAAATTATGCAAGTGATGTTTTATTGAAATAATGATTAAAATTAATAGAGAGATCATCAACAACTATTACAAAAACACTTTTGAATTTTTTTGAAAAAGTGCAAGCATTTTTTATTAAAAAAAAAAAAAATCATCTAATTATTTGGGCTCCAAATAATTATAAGATCAAATATGTTTATTGATATTTCAGCCATTTCTGGGTCGATTTTGACCAAATAAAGTTTATTCTGCCATTAAAATTGCATGATCTCTCAAATTCGACACTCATTTTTTTCATTACCTCACAAACAAATTGTGATATGCAGCGCCCTCTCTACCAAAACTAAACTACCCCTGTAAGGCGTTATCTTGTCCCAAGTGTAACGTATGTCAGGACCCATTCTATAATATTATTTATTGAAGGGGTCATATTGTAATTATAATAATAGTGTTATCAGTCATTAATTTATAGCTCGAATAACAATGTAACTCTTTAGTGTGAAATGATGTTATCATATATAGTTCTTCATTAAGTATTTTTAAACAGAAAAGTAGAAGTGCAATAAACATGTTATAGGTACATATTTATGACCCATTATTACTGTTATATTTAAACTGGTTTTTACTATAATTCTCAGTTATAATGTATTTATCAGGTAGGGTGATTGGGGTAGATAATGCATGTTGACGTGTATATTATTATTGTTTTTTTTTGTTTTTGTTTGTATCTTTCATGTACGATGTTTGTTTATTATTTAATGTATAGATTATGTATTTAACTATATTGTAATATATATGTATACGTCTCATACAGGGCGCCGATGTAAAGCAGTTTTCAACTGAACGGCCTACCCTGTATTTTTATAAAGAA
>JBAMJV010002783.1:0-12500 GCA_037951105.1 Echinarachnius parma | reverse complement strand
TATCGACCCCATCCCGGCCCCATTCATTTATCCCGTCCCCGGTACTATGCGCAACAATAAACTTTACACAATGAATCTTCGCAACGGAGAGGTGTATTTTTATAATCATTTTCAGCGGGTTCTTTTTCATGTTATCTTTCACTAAAATTCAAAAGAATACACTTTTCGGTAGTTATAATTTTAAAAAAAGTCTTCTAATGTGCCAATTCCACCTTTTTCAAGGTGCTCAGGGCACAATTAAATATTAATTGTCTGCATATCCTTATCTTGATAATCATTCCCGGTAGATTCCCTTTCATTATATTTCGAAAAGATAATCTTTTCGGCAATGAAACTGCTTATCATTATCTTGAAATCGTTGATAAGGCTCTGCGAGGAGCGTGACGTGAAACAGGATTCATACCCATTATAATCATCATACGACTAAGTAGATCCCACCTCCTCATTAACATTTCCGTTTTTTATTTACAGTTTTTATTAAGTGGGAAAAACTTGAGAAAAAAATAACATATCTAATCCCACTGCATGTTTCATTAGAACGCAACGCTGTCCCGTAAGCTTGAGCCAATCAGATTGCTTGTTTTATCGTTGCGCTAAAAGTGCATTATTATAGTTATCATAATTACTATAAACGTTACCGAGATTTGCGACATTGTCATCGTCATCATCGTCTTCTCCATGATCGTTTTGTTGGCCTCAATATATTAATAACCATAATGGCCACCGGAATGCCCATCACAATCCCGTAAATCAGATGCGCGGTGCCGGTTTGCGAACACTATTACCGGTGTCATACAATGTACACAAACTTATAATTGCATCCCAAAATGTCGAAATCATCCCCCGCACTTGCCCCTGTATACCATCAATGATAAAACATAAAATAAAATCCATATTGGCTTGATTATAGACTACCCCTTAAATGTGAAGTCTCACCCCTCACCCCTTTTGTATTAACGAATCCTACTACACCACAACAATGTATGTATATTAGGTCCTCAAAAGTGAAGTGGCAGTGACGTATCCAAGTCATTCGAATGTTTGAGGGCAGTCATATATTTCTCCCTCACTTCCGGTACCAATGCCATGACACAATCATTTAATTATTTTTAAATTCATTTAGCAACTTTCAGCAAAAGAGGTGAAACATTATATAAATACAAAACATCTATTCAATAGAATATAATACAACGCATAAATATATCGTACATGTGCTAATTTGCGTTAGAATTTTGTAAACAAAAATAATGAAATGTTTTTAAATAAAAAAAAAAAAAATTTGATGTTAGTGTGAAAGATAAGTATATATACAACATAATAGTTTACAGTGTATTAAGAGAGTCGCAGTAGGTTTCACAATGATCTGCTGGTTTGATGCCAAGACATTCCAAAGAAAGATGAATATTACCCTAAATTATGTAAATATGGGATAGAAAAAAATATAGTTTAACAAGGGTGCAAAAACAAATAATGAAAGTACAGGTTTGTACGCACAAGCTTTTGAAAACGATTTAAAAACAATTAACACATTTCTCATTCAATTGATCATGCCAGTTGTACCCATACATACAATGATAATTATAAGTCCACGGTTGTACCCTTGCGATTAGGCAGCCATTAACATAATTACCCGAACTGCGGCTGTCTGCTTTGTAATCGTGTGAAAATGAAATGGAATAGAAACAGAGGCAAACTCGTCAACTTAGATAATTGGATATTTAGCGGTCTGTCTATTCATCTGATACATTAATTTCCGCTGCTCGCATTAATTCATAAATCATTCAAAAAGATCATAATTTCAACCAACTAAAAAGACTCGTTACTTATATCACCATAATACAGGCATCGCGTGGTCATGTTGATAATACGGAATAAAGTGTAATTTTGGATAATATATGAGTAAATTGGAAATCATGTTGAAAGTAACAGTGATATTAGTTTAAAACTCTATATAATACAAACAGTGACGTATCCAAGTCATTAGAATGTTTGGGGAAGTCATTCGAATGTTTGGGGGCAGTCATATATTTCTCCCTCACTTCCGGTACCAATGCCATGACACAATCATTTAATTACTTTAAATTAATTTAGTAACTTTCAGCAAAAGAGGTGAAACGTTATATAAATACAAAACATCTATTCAATATAATATAATACAACACATAAATATATCGTTCATGTGCTAATTTGGATTAGAATTTTGTAAACACAAATAATGAAAAATCTGTTTTAAACATTTTTTTAAAATGTTGATATTAGTGGGATTGATAATTATACAACATAATATTTTACAGTGTATTAAAGGGACTTAGTAACATTGTCCAAATCCTCAAAATACAATTGGAATTCTAGCGGTTCCCTCATATACCTTGTTGTATTCGTATTAACAATAAAATCATGGGACAGGTTTCGGTTTTTCACATTTCCCTTTCGTTAAAAAGATATTTACGATTGAAGTGGTCAGATGTTAGATAAACCAACGGATCGCGAACACCGTGTACACAGTGAGTGCAATGAGTTTGTGAACATCACTTTGCATTTTTGCTCATTACTCGGCCATATAACCCTCATTTGACTTGACATTTTCACACCATACCCTGTGGACATATCAGATAACAACAATATACATTGTATCAACCATTCATCATTTTTGGCACATGTCAACAAAGTTACTAGATCCCTAGATTACTAGAGTCGCTTGATACCAAGACGTTCCAAAGAAAGATGAATATTACCCTAAATTATGTAAATATGGGATAGAAAAATAGGGAAAAAAGAAGGGTGCAAAAACAAATAATGAAAGTACAGGTTTGTACGCACAAGCCTTTGAAAACGATTTACAAACAATTAACAAATTTCTCATTCAATTGATCATGCCAGTTGTACCCATATTTGTATACAATGATAATTATAAGTCCACGGTTGTACCCTTGCGATTAGACAGCCATTATACCATAGTTACCCGAAATACGAAATGCTTTGTAATCGTGTGAAAATGGAATGGAATAGAAACAGAGGCAAACTCCTCAACTTAGATAATTGGATATTTAGCGGTCTGTCTATTTATCTGATAAATTAATTTCCGCTGCTCGCATTAATTCATAAATCATTCAAAAAGATCATAATATCAACCAACTAAAAAGACTCGTCACTTATATCACCATAATACAGGCATCGCGTGGTCATGTTCATAATACGGAATAAAGTGTAATTTTGTATAATAGACAGGGATAGAGCAAATTGGAAATCTTGTTGAAAGTTACAGTGATATATAAAAATGTAAATGTAATATTTTTACGAAAACTTGTTGATTAGAAAAAATATGTATACCGCCGCTTTTTTACTGCATGTACTGCTAGACAAAGAAAACGCAGTTTGATACAGTATGATATGGTAGGCTGCACACTGCGCTATGATGTGCGAGTTGGTTATTACTGCCCAGCGCGATTCAATGCGGTACTATACAGTAGGCCGCAAACGCTTCCCGGAAATAATACAACGTACGGACAATACAACTCTCATATTCAGGTCAGTTTGACCAATCACTGTACAGTGCTTTCCTCACATAGCTAGTGGCGTTCGTTTCACGGTCGATCATGAACAGCCAGCGCGGATAAACCGAGTTTCTGGTCGAAACCGAAATGAAGGTTTCTTAGAAAAATCATTATTTACGGTAACATTACGAATTAGGACATGAAACTTTCAGAAAATGTAGATGAAACATGTAAGTATCGAATTCCGTGAAGTTGAAATTTTCAGCAAAAGACAATTGTTAATGATGTTGAGACTCTATGTACTAAAGACCCACAGCGACTTAATACTCATTCTCTGAGACTGGGTCTCATATTTGTGTCTTCTTTGACAGTTTGAGACTTAAAAGCGATTATACATCGAGAACATGAAAAATCATAATACAGTGAAAATTATTTTGATAAATTGATGTTTTGTTTTAAGCCGCTTCATGAATTTACATAGAAACAAACGGTTTTCCGTAAGGTTAAAGGGATAGTTGAGTTTTGGTAGAGAGGGCGCTACACAAAATAACTTTTTTTGTGAGATAATGAAAAACTAAGTGTCAAATTTGAAAGAGCATACAATTAATTTTAATGGCAGAATAAACTTTATTTGATCAAAATCGGTTCAGAAATGGCTGAAATATCCATAAACATACCCATGTGTAATAAATGTTGGTCCCCACAAGTATTCGATGATTTTGAACCAGCCGTTAAAATTAGTTTTAAAATGCTTCCTCTTTTCAAAAAAATTCAAAAGAGATATTTAGTTGTTGATTATCTCTTTATCTAATCACTATTTCAACAAAACATCACATGCACAATATTTTATTTTAAATGATTTAAACAAATGCATTTTTTGAAAGCGCCCTCTTTAGTTTAAACAGCTCTTTTTGAATGATAACAGGCTTTTTACTTAGTCGTTTGTAATTTTTGTATTCCTTTTGAGCATGGTGGAGTTATAATTATTAGTTTGTAATGTAATGGTGCATGTTTTGGTTACTAAAATTCAGTTTTACTAAAACTGTACTCTCTCTACCAGAACTCAACTATCCCTTTAAGTCTATCCTAAATTCAAGCTCTCCTTAACATAATATGTAAAACACCACAGGGGGCATGGGCTCCATCAAAGATCTGGCATGGGAGGCTAGCAGTACAAAGATCAATTCATTGTTCGTCAAGTGCATGCAGGCAGTCTAGATATCACACAAAATTATGATCAGTTATTGAATGATTTTAACGGAGGCACCGAGTTGGAGCGTTTTTGCATAAATGTGCGCATTGCAGTAAAGTAATTAATTATGCCTATTGTATGAGTCATCTAATATAAATAATTGTAAAGCATCAAACTTATCCATTGGGATATCATAATTAAATTGGCAGCTTTAGGACTAAATTTGCATTTGAATTCAACGGACATGGCTCCCGCGCCGCGTCATTCTCAGTTTGAACGTATGGATGCGATTCACACAGATCCTTCTGGCCTCTGCGTTGGTCAACAGGTAAACGATAGGCTGGATCCACGTGCCAGAACACGCCACCATGTCAAAGATCGAAACGCTCCCAACAAGATTGAAGACGACGTACGGAACCCAGATGGCGAGGAAAGAACCGGTAAGGATCAGGACCGTGATGTAGCCCTTGTACCGTCCGTAAAACGTCTGTAGTCGAGTACCGTTCCAGAGTACCACCGGGACGGGATCGATGGACGAAATCGAAGCTGCATGGCCGGTATTGATGTAAGATGGTGTTGCGAAGGAAACACCGCCATTACCGTGGTTACGAGCGGCGTACACGTTCCTATTCATCTCGATATTCTGTACCGACGTCGCCTTCTTACGCACGATCATCAGAAGCCTGATATGTAAACATGCAATAAACACTAACGAGAATAGGATAGGGATGCAAACGCTTGCTAACTTCACGATATGATACCATCTCATTTCATTGATAATCGCCGAATTGATACACTCCTGCAAATGGACAGCTGTGAACGGCCAGTTGGGACTGTCCGGAAGAGGTAAGAAAGGGATGCAATCAATAGCCGTCACCACCGACTGAATGGCCAGAACGATCTTGACCCTGGTCCCGGTGACGATGAGGTGGTACGTCAAGGGCCTGCTGATTAGGATATAGAGGTTGAGGTTCATGTTGCAGAGGCTCATCATGATGGTCATGATCGTGGCCCTAAACGGGAGCGGGAATAGTCTGGCGGTGATGGCGCAGGTCCGGGCGTCGTTAGCACTTTACAATTTGTTTTGCATTGAACTCTGAAAATATTATATCATGGCTCAGATGTAATGGGGGCTCTTTTGAGGCATTTTGGGGGCCAAATCTCCAAGCCACCGGGAAAAAGAGTTAATTTCTACTGTTGGCATAATTGTGTATATATCTATGTGATTCATTTATAAATGATGCTTGATATTGCAGGCTTGCAGCAAACTGACGTACAAAGCAAAATTGACATTCTGACAGTATAATTTGATTGCCTTTGTTGCCTCTGGATTTTAGTGATGTATTTGTACAAAATGGTCACATACTATGTGTATATGTACCGCGCATGGCAGATCACTGCTGAATGAAGAAGAGAGTGAATTTAACAAACTGGCAGCATGATTTGATTGCCTTGGTTGCATCGGAGTTTAGTGATGAGTTTGTACAAAGTGGTCACATATCTATTTCCATGTGTACATGTACAGAAGGACAGGTCTCACTGCTGCTATTTTTTTTACAATCTGTTGGACAGAGACCAAGTAACACACAATGTACGTGCACATGTTTTAGTCACTAGCACTTCCCCTAATGCAAGTAAAATGTATGTCGGGCAAGTCAAATTTAATAAATGGTCTAGTTTGGTTGCCAAATCGGGCAACTGTTCAAGTACAAGAGAAAATTAAATTCCTTATGTATACATCTCATTTAAATACAAGAGAGAAATTTGTCAAGCAGATCGAGCTACCTAGCAAAATAATATTGTTTCCTTTTTCACGTTGCTTTTTATGGGCAAGTAAATTTTCTGTTTGGGCAAGTAAATTTTAAAAAAAATATTGATTTAACTTGCCCGAACGGGCAAGTAGAAATAAAAGTTGGTGTAGAGGCAATAAGAATGCACTACATATATGTACAATTTCTGTCTCAGGTATTCACCAAATCGCACAATTTCAAGCCAAAAATGAAAAAAAGCTTCATATACCGTGAAAGGGGGATACCCCCTCCAACACCCTCCCCCGCTCGTCCGCTTCGCGCACCCTCGCAATGTCCACCTCACTTTTGAGAGGCTGTTGACGCCCTTGTTCGGGATGCTTTCGCAATCTCACCGAAATAGTTTTTGATGCAAAAATACTGCTGAAAACTGCTTATCTACTATAATAATGCCTGTGTAATAAAATGAGAGTCGAACTAGTTTTTGCGTATTATTCGAGGAAAGAGGTTGGGGCTACAACTCCCCGCCAACCCTTCCAATCCGAGAGATTTGAAAAGACCAATATTCAGAAAAAATATGACATATCACATTCACTTCATTTGTGGGTTAAATCATCAAAAAGCAAAATGAGCATAAAAGGTAAATGCGACATGCCGTCCGCTTGTCCAGCTAGCATTAATTTACAGAATGTATAGAATTTGATAGGTCGCGTATACGAGGGGCGTTCAATAAGTTCATAGCCCAACCTTGAAGGAATCAAGGTGCAACATCGATTAATATATACAGGTGTTCTTTCATCCATATAATACTGATGTACAGCCAAGAGCTTTTCGGAATTTTTCCTGAGGGCCTCAAGGGCCTCCTTGAAGATGTCTCTTAAAGACCTCTCAAAAACCTACATATTGGCAGATTTTGTCTCATTATCCTCCTGAAAATCACAATCTTGGGATTGTTTCTTCATATATCAGAAGAGATCTAACGATACCAGGTTTGGGGGATAAGGAGGAATCATCAACAAACCAATCCCGCCGTTATTAGCTTTTCAAAAGTCACCTGGCTCTTGTGAGCAGGCACATTGTCCTCGAGCAGCATATGTCTCTCATCAACTTGCATTGCTTCATTTTCCAATATTTTGCAAGTGACTTTTAAAGGACAATGAAATCCAGACAAATTGTTGTATGCACTATAAGACACTAAATATAATGAATAGTCCCTGAAAATTTGAGCACAATCGGTCAAGAAATAAGAAAACTATGGCTCTTTGAAAAGAGCCATGTATTTCTTCGAGTGACTCAAATTGGCAACGCACTGTGGCAAAGTTGTGGACAACTCCCCATACATATTGTACACAAAATTTATATTTTGTTCACTTTTCTCAAAATGTATGTTTACCCTTCGTTCGAGTTCAACATATGTTTTGTAGAATGCTTGTATACATAACATATCATGAGTTGGGGGAACGGAAAAATGTGACTATGAAGAAAACTGTAAAAATGAGAACATTTGTGTACAAAACATATGGGGAGTTGTCCACACACTTATCAGAGTGCGTTGCCAATTTGAGTTCCCCATAGGAATAAATGGATATCTTCAAAGAGCCGTAGTTTTCTTGTTTCTTGCCCGATTATGCTCTAACTTTCAGAGATTATTCCTCTTAATCTCTTCAAGACTATGAAAGCAACATTTTGCTTGGGTTTCATTGCCCTTTAATGGACATTGCATCAATAAAAGCCTGTCTAGATCAGAAACAGAATACAACTGACCTGGCTTTGCACCACTGACCATGTGAAAGATGCAACATTGCATACACAACATTAGGTAACCCAACTTCCTGCTCCTTCATGGTTGGGCTATGAACTTATTGAACGCCCCTCGTATATACGGGAATTTGGACATTGTATAAATCGATGTGAATACACATATTTAAAGGGGCCCTGCAACCCAAATGCATGTTGACCTCTGTTCATCTGTATTAGTGTACACATTCAATATTTGTAAACGGTTTGACCCAAATATGTTTTGTATATTTTTAAACATTTTATCATTTATTTGTCTTCATGTTGCTAAGCCCCACCTCCTAAAAAACCGTCCAGAGCAAATTTTTTTTTTGATTTGATTTGATTTGAATTTATTTCCATAATTCACAAATAAATGTTGAACAAGTAATGATACAAACAAACAATACATTCATAAACGAAATACAATTAAATAAATAAATTGTAGACTAATATACAATAAAATATTACATAATCAACAATTTGTTTGTAATTAACATAACGTGAAATATGGGGGAACCAAAAAGAAGCAATGCTTGTAAAAACATTTGGTTCCCAGGGGTAATTGTGTCTAATCAATATTTAATCAAACAATATGTAATGAAAGAAAACGAACAAAGAAAGACAAAACAAAAAAAGAATAAAAGAAAAAAGACGACAAATTCTATTGTTGACCTGCAGTGACATCATTTGTCAATCACTGGTCAGCTTGTGATTAGGCTAATCACAATAGCATCACACGGTTGAATAGAATACCAACTCACACAACTTCAATTACAATAGCTGTTGCTATGTCAGAAGAAAAGCACTGTCTAAGCTATTGCATGGAGGTATGCAGGGCATGCTTTTGTGTGGATGTTCTTTTTGTACTTTCATCTTTTGTTAATCTCATGGTAGCTGACCAGTGATTGACAAATGATGTCACTGCAGGTCAACAATAGAATTTGCTCTGGACGGTTTTTTAGGAGGTGGGGCTTAGCAACATGAAGACAAATAAATGATAAAATGTTTAAAAATATACAAAACACATTTGGGTCAAACCGTTTACAAATATTGAATGTGTACACTAATACAGATGAACAGAGGTCAACATGCATTTGGGTTGCAGGGCCCCTTTAAGAGAGCGTGGCCAAGTGCTGTACAAAATGGCACGGAATGTAAATTTGAACACTTTCCGTGCAAGCCAGCATGAGATTATTAGAAATGTCAGTGTTCTTTATTGAAGTATAGTAATTGTATACTGCATCATCATAATGAATGTCGCGCCCTTTCCGATATATATACACCCTCTATATATTTGCTGCCTTTTTCAAACGTTGTCAAAATTTGTATTTTGTATCCAGGGAACAAAATAGTTTTCCCGAATAAGGATCTCCCTGACTTGGCTGCTCAAAATAGGCACAATATCCCCTTAATATGTGAACGTTTTCCCTAAACATGAGGTACTTTTTGCTCCGACTTTCATCGCAACATTATTGGGGGAGCACATGACATATGTACTTTGTTTTTCCAAAAAATGTCCCATTATGTTTAATATTGTTTTTTTGTTATTGGGGGCAAGCCCCCCCCCCCCCCCCCCCCCCCGTCGCTACGTCACTGCCTTACTCCACCCCGCCTCTTATGCAGATGATTTTGTTTATTTAAGCATCACATCCATGAGGGTGATCGCATATCTTTGATGACCACAGAACAAAATATATACACCATAGTCCCAAGCCGTCACTACAAAATGACGGTGTATCACGTTAAAATAATAATGAATATACTTTAGAGAAATTATTCATGAATATTCTTCATAATTAAATCATTTGGTTAACGTGTTGCAATATTACCTAAGTATGATAACCCACTAATCAATACTGAAGGATCGAGGGATTTTAAAAACATATACCACTAATGATACAAGAGAAATTCAGGCAAGAACAGTTAATATTCACATAAACGTGTCAATGAAAATATATAATACACACATTCGAAGTAAGATTATGAAATGCTAGTTGTACGATCATACATGTGCACATTTAGAAATCTATTACTATAAATATATTTATCAATAGATCATTAATTTCTATTCATATAATTGGACGTTGATTTTACAAGAATGTAATCGATTTTTTTAACCACATCTCTAGATGTTCTACTTCTTACAGCTATAGTGACGTAATGTAAAGGGATAAAAGACATCGGAAACCGGTTTTCAATTTGCGTACATAAAGGGTCATGAGGAGAGGGAGGGGGGGGGGGCACGTGTACTCCCTATAACTTAGACAAAACAATTACAAACATAAGAATAAAATCCTTACGTAGTGTTCCCCTAATAATTCAAGCTCTTCTTAAAAAATATGTGAAACACCACAAGGAGCATGGGCTCCACATCAAAGAACTGGCACGGGAGGATAGCAGTACAAAGATCGATTCTTTGCTCGTCACTTGCAGACAGTCGAGCCAGTGGCGTAGCGTGGTCGGGACTGATTGGGGGGGCACGACAATTATTGGGGGGGGGGGGGCACACTTATGTATTTCTTTGTTTTTTCAAAAAATGTCCCCTTATGTTTTCTATTGTTTTTTTTCGAAATTATTGGGGGGGCACGTGCCCCCCCCGTGCCCCCCCCCGTAGCTACGCCACTGAGTCGAGCCACCACATAACAATTATGATGAGTTATGAGATCTATTTTAAACTTTTGATCACAATACAAATATTTGTATTGTGATCAAAGTTTAAAATAGATCTCATATTAACCAACCAATACAGATGAACTTTCATAGTAATATTATGATGAGTTATTGAATGACTATGGGAGCACCGAGTTGGAGCGTTTTTGCATAAATGTGCACATTGCAGTAAAGTAATTAATTCTGCCTATTGTATGAGTCATCTAATATTGTAAAGCATCAAACTTATCCATTGGGATATTATAATTAAATTGGCAGCTTTAGGACTAAATTTGCATTTGAATTCAACGGACATGGCTCCCGCGCCGCGTCATTCTCAGTTTGTACGTATGGATGCGATTCACACAGATCCTTCTGGCCTCTGCGTTGGTCAACAGGTAAACGATAGGCTGGATCACGTGCCAGAACACGCCACCATGTCAAAGATCGAAACGCTCCCAACAAGATGGAAGACGACGTACGGAACCCAGATGGCGAGGAAGGAACCGGTAAGGATCATGACCGTGATGTAGCCCCTGTACCGTCCCGTGAAACGTCTGTAGTCGAGTACCGTTCCAGAGTACCTCCGGGACGGGATCGGTGGACGAAATCGAAGCTGCATGGCCGGTATTGATGTAAGATGGTGTTGCGAGGGAAACGCCGCTATTACCGTGGTTACGAGCGGCGTACATGTTCCTATCATCTCGATATTCTGTACCGACGTCGCCTTCTTACGAACGATCATCAGAAGCCTGATATGTAGACATGCAATAAACACTAACGAGAATAGGATAGGGATGCAAACGCTTGCTAACTTCACGATATGATACCATCTCATTTCATTGATAATTCGCCGAATTGATACACTCCTGTAAATGGACAGCTGTGAACGGCCAGTTGGGACTGTCCGAAGAGGTAAGAAAGGGATGCAATCAATAGCCGTCACCACCGACTGAATGGCCAGAACGATCTTGACCCTGGTCCCGGTGACGATGAGGTGGTACGTCAAGGGCCTGCTGATTAGGATATAGAGGTTGAGGTTGATGTTGCAGAGGCTCATCATGATGGTCGTGATCGTGGCCCTAAACGGGAGCGGGAATAGTCTGGCGGTGATGGCGCAGGTCCGGGCATCGTTGTCGAAGTACCATAGGATGGACCAGATGCTCCAGGACAGTCCAAGGAACAGGTCCAGGACCGCCAGCTGCTGGTACAGGAGCCGCATCACGTCCTGGAGCTCTCTCTGGCGGACGAATTACACCCAAGACAAGGAGATTCAAACCGACGGCGAGAATTAAACTCAGTACGTAATATAATCTGGCGTAGACATATTTTGTAGAAACTTCGTTTTCCATAATCGCTATATTGGTATTGTTTCCCGTCATATCTCTCCGTTTTCATTACGATGTAGCAATAACGAGTAGCATAAACACGCGGACAAGTTTTATCCTTCAAAACCGTTCCAAGAGTTTGTTTCTAAACCAAGTCTCAGTGAAACGATCATCACAATATACACTCCATGCGTGTTATACTTATTGCGAGAATTCTGCTGTATAATACAGTATATTCAGGTCAACCGTTTTTACTGGATGTAAGATGTTGAAAAATTCGTAGAACCATCTACCATTCTCCGGAACATCG
>JBAMJV010002782.1:65000-125727 GCA_037951105.1 Echinarachnius parma | reverse complement strand
ACTATGTCATCTCTGCTCAGGTTGTCTGTCGTCCCACCGTCTGGAAAACACTCACTGCCATGTTTCGCTGAGATTTTGTATTGGAATTGAAGACAAAATTAAACAATTAAGACTATTTAGGAAGATGCAGATTTTACGAAATTTTATTTTCAACCGGACTTTATTATTATTTTTGTTTAATAGAACCGTTTCACAACCTTTCTACGTTGCCTGTTCAGCTAAACTGACTTGGGTAGAAACACAGATATACTAGCATGGACAATCAACGAATATTTTCTCCTTGATCCAATCATGTTCACCGCTACATTCATTAGCAGGAGCTATTTTCAATGCTATAGTCTCGTATCAGGTGCAAGGGCAATTATTTCGTTTCACGGGACAGAGCTCACTAAGAATTTACCCCGACTTGACTGAGGAATTCCTCCTTACCGCCGAGTGATGCGCATGTCTCGTTATGTCATGGATGCTTAGGTTACATGTTACATTTTGTTGGCAAAAAGGAATATCAAATTGTGCTTTCGCAAACTCCCGCACACTTACAACATCAGATTCACTAGATATACATGTCAATATTTGTCTGCAGAAATGTGTGGAAACCTTCAAAACTAAGTTTTTGACGTCAGTACGTTTTTAGAAATGTGATCATATTTCTTTAATTTTCTTACATAAAAATGTCATTCAAAGCGCGGCTTGTTCAAGTTCTTCGGAAAATAGAAGTTTTGTCATATGTGTTTTTAAAGCTTGACTGTCCTCACTCTACACGGCGGTGACGATGATTCAAATGGATTAACCAATAAGGCTGTGCTATCATATACAAATTACCCGAGATATAAATGCAAGAAAAACAAATGCAAGAAAGGGTTGAGAGCGAGCGAGGGGGTTGGAGAGTGGGGGGGGGGGGGGGGGGGGGGGGTTCACCCTAGGTAGGTTGGCCGTTGGCCATACGAATGTGTGTGAGAATTGTATGAACATTTTCAATCTCAAAATCACTGCAAAGTTGGGTTTAATTCAAAAAGACAATTAATGATACAAACATCATTGCAATTGGTTCAGCTATACTGGAATACAAATATTGAGGAGCTTCCTGAAAAAAAATCACATGATTTTAAGAATATTGTAATCACTACTACTAATTCCATGGGCGTCAACAGGCGGGGGACGGGGGGCATGTCGTCCCCCCCCCCCCTCCACATTTGAAAGTGGAGGGGATTGTCCCTCTCACTTGTTCATGTATGTATACATTATGAATGTTTGGATCCATAGCTTACACTTTTTATTATGTGAAATTCTGTCTCAGCTATGCACCAAATCACACAATTTCACGCGAAAAAAAAACTAAAACTCGCTTCTGTAAACCTATATGTAAACCTGTATGTGGGAGGGGGACACACCCCCCCCCCCCCCAACATCCTCCCCCGCTCGGTCTCTTCGCTCCCTCGCAATGTCCCCCCACACTTGTGAGAAGCTGTTGACGCCTTTGACTACTTCCCCAAATTGGGGAAATAGAAACAGGGATCATGGTGATAAGCACTTTTTAAAATCATATCTCTAATTCAAATGTTATATAATGTTATTAGTTTTTATAACATTTGGCATGATTTAGTTAGGGGGGGGGGGGGTGGTGTGCTAGCTAAGGGTAGCTATATATAGTGAGGTAAATCATGTATATAATCATGTATAATCATGTATATATATCATGTATAATCAATCCACCCAGTAGTACGTTAAAATTACATCAAATTTAGACAATGTTGTTCAATCTGGAGTGCAATGTATTGGATTTATTGACCATGCACTAGTGTACAGTGTTGAAGGGAACATGAAGATTGCTAAAGCCTAAAATAAGTTAATTTAGATCATTTCGTTTCTTTGATACGGACATATTTATTAAAGATTTACTTGAAGTAGACTGGAGTAAATTTTAGTCTGATGATACTTCTGTAGAAGAGATATGGATGCAGTTTAAAACATAATTTTTTGAATTGAGTAATATACATGCTCCTTTTATTTCGGTCAGGACTCAGGAAAAAGCACCATGGTGCACCATGGATAACAATTGAATACATAATATTAGCTCGCGAACGCGATTATTTTAGAAAGAAATATCTAATGGGCCAGTCATATTGGAAGCTGCGATTAGCTGCCATTAGCTCCAAATCACATGAAAGGCAGATAGTGTCAAACACTGAGTGGTAAATACATCTTTTGGCACCTTTTATTGTGAATAATTCAAAAGGTATTGCGTGGGTTTTTATTCATATTGAAGTAGAAAAAATAGCTGAAGATATAGCTGTTAGGTGTGGTCCTGTTGTACAATTCACATTAATTTTCATGTAATGAATTTTTTAAAGTAGATTGCAAAAAATAGGAAAAAACAAATTGAGGGACTATATAGTCTCACATACACTCACATACGCTCTCATTGAGTTGACCCCCTACACCTTAGCTAGACCGTAATGATTAACTTGAGATATCCCTCTCCTTATTAGTCCTTAAAGGGACTTAGTAACATTGTCCAAATACTCAAAATCAAATTGCAACTCTAGCGGTTCCCTCATACCTTGTTTTATTTGTATTAACAATTAAAGCATATGTGACAGGTTTCGGTTTTTAAAATTTCCATTTCCATTGAAGTGTTCGGATATGAAAATCTCTACGGGACTTTTTTAGCCGTGGACAAAGTAAGTACAATGAGTATTGATTATCACTTTGCATTTTCGCTCATTTCTCGGCCAAATAACATCCAATTAACTTGAAATTTTCACACATTACTTATATATGATCCTATCAATACACATTTTATTAACCACGCATCACTTCTTGCACTTGTCAACAAAGTTACTAGATCCCTTTAAAGTTTCAATGACATGCAAATTCATGTGTGAATAAATGTATACCTGCATTCGTGTACACGTCAAACATTTGTAAATTGTTTGACCTAAATACGTTTTAAAAAACATATAACAACATTTTAGTAATTGATTTTTTTCATTTTGCTAAGCCAGACCTCTTAAAAGAAACTCTCCATGGAGAATTTCTCCTTTTCTTTTTATGATTCTCCATTTTGAATGACATTATTGAAAAAATCCATCAACATATTCGCTGCTTTAGAGACAGTTTTACAAATTCTCGGCAAACCATGGCACATTTCTTCTATCCATGCGAGGTAAAAACATTAAATAAATCTTTGCTCGATTTTGGCACAGCATATACAAGTGGCGTACACTATTTATGAGAGAATAGACATAACGCACGATATGATGATCAAATTGTATTAATTCAACTGTCAAATACATTTCAAGTTTCTTCTTAGAGTTTCAGGGAGAAAGGATAAATGTAAATTCAGACTACAACTTTCCTATTGGTGAGGCAAAAATAGATATTGCACGAAATTAAAAACATGTAATTACGAGGTTCCTGGAGGGTTAAATCTATCATGATCTACACCCAGTGACGTAGCAAGGGGGAGTGGGGGAGGAGGGGGTGGCACCTGTGCCCTGGCCTTTTTTAAAAATCGTTGTTTGCTTCTTAGCCAGGAGCTTTGATTTGTGGCATTGCATAGCTTAATTCCAAAAGCTTCAGTGGGCTCCGCCCATAAGTCCCCTTCCGAAGCGGATTTCATTTCGACTTTTAACAAAATCAGAATTAAATGGCTTAGCATTAGGGGTTTAATAATCTGGTCTCGGGAAACTGAAGTTCTAGGCATCACGACTACATGTAGACCAACTAATGAGACATAGATAAAAATGGACCAACTGAAAACCCGCTGATATGGTTTTGCATTGGGATTTAAATACACCTTGTATCGAAAGTGTTCAAGCTAGGATCTAGCAACTTTGTTGACATTTGCAAAAACTGAAGAAGGGTTGATACAATTGTTTTTTCTGTAATATAATATGTCCACTAAGTGATATTCGATGGTAAATAAATGTTATATGACCGAGTAATGACATAAAATACAAAGTGATATTCGCTCACTCGTTGCACCGATTTTGTATATTTTATATTCTCCAGTGGATGATGTCAAATAAAAAAAACTTCAATCATGAATATCTATATGGGGGAGGGACAATTTTGAAAACCGCAAGCTGTTCCACGCTTCTATTGGTGACACGAATACAACACGCCCCATGGTACCACCGGAGTTTTAAGTAAGTTTTGTTGATTGTGACAATGTTACTAGATCCCTTTAAACTTGTCTCACCGATGCTGGGGAAGATGGTGCCTCTTTTGCTGATGGGGCAGCTGGTGCCCCTCTTGCTGATGGGGCAGCTGGTGCCACTCTTGCTGCTGGGGCAGATGGTGCCCCTCTTGCTGATGGGGCAGATGGTGCCACTCTTGCTGATGGGGCAGCTGGTGCCACTCTTGCTGCTGGGGCAGATGGTGCCGCTCTTGCTGTTGGGGCAGCTGGTGCACCTCTTGCTGCTACTGGGTCGTACTCCTGGCCTTCGTAGTTGGCATCAAAGAACTTCCTGAACCACTGAGCAAACTCAAAGTTGTCTTGGAATTTACCTTTGATCAGTGTTTCTATCGGAACGGTCTTATAGAATGAGGAAAAGAGACATGCAATTATAACAGTATTTCTACATTTACTCTTTTTGCATAATGGTTTATTTCACAAAACTCATAGATTACAATCAAAGAAATTCTTGTACTACAGGAAAAACAGTTTTATTGGAATTCAGCTTTGATTTGCCTCTAAATAGCCAACTATAAATGGTCGTACATGAATGCATCGAAATAAGTATTGTGTAAACATTATGCAGAGCTATACATTAACTTGTGGCCGAGTCGGGCAAGTAACACAGAGATTTATCTAATTATGATGGCCCTGACTAAGAATTTAGGGGCCCTACTCAAAGTTGTTGTTGTTGCCCAATTGGGCAAGTAAAATTAATAATAACTTGTACTAATATACTACTACTACTACTACTACTACTACTACTACTACTACTACTACTACTACTACTACTGCATTTTTATTTTATTTTTGTTTGTTTGGGGAGGGGGGGGGGGGGGGGGCTCTTTTTAGTATTCCGGTGGCTAAATTGCCCTGAACCTGTGTGTACTTTTTCCACTGATGGAGACAATTCCTCCTGGTAGATTTCGACAAGTATTTCCATTTTATGAATAATTGTTTACCTTGTCAACTCCTACTTTCTTGAAGGCGGTCTGCAAGAATTTCCAGTTTTGAATAACTTGTACTAATATACTACTACTACTACTACTACTACTACTACTACTACTACTACTACTACTACTACTACTACTACTACTACTACTACTACTACTACTACTACTACTACTACTACTACTACTACTACTACTACTACTACTACTACTACTACTACTACTACTACTACTACTACTACTACTACTACTACTACTACTACTACTACTACTACTACTACTACTACTACTACTACTACTACCTACTACCTACTACTACTACTATTACTACCACTACTACTACCATGGGCGTAGCTGGCTTTATTTTCCAGGGGCGGTCGTCTTTTGCCCGATTATCGGGGGGCGTGATGCGAGGGAGCGGAGCGACCAAGCCCGAGGGCGCGAGGGGGGAGGGTGTGGGAGGAGGGTATCCCCCTCCCACGGTAGGGAGCCTTTTCAATTGTCATTTGAAACAATGCAATCTGATGCATACTTTGGAAGGAAATTGTATGTACTTAAATTTAAGAAAGCAAGACTTAAATCATCTCCATCATCTCCATCACCGATATACAAACACAAACGAACCAGTTGATGACTCGAATATGGAATTGCCCGACAGCCCGAAAATGGAATGTTGATTGCTTGTTGATTTCCCGAATGTGAGGTGGCGAGTGCCCGAATGTGTGATGTTCATTCCCCGAATGAGATAACAAGTGCCCGAATGTGAGAAGTAAGATGTTGATTGCCCGAATGAGAGATGGCGAGTGCCCGAATGTGAGAATTAAGATGTTGATTGCCCGAATGAGAGATGGCGAGTTATATGAGATATTGATTGCCCGAATGAGATGGCGAGTGCCCGAATGTGAGATGTTGATTGCCCGAATGTGAGGTGGCGAGTGCCTGAATGTAGGATGTTCATTGCCCGAATGAGATGGCGAGTGCCCGAATGTGAGATGTTGATTGCCCGAATGTGAGATGTTGATTGCCCGAATGAGAGATGGCGAGTGCCCGAATGTAAGGTGGCTTGTGCCGGAATGTGGGATGTTCATTACCCGAATGATATGGCGAGTGCCCGAATGTAGGATATTAATTGCCCGAATGAGATGGCGAGTGCCCGAATGTGGGATGTTCATTGCCCGAATGAGATGGCGAGTGCCCGAATGTGAGTTGTTGATTGCCCGAATGTGAGGTGGCGAGTGCCCGAATGTGGGATGTTCATTGCCCGAATGAGATGGCGAGTACCCGAATGTGAGATTAAATGTTGATTGCCCGAATGAGAGATGGCGAGTGCCCGAATGTAGGATATTGAGTGCCCAAATGAAATGGCGAGTGCCCGAATGTGGGATGTTGATTGCCCGAATGAGATAACAAGTGCCCGAATGTGAGGTTGATTGCCCGAGTGTGAGGTGACGAGTGCCCGAGTGTGAGGTGGCGAGTGCCCGAGTGTGAGGTGGCGAGTGCCCGAATATGAGGTGGCGAGTGCCCGAATATGAGGTGGCGAGTGCCCGAATGTGGGATATTCATTGGCCGGATGAGATGGCGAGTGCCCGAATGTGAGAATTAAGATGTTGATTGCCCGAATGAGATATGGCGGGTGCCCGAATGTCAGATGTAGATTGCCCGAATGAGATGGCGAGTGCCCGAATGTGAGAATTAAGATGTTGATTGCCCGAATGAGAGATGGCGGGTGCCCGAATGTAAGATGTTGATTGCCCGAATGATATGGCGAATGCCCGAATCTGATATATTGATTGCCCAAATGAGATATGGCGGGTGCCCGAATGTGAGATGTTGATTGCCCGAATGAGATGGCGAGTGCCCGAATGTGTGATGTTGATTGCCCGAATGTGGCATGCTGACTGCCCGAATGACAAATGGAAAGTGTCCGAATGTGGGATGTTCATTGCCCGAATGAGATGGCGAGTACCTGAATGTGAAATGTTGATTGCCCGAATATGATGGGAGGTTGATTGCCCGAATATGATGGGAGGTTGATTGCCCGAATGTCAGATGGTGAGTGCCCGAATATGATATGCCGATTGCCCGAATATCGATGCTTTCCAGATCCTAGGGGGGCTGCAGCCCCCCCCCCCTCCCCGCCTCTTACGCATATGACTACTACTACTACTACTACTACTACTACTACTACTACTACTACTACTACTACTACTACTACTACTACTACTACTACTACTACTACTACTACTACTTCTACTACTACTACTACTACTACTACTACTACTACTACTACTACTACTACTACTACTACTACTACTACTACTACTACTACTACTAATACTACTACTTATACTACTACTACTACTCTACTACTACTACTACTACTACTACTACTACTACTACTACTACTACTACTACTACTACTACTACTACTACTACTTCTACTACTACTACTACTACTACTACTACTTCTACTACTACTACTACTACTACTACTACTACTACTACTACTACTACTACTACTACTACTAATACTAATACTACTACTTCTACTACTACTACTACTACTACTACTACTACTACTACTACTACTACTACTACTACTACTACTACTACTACTACTACTACTACTTCTACTACTACTACTACTTCTACTACTACTACTACTACTACTACTACTACTACTACTACTACTACTACTACTACTACTACTACTACTATTACTACTACTACTACTACTACTACTACTACTACTACTACTACTACTACTACTACTACTACTACTACTACTACTACTACTAATACTACTACTACTACTGCATTTTAATTTTTATTTTTGTTTGTTTGGGGAGGGGGGGGGGGGGGGGGGGGGCTCTTTTTAGTATTCCGGTGGCTAAATTGCCCTGTACCTGTGTGTACTTTTTCCACTGATGGAGACAATTCCTCCTGGAGATGATGTTGGGCCATTGTCGGAAAATGACGTTATGCCAATATATCACAAAAATGACGTCGTGACGATGTTGGGCTGGCGGACATTTTAACCTCGAGCCAACGGCGATATGCCGACATCCGGCATCCAACTTCCGACATCGGCCCGACGTCAGGTGGCTAGCTGGGTACTACTACTACTACTACTACTACTACTACTACTACTACTACTACTACTACTACTACTACTACTACTACTACTTCTACTACTACTACTACTACTACTACTACTACTACTACTACTACTACTACTACTACTACTACTACTACTACTACTACTACTTCTTCTACTACTACTACTACTACTACTACTACTACTACTACTACTACTACTACTACTACTACTACTACTACTACTACTACTACTACTACTTCTACTACTACTACTACTACTACTACTACTACTACTACTACTTCTACTACTACTACTACTACTACTACTACTACTACTACTACTACTACTACTACTACTACTACTACTACTACACTGTTAGAAAATTTCTCAGTAAAAATACAGAAAAGTGCTTTGCAGCAGAGTCTCGAGACGTCCTGTAAGTTTACTGCATACTTCTTTTCGCAATTTACTACTTATCTGCTTTTAACAGACAATCTGTGTGTGATAAATACAATTTCTTCTTTAAAATAACAGAAAAGTACTTGCAGCAGAATCTCGAGGACTCCTGTAATTTTACTGCACAGTTCTTTTCGCAATTTACTACTTATCTGTTTTTAACAGACAATCTGTGTGTGATAAATACAATTTCTTCTTTAAAAAACAGAAATGTACTTGAAGCAGTCTCGAGAACTCCTGTTATTTTACTGCATACATCTTATTGCAATTTACTACTTTTCTGTTTTTATAAAATATCTGTATGTGATAAAAACAATTTCTTCTTTAAAAAAACAGAAAGTCAATCCATATCACAAAAATGAAAAATGGCGCGCTTGTGGTGAGCTTCATTCTACACCCCTAACTTAATCCTAATCCTATACCTACTAAGCTAATCCTATGCCTATCATCCTAAGCCTATCATTCTAACATCCTACCTTTCCTACTAACATGTTGTGTAATCGGTTCCATATATATACACATATTCTAGGTATGCGGGTTTTTTGTGGTTAGTATTTGCACAGAGTTGATTCTGAAATGATTAGCCTTCAAATCAAATTCATACCACAATATACAATTGTTATTTACATGTTTATGAATTATATTCAACAACAAGGACATGATAACAATGCTTTCAAAAGAATGAATTACAAAAAGAAAGAAAGAAATTTACATTCACTTACAATTGTTCATAATCGATCATGAATTCCCCGATAGCAATGGGGATAGCGTGGGGATCGATTATGGAACCAGCATTATGGGCTGCCCTGGGCACCCAGATGGCCCCATGTGGTTTCATTAAGTGGGTTCTAGGTGGGTGTACCCTTGTGGGGCCATAATATCCCAGCTAGCCACCTGACGTCGGGCCGATGTCGGAAGTTGGTTGCCGGATGTCGGCATATCGCCGTTGGCTCGAGGTTAAAATGTCCGCCAGCCCAACATCGTCACGACGTCATTTTTGTGATATATTGGCATAACGTCATTTTCCGACAATGGCCCAACATCATGTCATGAGATGATGTTGGGCCATTGTCGGAAAATGACGTTATGCCAATATATCACAAAAAATGACGTCGTGACGATGTTGGGCTGGCGGACATTTTAACCTCGAGCCAACGGCGATATGCCGACATCCGGCAACCAACTTCCGACATCGGCCCGACGTCAGGTGGCTAGCTGGGATGTCCCATGTTTGAAGTTTGAAGTGTATTAACAACAACAAAAACAATATCGTATGTACATTAAAACATACATCCAAGGCAACTTATTAAAATACGAACTGTAAACGATTACTTTATATTTATACAAAAGTTAAAATTGTTGTTAACCCATCAAGGACGAGAGCTATTTTAAGGCAAATCTGATCAATTGTTTTCCTCTACAAATTGGCAACTCCTAAATTTTGTTGACCGATCAATGACATAAAAATAAGTGGAAAATATTTAGTAATGACCATTTAAGACAAAATATATGAAGTGACTTTGCTGCATAGTTGCCAATTTGAACGCCAATATCTGTTTTAAAAATATTACAATGTGCTGCCAATTTAAGGATTTTTTCTAAATTATAGTGATTTACGCAATAATAAAAAATCATTAAAAAATAACTAAAGCAGGTATAGAGTAACAAAATAGGGATCTAAAAATAGAGGAATTTATGCTCTTTCTTTCTGTACACTTTACATAACTAGTCTTCTTCTTGTTTAAGTGTAGGACTACCAAACCACAAATAATGGGCCTTAGGCTCTGATGGGATAGAGAACCGAAAATTAGCACAGGTGTTGGTCGAGATCGGTTCTCTTTGTTATCCAGTATTACAAAAGCTGATATAATAATTCTTGAAATTAAATAATAACTTATGCAAAAGATGTATTTGTTCAACAAATAAATTGTGAGGGTCTTATGAAATGAATATCTTGTTTTTTGTTCTTTAATCTTCTGGGGTAAGCTATTCCAAAGCTTTGGTCCAACAAAGTCTTGTTTCATAAGTATGGTGTAACATCTGACAATATTCTAATAATGAGTGTGGTAAAGTACAAATCATATACAAATGTTGAAACTGCAAGTTCATGCAAACTAAAATCATCATACATCCCCAATTGTTTAAACAGTGGTTTCGAGTATTTTCCCAATAATGAAAATGTAATAATTATCAAAGTATACTTACAACGGGTTGTCCTTTCTTCAAGCTTTGTGGACTTTTATTTTATTAATCATACTATTATATAGTATTGATATTACCCCGCCGTATAGATCTATATAATAATGTGATATTAATTGTTCACTTGATTTTGTTTGTAATGTTGATGTTTCTATATCATTGGAAACAAAATTGAAATTGAAATTGAAATAATAGCTCACATAGCCATTTGTTGAGCTAAATGAATACAAGTAAGATTTAGAACTGCTTCCCCATACCTCAATTCCATAGAGAATGTGAAGTTGTATAAATGATTCATACAAAAGCACAAGAATATACCGAGGCACAACATTTCTCAATTTAAATAGCTAACGCACTTTTCTACGAACACACTTATTTACAGAGTAAATGTGATTTTTACAAATCAATGTATACTATCAATTTCAACTCCTAGAAAAGATGCCACAATTACAACATTAACATGATTAATATCTGTACCAGACAGTTAAGGACACCGTTTACATTCATTACCTGTATTTTGCTTTGGATAATCATATAATTAGTTTTCTTTAAATTAATAGTGAGTTTATTAGCATTACACCATTTTGAACTGCATTTAATTGCTCATTCACTTAATTTGAATCTATTTCCTTTTGACTCTCATCAAAAGTATGAAAATATTAAATCGTCTGCAAACAATCTAAACTCAAAGTAGTCAGTACAACAAGATAACTAGTTAAATATAAGTTAAAACAATGTTACTGACACCTGTGGCACGCCGCACGTTATAGTCCTAGCTTTTTAGAAGAAAAAAAATTCCTTTAAAATGAGGATTACGTAATTCCATAAAGCACTCTGTGAAATTACAGAAAATCGGTACATGGGGTCTGTTAGCAAAAACAAATTCTGCAAAATAACTTTTCTTCTTTTTATTAAAGTAAAATAATTGATAAATTCAGTTGAAAACCACTTATTTCGTTTCCTTTAGATTTATTCTTTAAAATTACAGATGGTCTGCGGCTACGATGATTCTCAAAGCAATTTTGTAAGAAAACAGATCTTTCCTTAAAATACGAGGATTGCTTTATTTCAGGAAGCACTCTGTTAAATCATAGAAAATCGGTACTGTAAGCATACAAATTTCCTGTAAAAAAAGTTCGTATTTTCTTTTTAAGTAAAATAATTGAAAAATTATGTTGAAAAACAGCTATTTCGTTTCTTTTAGAATTATTCTTTAAAATTACAGATGGTCTGCGCGGCTGCGGCAACAATGATTCACAAAACAATTTTGTAAGAAAACAGATCTTTCCTGAAAATATGAGGATTGCTTTATTTCAGGAAGCACTCTGTAAAATCACAAAAATCGGTACTGTAAGCATACAAATTCCTGTAAAAATTTTTTCTTATTTTCTTTTAAAGTAAAATAATTGAAAAATTATGTTGACAAACAGTTATTTCGTTTCTTTTAGAATTATTCTTTAAAATTACAGATGGTCTGCGGCAACAATAATTCACAAAAGAATTTTTTAAGAAAACAGATCTTTCCTTTAAAAATGAGGATTACGTGATTCCATAAAGCAATCTGTGAAATTACAGAAAATCGGTACATGGGGTCTGTAAGCAAAACAATTTTCTGCAAAATGACTTTTCTTCTTTTTATTTAAAGTAAAATAAATGCAAAATTCTGTTGAAAAACAGTTATTTCGTTTCCTTTTGGAATTATTCTTTAAAATTACAGATGGTCTGCGGCTACGGTGATTCTCAAAAGAATTTTGTAAGAAAACAGATCTTTCCTTAAAATATGAGGATTATTTTATTTCACGAAGCACTCAGTAAAATTACAGAAAATCAGTCCGTGGGGTCTGTAAGCATATCAAGTTCCTCTAAAAAAACTTTCTTCTTTTCTTTTAGAGATCTTTTCTGATAAATTAAAGGAAATTTCCAGTTACAACAATTTACAGAATGATTCTGTATTTTTTTCCCTGTAAAATCTACTGTTTTTTTTAACAGTGTACTACTACTACTACTACTACTACTATTACTACTACTACTACTACTACTACTACTACTACTACTACTACTACTACTACTACTACTACTACTACTACTACTACTGCATTTTTATTTTATTTTTGTTTGTTTGGGGAGGGGGGGGGGGGGGGGGGGGGCTCTTTTTAGTATTCCGGTGGCTAAATTGCCCTGAACCTGTGTGTACTTTTTCCACTGATGGAGACAATTCCTCCTGGTAGATTTCGACAAGTATTTCCATTTTATGAATAATTGTTTACCTTGTCAACTCCTACTTTCTTGAAGGCGGTCTGCAAGAATTTCCAGTTTTGGATGTACTCGTGTTCCAGCTTGGTCTGGAAGTTGACTTTCTTTATCGGCACACAGTTCTCAAACAGCATGTCAAAAAACTGGCAGTAGGCAGCACCTGGGAAAAATGGTCAAAATAAAAATTGAGATTAAGATCAGTCATTTTCAATGTATTCCATACTAATTTAGGGGATTAAACTTGGCTAGAAATCTGATTTTTGAGCTAGGTACTGCTGATTTGCAGGATACTCTTCTGGAGGAGGGGGGTGGTAATCTTGTAATTTTCGTGGGGGTTAATGTCTGGGGGGTAATCGTCCGGGGGGTGATCGTCCGGGGTGTAATTGTCTGGGGGGGGGGTATGACAGGAGGTAGTTATCTTGGGGGTAATTATCCGGGGGTAGTTGTCCGGGGGGTAATTGTCTTGGGGGGTAATTGTCCTGGGGGCGGGGGGGGGGGGTAATTGGTAATTGTCCTGGGGGGGGGGGGGTAATTGTCTTGGGGGTAATTGTCTTGGGGGGTAATTGTCTGGGGGTATGACCGGGGGGTAATCATCTGGGGGTGATTGTGTAGGGGGTAGTAGTCCGGATACGTAGTAAGACCTCAAATACTAAAAGCGACAGACCGTCGTTTTTATTCCCAATCATGATCCTTCGCCCATCTGTAAATTCGTTCACGTTAGCTACTGTAGCTCATCGATCTATTTGCACCGCCCGTACGCTGACATCCACGGCCCGGATGAGAGCCGGCCTGGCACGGTTGGAGGATTATCGTTTTACGTTACAATCTCTATGCAGCTGAAAAGTCAGGTACTATACTATTCAGGGCTAGTTATTACATGCAATATGCGATATTATATCCTTCATTAATGAAATCCTGTTCAGTGATTGGTTTACATAGCGTCATGTAACCAAACATAGTAATGCCCATGGAGAAAAATGTGCTATACCGTGACGTCATTCATGGTATAGTGCACTATACCATGAATGACGTCACGGTATAGAGATGCGTGTTAAAAGCTTTTCTGCGAGCGGAGGTCTTGTTTTAGCTTGCGAAAGATGCTCGACGAGATTTCCCAAAGAGTAATTTAAAAAGAAATACAGATTATATTCACCCGTGAATATCAATAAGTTCCAAAGAATATTCTAGAGATGCATTTCATGTATAACATGGCGGTATTCGAATTCAAAAATTCCGAAAATGCATTTTGCATCGTTGTCCTTCCGTGGTTGTGACCGTAATTCGACATTCAACAATTAACTTGCAGCAGATCCATTTTTGTAGTTTATTTACCTGTATCACCATGGCACCCATCTCAAATCCAAGATGACTGCTCCCTAAATTACACATGTTATGATACACGACTATATTATTTCGGTTATATTAGATTGATATTATAATGTTTTGACTTTTAATTATTGGAATTAGCAACTAGAATATTTGAATCACAATGTAGTTGTTTGCTTACAGTAAGCAAATCATACTTTCATCAATTAAATGCCGTTTAAGTAGCAAATAGCATTATTTACTTTAAAATGACAATTGCGGCCATCTTGAATTTATGTGGGTTGCCGAGGTGATACAGGTAAATAAGTATCATGAATGGATTCGTTGCCCCCTAAAACCATGGAAAAGTGGTATTACTTGTCTTTTTTACTTGCCGGGTTCCCAATATACTCGATTTGGGGGAATATGCAAATTAGGTAAAATACATATTTATGCAAATAATATGCATTGCTAGAGGTTGCCATGATGGTAACTCATCTTTGATATCTTAAATACATACTTAGAACATAACTGACAAATAATAATCCGGAATTATTGCTTATTAGGGGCTGTAGCCACTGAAAATCAACAATATTCATAAATATGCAAATTAGAGGAAGCCATCTTTGATTTCAGAGTGTTTCCTATACAGCACTTACAAACGAGCACCGGAAATGGAATCCTTGCCTTAAAATACCCTAGAATACTAGTTTTTATCAATATTGTACTATTCCTAGATAGAAAATGACCCCTGACCTTATTTCAGAAATATGCAAATTAGCTAATTATCTTTAAAATCGCCAAAATGCACCCTGGGACCAAAAATAAAAAATGGAAACATCACTTTTTCTCATCAGTAATGTATTTAGACCAAATTAAAACTGTTTCCAAGATTATAGCAAAACAAATTGCTGCTTTACATAACCTGATAGACTAATAGCGGTGCACTGCATGCACTAGTCAAAACCTGGGGCTTTACCATTTTTAAAAGATAATGTATGGTCTATAATTTCCTTTACTGTTATGGGTACAAAAAAGCTGTGTGGGGATAATATTGAGTCAAAAATGAAGTAAAATGAACATTTGTATTTGTAGCATTCTTATTAGCTATAGATTGACCAATGTCTTTAAAATAATTATTAAAACCCTCTGCAATATATTGCGGATCAGTCAAAAGTAATCAATTGAGAGTAAATACAGAGGGATTACTGCACTGTTTGCTTCTATGTAAAACATCATTAATAAGTTTCCAAGTCTTACTTATATTTCCTAAATATTTTGACAAATAATATTGTCTTTATGCAGCCCGAATTTGATTTGTATAACTATTTCTATATTTAGTAAAACGTTCTTTCTTTTGAGCAGTGGGTTTTTTAACATATTTTTTATATAAATAATTTTTCCTTGCACACATTTTTTTCAACTTTCTTGTAAACCATGGTTTGTTCCGCCTTTTAATTTTGACTATTTTGATAGGAAAACAATGGTCATATGCATCAGAAAATATCTTCATAAATGTTGAATACTTATAGTTTGGATCCTCATAACAAGTATTAAGTATACCATCAACATCAATACGTCCTAGAATATTTGCAAAATGAGCAACATTTTCATTAATGTCATGTTTATAAATAACTGAGTCTTCCCTATGAATATCTTTATAATCAAATAACGAACAAAATGGTAAATGATCGGAAATCTCTGTAGTTATTATGCCAGGGCCCCGTTGCAGAAAGAGATACAATCGATTGTAAGTTGCAATTAATCGTAAGTCAGATCACGTGTTCTAGATGCGCAAATCTGATTGGTGGAAACGCGTAAATTTTCTGACTTACGATCAATCGTGACTTACAATCGATTGTATCTCTTTCTGCAACGGGGCCCAGGAAGAATAGTGCAAGAACTACTGGTAAAAATGTTGTCAATCAAAGTGGCTGTAGTTATATGTTATTCTGGTTGGTTTAGTTATCAATGGATACAAAGAAAATGAATACAAAAAGTTCTAAAAATTCATTACGTGAATATTGCACATCTACTTTCATCAGATCCAAATTAAAATCGCCAAAAAAAATACATTATTATTTTGTTTTCCTTCTGAAAACTCCTAAATATCTGTCTCAAAGTATGAATAAAAATAGTCTTAGATTGATCAGGTGGTCTGTAAAAGACTCCCAATAACAATATGTTTACCTGATCAATGGGCTGGTCATATTAAACAGGTGTGAAACGGTTTAACTGGTTACTGGTAATATCTGTCTTTTTAGACTAGCTTAAGTTGATATTATTATTAAGGTGAATATTGAGCATAATATACCCGGCCCCCATGATAATACAAGAAGAGCGTGCATGACAAGCATATATTTTGATTGTAAGTATCGGTTTCCATGGTGGTGTATTATAATACCGCAAACCACGCGTATAATTACCAATGAAAAGAGTTCTTTCATTGTGAACCCAAACAGTTCAAGGATAAATCGAAAATAGTGCAATGCGCTGATATATCAAACGGTGCCTCTATTGTTTTATCGCTTGACTAGTTATTATGCTTTATTGTCAAACAAATACCGAGGGTTTCATTTATAATACCATAATCCCTTTTGAAAACGGAAATAATTATTATTACGATTTAGAAATTAAAAGGTAACCGATACTTGCAACCAGGGCGAAGTAGGTACAGTGGCGAAGCCAAACATTTTTTAAACGGGGGGGGGGGGGGGGGGGGGGGGGGGGGACTCCAACCTGAGAGCGCGTATTAAGAGCGAGCTGTATTGCGCCGGCCTACATGCGCATTAGAGCCTCTGGCAGGGGTCCAGGGCGGGGCCCCTGGAATCATTTTTATTTAGTTTTTCAAAGCCCCCAAATCGGTTTTTTAAAATAAAAACAAAAGCCTGAGAGGGGGGGAGGGGGGGGTGGGGCTCGAGCCCAGAAGCCCCCCCCCCCCCTTTCGCTACGCCGATGGGTACATGCATCTAACCTGAGTAGAGTTCCCACGCATGTCAGGACAGTGAGATGATTTTGTTTTTTCAAGACAGTCGCATGATTGCATGACCTCAAAGAGTATTGTTCAAACTCTTTTCACAAAGAGCGAGGCCAACCAGGGACATGATTTGTGAACTCTATAGCGGAATGAATTGCGATAAGTTTGAATATGGTATATTGAAGTACACATAAATGACTAAGAATTCAATACCTGATGGCAAGAAAACTATTCATTCACCGTGGCATTGTTAGAAATCCCGCAATGTAAATCGCCGCGCCGGACCGCAACCAACCAGCCCCGCCCCCACTCTTCGAAACGGATCTACGCCACTCAACATGCTGAGTGAAGGTATTAAAAACACCCTCCTTGAAAAAATCCTTATTAATGCATTTATGTATACAGATTAAACCGAACTGCAGCATGCAATGACGACACACGCCTTTTGTCATGTTTGTGTAATACACACACCTAGCGTTCGGGCACATTTTGGGGAACGTTCCCATTGATGATTTAGGAGTTGTGAGAAATTAGAAAAGTCAGTCTGACTGCGCATCTTACGCCCGTTTGATAACGGGCCACTTGAATAATTTGTTATGTTAGTAAATGGAATTTCGACCTTTATGCAACTAATGTTTTGAAAAGATATAATTTTGCATTTCTCTCGACATTTTACTATATTATTATGATAATAAATTTACTAGTTATACATGTACATGTTTGATTTGTAATATTCAATAAATGCATTTCTTTGTCATTTGTATTATTGTTAGTATCATGAGATTTTGTTGAAAATAAATAAATCAATCAAATTCAAATAATAGGATCAGTCACTTACCTGTGCACAGTTGTTCTACTTTGGTGATGTTCATGCACAGACTGTCGTTGACCCATTTCACCATGTCATCTCTGCTCAGGTTTTCTGTCGTCGCACCCGTCTGGAAAACATTCACTGCCATATTTCGCTGAGATTTTGTGTATTAGAATTATAATTTATAAAGACAAATTAGCCTATATGCAGATTTTACCAAATTGAATTTTCAACCGGACTTTATTATTTATTAGTTTGTAGTAGAACCGTTCCACAACCTGTCTACGTTGCCTCTTCAGCTAAACTGCCTTTGGTAGAAAGGATGACTGGTAAAAAAAAGCTTTTGGAATCACTGAACTGATAATATTCCATAATTTCCATTGTTCGGAGTTATCAAGGCGTCGATGAAAATCCCTCGATCTCTATAATACTTTCGTGCTCTATATAAAAAATACTGGCAACAGCGCCCTCATCATGAAGCCGGCGACAGTTTTGTTTATTTTTTAAAGTACACCCAAAGTCTGAATTTGGCCATTGACGCCCCTGTTATTTTTGTGCATTTTCTCACCCTTAAAGAAATTACTCACCAGTAAGGTGTTTTTCTAATATCTAAACTGTCTGATCTTTTAGTCAACCGCAACACAGGATTGCTTTATTTAAAGTAATAAGGCAATACAATGCTCAAATTAACACGGGAGTCAATGGGAGCGGTCAGATGTATGGAGTACTTTTAATTACTTCCGGTTTTGTTTGGCGGCTTCAACGGCGCTAATTCAGCAGTGGTGTAGTCCAGCGTGTTTATATATCCAGTATGTCGATGGGACGTATCTGGCGTATCATCGGACGGTACGCCAAATATAAGCCGCGGCGATGTCCTGACAAGGATACTATACAAATAATACACGGTCTAGAGTGCGTTGTGTAAATGCATCCGCACGCGAGGCTTTGTTAGCTAGTGCGTTGCGCACGAGGCGTAAGCCGAGTGCGTAACGCACAGCTAAAAAAGCCGAGAGTGCGGATGCATTTACATGACGCACGATAATAAGACCGTAGTATTCGAGCTCAACCACGGAATCGTTTATTTTGCTGGATTATTGAAAACAGACTTACCACAATTAGTAACCCAGTCTATCTACTCTCTAGAGTGTGAATATATTAGGAATTTACAAAATTCACCATCACTACTGCACTCGCTTCACTGAATTTGACTCTGAAGCTCAGCAGATCAAACGCAGGCCACCAGAAATTGCCGGAAAAATGAGAATTATCAAAGTATTTTATGCATTTCCATTCCAAAACTTACCAATATCAAACCACATACCATATAATTTACGAAACTGCTAAGATTTATTTACTACAGAACAGATAATTTACAAAACGAAACATTTGACATCTTTTTAAAAAATCACTTTCGCAAGTTTGTCTTCGTAGAACTATGTAAACAAGTATTGTGACGTCACGGGGTTGTACACCTTCGGCACGATGGTATCGGCACGGTGGTTGCGCGGTATCGACACGGTGGTGCAGTTGGTGAAAAGTAATCAATGCCCACGTGATCGGTATTAGCCAATCACGTTACTGAATTTACCGGAGCCGTTTTATAAAATCCGATAATACACACTTATACACACTTATTTTACATGAAATGAACGTTGTATATTTGGAACGTGTTTATAGAATGGTATATTCTTTGGTTTTGTGACACCACAAGTATAATCTATAGAAAAATCAATAATGTGTGATTTTTATGTCCAGTTCTATTCAGCTAAATACATTCAATGTTATCTAAAATCCAATACAAAGACCGAATTAGTGATGTAATACCAAATAAAATATATGAACATGGTACAAAAGAACGCACAAACATAATTATACAGATTGAGATATTAAACACGTGTAACTTAAAGGGACTTAGTAACATTGTCCAAATCCTCAAAATAAAATTTTGATTCTAGCGGTTCCCTCATACCTTGTTGTATTCGTATTAACAATAAAATCATGGGACAGGTTTTGGTTTTTCAAATTTCTCTTTCGTTACAGAGATATGTACGATCGAAGTATTCAGATAAGAAAAACTCCGGGCGAGTTTTTCTTCTGTGTACAAAGTGACTGCAGTGAATTAGTGAATATCACTTTGTATTTTCACTCATTACTTGGCCATGCAATGTCCATTTGACTTGAAATGTTCACACAATACCCTGTGATGAGATAACAACAATATACATTGCATCAACCCTTCATCACTTTTTGCACATGTCAACAAAGTTACTAGATCCCTTTAAGCATCGTAAAAAGTGTTAATAAATTACAGACTTCTTTGTATATTACTACTATACGGGCACATTTTTTGCCAGATGGCTGAGGTCTGTTGCCCAAATGGAATTTCTCTCAACTTTGTGTGATGCAGCATGTACAGAATAATCAATAATTGATGAGTTTGCTTTTGTTTCAAGTCTTATTCAGCTTACGTCATTTAATTTCATCTAAAAATCAAAAAAAAGAGAAAAAGACCGAGTTAGCTATAATACAATATGAAATATATATCATGGTACACTAAAACAAAATATCACAACATATAGTTATTTGTAAGAGTTATTTGGACAAAAACTGCTTTGAAATTAAGTAATTGTGCATTTATTGGTTCCAAAATAAAACGATCGTTGTCAAAGTATAATTTAACCGCGTGCGGAACCGCGTATACGCTACGGTCAAATACTATGCTAGCTTACGATATGCGGGCTTGTCGATATCTCCAGCCCAGCGCTAGCGGCACGGACAGGTGCGAACGGGCAGTGGATTTATAGCCAAATTTCACAGGCGGCCATTGGATTTCTTCCGATATTTCTGCATTTAACGATACTAATAGGTTCGGATTTTACCACACAAGCCCTTTTTTATACTTATTCAACAATATTGATCAATAAGTTTGGACAATACAGATGTTTTCGGTAACTTTCCAATACTGTTATTTGGCTTTAGCCCCCCCCCCCCCCAAGTTTGGGCTAATTACGCCACCGACCCTACTATCTCGGTCGAGTGATTTCTAGCGTTGTCTTCAGCGATCCGTCATGTTGCGTATGGTCCGTATTTACGAGTACAACTGTCCTGGATCAGAAGGTGACAATGGGCCTTAGTGTGTTTATAATATATATATGTTTGTCTGTGTTTAACTAGGCATGATCCATCTATCTTTTCCAACTTCCAAAAGTCCTACAAGTATGTAACTACTTGTACTGGTTGATTGATTATTTGATTTGTTTCATTTAAACTTCAGTAAACTAAAAACAGGTTATAAACATGTACAATGTATGTACAACATCATATATGCCACAAAGTAATAACAAAGATACAAATTGTGAGAAAATGAAACAGGGTGTGATCAGAAAAGGCCTATGTGGATTGACATGTCGATACACCCATACACCCAGGAGGAAAATGCATCATTACACACATTCCCTTGTCATTTACTGATCGTGTATCTCGTTCAAATGCGAGACAAAACAAACAACATACAAGACAAGTTATTGAGCTGGTGCAGAAAAGGATATTGATTCAAGCCATGTTTTTTCAGAAAATATTCAGTATTGAAACACAATGACAACAATATGTTTTATATATTTACACGAACAGACAAAATTCTTACTGTAAAAATAAAAATGTTTAGTAAAATATTATTCACTGTCATTACACACGAATATAGCTGCCATACGTGCTTTGGCAAAACTACCTAATTATATACAGTAAATAGTGTGTGCAGCAATCATTCCCATATTCGTTCATAAACAGGCATTTTAGTATGTTCTAGGGCCCATGTATAGCATTACAATGTGTGAAAAACACTGGCGTACATCTTTATGTAATTAATACATAATATTGTTCAGGGGGATGAATGAATAGACCATCATTAAGTATCACTTACATATCTTCCCAGTAGTGAAAAAGCAAATAATTATATAGAACTCATTTTTCTACATTGATGTCATAACCACTGAAGCAATGCAAATCAATTGCAGCATGCTTTTCTTCTATATAGCTGGACCAGTTTAACTTTGCAGCTGAAATCATGATGTTGGTGGTCCTATTATCATGGAATCACATATACTTAATACCCCCCGCCCCCAACTGATTTTACAAAAATAATATGAAACAGAAGAGGACAATCTGTGAAAACAAATCCAGAAATACATAAGGTGTGGCCCCAATCGGTCTGACCACGCAGCCACTGTTTCCAAGTCATTTCATAATTTGGTTTTAACAAACAATATTCTATCTACATTTCCAAGGGTGAACTAACTTTTGGAATGAAATACATTCTCTATACCCTTAGCAGACTGCATGATCAATAAGAATTTGACATCCTACAGTTCATGTTGAACTCACACCCTTTAATTCTTTATCAAACATAGTGCAAATGTTATTTTACATTAATGATAGACTGTATTAATATAATTATTTAAAATTCATTAGTTGTTTACCTGTCATTAGAACATCAACATTATTTTGCACTTTAACTTTTTAATTTAACATTATACAGTCTGTAATGTAACTTTATCACAACGTTTAGAGTTATCTCAAACATAATATAAAGAAACTGACTAGAAAAACATGTATATGATATAAATGTTTAGTTGTATCATTGATAATGCGGGTTTAGAAAAAACCCTTGAAAAAGGTCAAGGCATAACTCCATATAATAAATAAATGGTTGTTCTTGGTGGGCGGTATGTCATTCTTACGATTACATTTTTACTTTTAGGCTTCTCAATCTGATAGGCTTACTAGAATCCCGATGTGTTATTTTTTGCCGAGGGATTGTTAGGTGGAATTTGCAAATCAACACGCGATTTCATGAATATAATTAATTCAAACATATATAATTTCAGTATGTTTGGTAATAATGAAATTAAGCGGAATCAAAATATCAAAGTAAAATGTAATCATCATGAATGTTATGTAATATACATGTTGTCATTCACAATGATGCGAATCAAGGATGATTCGAGGGAGATACAGGGGCGACTGGCGGGGCACGTGTATCCCACATAATGTCTGTGCCTCCAGCAAAAAAAAATCATTATTAGAACGGTAAAAAGGGTAAAAAATCATGTCTACCCTCTTGCAAAACGAAATTTGAGATCTTGGCCATATTCAATTCAATTCAATTCAATTCAATTCAAAACTAATTCCAGACTTAACTGCACACGACAGAGGTCCATAGAACATAATGGTACATAACATAAATATATATATGAGAAAGAGTATATAAATATGATGAGTATAATACACAAAAACATCTTATTAAAAAAGTATAACAAACTAAACTGTACTTTATATAACTACAATGTAAACTATAATAAACATTATAATCTAAATTTAAAACTGTACGATAAACATAATTATACAGTTTCAGTTTCAGTTTCAGTTTATTTCACATCCATAAAATCACATTTTACAATCAATTACAATTAAATAAATATACAAACTATTTACAACATGCAATGATAAAAGATATTGTACAATAGCAAACAACATCAAATATAGGTAATGGGTTTTGCAGGGATGTGAGG
Organism: Echinarachnius parma; assembly: GCA_037951105.1. Taxonomy (NCBI): domain Eukaryota; kingdom Metazoa; phylum Echinodermata; class Echinoidea; order Clypeasteroida; family Echinarachniidae; genus Echinarachnius; species Echinarachnius parma. The sequence continues at coordinate 101,929 of JBAMJV010002782.1, read as the reverse complement.
GACCAGAAAAGGCCATTGGCCTGTCTAGGCCGGTCCCCTTTTTCTACAACACCATGAATTATATCATAAATAAAACAAGAATAAAAATGTTGTTCACAATAATACAACTAACATTTACAAACTACAAAGTCACACATACATATATACAGACAGGCAAAATTAAGTTTTTGTATGAAATTATATAGATAAATTGTAACTTGATAATTGTTTACATTTAAATTTGCGCTTGAAACTAGGTAATGTTGGACACTCTTTTAAAAAGTCTGGTAGATTATTCCAAATAACTGACCCTCTATATCTAATAACAGTTCTAGAAAAACTATAACGAAAGAATGGAATATACATTTTGTGTGAATTTCTAGTAGTATATACATTTATGTTTCTATTCAAAACAAAGTAATCGTTAAAACAATCAGGCAACTTAATTTTATCATATACATAAGAGAACATAAAAGCTGCAACACTTATCTCATATAAATCATGAAGTTTTAAAAATTTCAATTTAAAAAATAATTTATCTGTATGTGCTCTATAAAAAGAATTTGTTATAACTCTGACAGCTCTCTTTTGTAATAAAAATATCTTTTGCATCAAATGCATTGCACAATTGCCCCATACAATTATACAGTAATTAAAATATGGTAAAATCATAGTATTATACAAGTTTACAAGTATACGTAATGGCAATATAAGTTTAAGTCTATTTAAAACACCAATTACTCTAGAGATCTTATTGGAAATACAATTTATATGGTATTTCCAGGTTAGGTTTTGATCAATAATAATACCTAAAAAGGTTACTTGGTGTACTTGCTTTATTTCTTTACCATTAATACATATCTTAATAACATCTTCATTCACATATTTATGTTTAGTTTTAAAAATTATATAGTTTGTTTTATCAAAGTTAATCAACAATTTATTAGCAAGAAACCATTTATGTATTTTTGCAATTTCACTATTCAATACAATATTCACATGTTCAGGATCTTTACCGGATACAAACAAGGTAGTGTCGTCAGCAAATAAAATAGAAGATAAAATATTACTGACAAGTGGCAAATCATTAATATACAATAAAAACAAGAGTGGTCCAAGATTTGAACCTTGTGGGACCCCAGTTAAAATAGAACTATGTTCTGAGTAACATTTACCCATACTAACAAATTGCCTTCGGTGTGATAAATAACTTTTCATTAAAAGAAGAGGAATTCCTCTTATTCCATAAAAACATAATTTATTTATTAAAATATCATGATCAATACAGTCAAACGCTTTAGAGAGGTCTAAAAATACACCAATTAAAAATTCATTATTTTCAAAAGCATTTGCTACTTTATCTGTAAAATCGAGAAGTGCATGGCAAGTACTGTAACCTTTTCTAAAAGCAAACTGTTTCTCATATAAAATGTTATTTTTACATATAAAACTAGTCAATTTAGTACATAAAATCTTTTCAAATAATTTACTAAAAACTGATAAAACGGATATTGGTCTATAATTATTCATAAGAGATTTATTGCCTTTTTTAAAAACTGGAATCACCTTCGCAATCTTGAGAGCATCAGGGAATATTCCATTTTCAAATGACAAATTAATAATATTGCATAAAGGTGTAACAATTAAATGAATCGACTGTTTCAGTACCTTAGGGTGAACTCCATCATACCCAGGACTTTTATTTACATCAAAATTCATAACCACATCAATAATATCTGCATTTGTAACAGGGGATAAAAACAGTGAGTTTATGAAATTTCCTTTTAAGTATTGATCATATTTAACTGACTCATCATTACACATGTTAGTATTGATACTTTGCTGTAATTCTTGTCCAATTTTACTAAAATAAGAATTAAATGTATTTACAATTTTTTGTTTATCCATAATTTTTTCACCACCAATTTCAATATCATTTACACCATGCTTCAAAGTTTTCTTATTTAAAATCATGTTTATTAGTTTCCATGTTGTTTTCACATTATTACGAACATTATCAAATTTAGAATCATAGAATGCACGTTTATTTTCCCGAATTAAATTATTCAAGGTATTTCTACATGTTTTATATGAAAGTTCACGTAAAGGAGTTGAATTTCTTAAGTACTTCCGATATAACAAGTGTTTACGTTTACTCAATTGTATTACCTCTTTTGTTACCCAAGGCTTTTCTACTTTCTTTTTCTTTTTAACAAATTTAACAGGAAAACATTCATCATAAACCTCTTTATATAACTTTAAAAAATAATTATACCTATCATTCACATCATGAATTAAATTTAGTCGTTCCCATCTAACTTTATTCAACTCATTACAAAAGTGTTTTATATTTTCTTCATTCAAATCAACTTTAGGAATTTCATCATCGGGCTCGGAATCAAACATATTTGATTTCAAAATAATGAATGGTGTTAAGTGATCACTCACATCCGTAATAACTATGCCACATTTTAAAACATTTTCAGAATAATTATAAAATATATTATCTAAAGTTGATGCAGTATCTTTTGTTATTCTAGTCGGCTTATAAATATATGGTAAAAATGAGAGAGTAACAAAGCTATTAAAAAAATCCATTACATTCATACTTTCATCCTTTTTCAAAAAATCAACATTAACATCGCCCATAACAATACATTCCTTTCTTTCTTCCACTATCTTATTCAAAGATTCTTGAAGATGAAGTAAACAATTTAACGGATTTTGACCTGGAGGTCGATATACAACAGCAACTATAACATTTTTCACATTATTACGTAATTCAATAAACACACTTTCCATTTCATCACTAAAAATATCTAAATCCAAACGTCTAAAAAATCTTAGGCTATCATTAATATATAAACCAACTCCACCTCCTCTTTTATTTGGGCGACAATTTCCAACAAAGCTATAATGAGGAATACAAATTTCTTGTTCTTCTCCTTCTTTTAACCATGTTTCACAAACTCCAATTAATGATAATGGTTTATTGAAAACATCAAGACAGTTTGTGAATATATCAAAATTTTGTTTTAAACTCCGACAATTAAATTGGGCAAGAGATAGCGTACATTGTTCAAAGTTTTCCAAAACACGACTAAATTCCAAGGGAGTGTAATATTGATTTTCAATAAAATCACCAGTATCATCATCAAGTATTAAATCAGATTGATCATCCACTTTACACAAGAAACAATTTCTACATGTTACATTATTTTGCCTGTTACACAAGATACAACTACATTCAAATGACATCAAAAAGAAAAACAACAAACAACGTCAAATAATATTATCTTAAAAATACAGCGAATAACAGTGTATAGTTCATAATGGCTGTATACACATGGGAAGAATATGAAATTATTATCGAATATTATGTGTATAAGAAAATTAGCAATAATATTAATTCAAATTTCAGAGTTCAGATTTCTAGCCCTAAGGCACAACTGTAGACTTCCGGTATATCATGGGAATATGTACGGTCTCAATAAGTGTCAATGTCAATATCATGATAAGGTCCGGATAAAATGTAAGAAATGTTTTGTAGTTCATATCTTTGAAAGATCACTCACCGACCAGATTCTTTTCCTGACAGATTTCCCGTTCGTTGCCTTCAGCAACAGGATGATCCTGCCGTCGGTCGACCATGCTGCGTCTATCTTGTCATTTTTCTTGGCTTCTTCTTTCGCTTTGTATAGGATGGTCCTATTTCTTACAGTCAGATCTTCTTCTATGCCTATGTGGGTACCTTTCAGCTTTCTACGGTTCTTCAGGATTCTCTCTCTGGTGCGGTATGAGGTACACCTCACTATGATGGGTCTCGGTTTGGCAGCGCTCCTCCCAGTCGTTTCATGTGCTCCTGCAGCGGCTGGTGCACCGACACGATGAGATTTGTCGATTTCATTCTGTTCCAGGTTTAGGTCCAGCTTTGTGCGCGCCAGATCCAAGACCAGCGTGTCCGTGTCCTCTCCTGGGTGTTCAGGAACGCCGTACACCCGAATACATGTACGCCTGGAGTATTGTTCTGCCTCATTGGAGTCTGCCTTTAGCTTGTTGATGCTGTCCAGGCTGGTTTCTTGTATTTCATGAAGTCTCTTGATGGTTTCTGTCTTTGTGCGCAGCTGGTTCTCTAGTTCTAGGATGCTGCCTTCAGCCTTCTCCAATTTCTCACGCAGGTCCTGCGTCTCCCGTTTCATCGACTTCGTGACTGCTAGCTGGAACATCTTACTAAAGTGTTTACTGTTAAAGAAGTTCTGGACTTCGTCTGCTATATGATCATGGTTGTCATATGATTCAGTCTCGGGTTGAACAGTAGCAGCAGCAGTGTTTTTCTTTGCCTTACTTGTTGGCATTGTGAGTGAGTTTGTTTACCTTTTTTACTGAGTTTATAAGTAGCCTTTGTTTGCGGGCAAGAGGCAGGTTTATCAGTGAATAGAAGTGGGTATAAACTTTCAAAAGGCTGGCTCCACGGTTGAAAAGAAAGTGAGCTGTTGGTATCAAAGGCTTGTTGGATTAAAGTTCAGGGATCAATAGACAGTGTCACAAGTGACTATTGTTACTGTTTCAATAAGAACGTTGGTCTCAATAGAATAAAAAGTCTCTGGTCACTGCTAGATACACGTATGTTCAAATGATGTTAGTTCTTAATTCTAGCAAATCGCTTACACAGAGTTCTTCACATGGGACCAGCATCAAGATCCAATGAGTCCAAGGCAGAATTGAAATCAACTTTCAGTCTAAAATTGTCAATCTTCCCAGTGTATACATGGTAGTTTTCACTGTTCAATCACATGGTTCAGATGTAGCATTCACGCAGTGAAATGTAGAGCGAATTATGTATCACAAATAACATAAATAATACAAATAAGCTGAATTGAAGGTTGACAACAGCTTGACTTCACGGTGTAACTTTAACTGCATGCATGTTTAAGGTTAAGTAAATAGAAGCGCTTAACACTCTATCTATGATCATCTCAGCTCAACTAATCAAAGCAATATAATAATATTAACTAAAATAACAAAGAACGTGAACAGACTGTACTGCACATAAGTCCATATGTCATTCGCCCCCCCCCCCCGAATTGCACAACAAAACCAGTGGCCTCAGACACGGACACAGTGGTGACGCAGTAACTTACCCCCATCCCGGCGTGGCCTTAGGTTACCCCCCTCCCCCCCCCCCCCCCATTTCTCTCTCTCTCTCTCTCGCGCCTACAATTAGCAAACGAGTGGCCTCAGATACGGTAATTACCATCACCACCCCAACGCCATCCCCCGCCCTGCTCGCCTGCACATATAACTAAACCAATGATCTTGGTCATGGTCTCTGTCTGGTAACTATCAATTGTGACCCTCTCAAAAATTCACCCCCCCCCGTGCCTTTCTACTGGAAAATTCCTAGCTACACCACTAGACATAGGCGTACCCAGGAGGGGGGGGGGGGGGGTGTTAGGGGGTTCAACCCCCCCCCCCTTTGACTAAAAATGACTGTTTTGGGGGTTTAACCCCCCCCCCCCTTTTCAAATTTTTACTGGTCTCGAGACTACATTTTAGTGGTCTCGACCGGCATTATCGATGGTCTCGGCCTCGAAAAGTGCGAAGAACCCTGGTCTCGGCCTCTAAAATTTTGAAGGTACTTGGTATCGGCTTCGAAAATTTTCTACGACTACCCCCCCCCCCCCCTGTTGACAGAAAATTTTCTGACGAAATAACCCCCCCCCCCCCCCTTGAAAAAATCCTGGGTACGCCACTGCCACTGGATAAGGCACTACACAATATTTTCGACCATTTCAATGCCATCTCCCTCAATCGCGAGATCACTATCCAACCCACTCTCACATAAAGAGATACCGTCGTGAGATTTTTTTCTTTTATTATATTGCATCGCTTTCATATGTGCGTGAAGGTGCAGAGTTAGACAATTTATCCCTTGTCTCTAGATCTGCCAGTCTGATCTTGCCTTCCAAGTATGAGTCTCTGTTCTTGATGTCAGCTTCGTCTTGTGGTACTTCATTCACATCGTTCCCAATGGCACCGTCGCCGCATCCGCTCGGCCCCGCAACATCTGTTGCTAGGCAATCCGCGTTGCCAAGGTGAACTTCATCAGTCGGTCGCAGCAGCTCTCTGATCGTGTTGTAGATGTGGCTGTTGTCTCCGTAGACGTTCTCAACGGCGCTGGGGTCACCGAGCACGTCAAGGACATTCAGGGAGGGCGTGTCTGTTTGGACAGCGGGGGCGGGGCCGTCTGGGTTTAGAACAAAATACTCTCGAGATTGATAGAGCAGGTTTGGGAGAGATTTGCGGAGGGACTGGTGTTTCCTGGTAAGAAAGAGGTAATATTAACATAACGTCAGAAAAAGAAATAACCCAAAACATACTCTCGATATAAGCAGGATTATTTTTTTTATCAGGTTTAGATGCGATTTGTTAAAAGTAAGGAGGTATATGAGACACTGATGATTTTACTTCTGCCACAATCATGTTTAATGTTTTTATTGATTTTTTCCAAACAAGGAAACAAATTAACATTTGCAACTTAAAGGGATAGTTCAGTTTTGGTTCAGAAACAGCCTTAAGTATCCATAAGTATATCCGATTCGAATAAATATTGGGGACTAACTTTTATTCAATGTTTAAAGAAAATATTTGAAAGTTCTACACATTTGTTAAAGTTTGGAATTGTTTTTGATAATCTCTTTATTAAATAGTTATATTAACCAAATATCACATTCACATTTTTAAAATTAGGAAATGGTTGAAACTTGATGGGTTTGGAAGGCAGCATCTTGTGCTAACGGCTCTTTTTTTTTTAAACAGCCCTGCAACTTTACCATTTATATGTCTTACAACTATTCAGATAATATGATAACTGACAAGTTTTAGTGACTAGAATTCTGTTTGACCAAAATGTACTATCCCTTTCAAGGTGCACTGAGGTAGCTAATATACAGTAATACAATATGAAATAATCATACGCACGCACGCACGCGCGCACTCACACACACAAACACACGCAAACAAACAAACACACACACAATAATTTAGTGATTTGCTGAATGCATTAATTTCCCCTACATTTGCAAACCATGATTGCACGGATTGTTTGATAAAATATTTCCTGAATGATGCATAATTGACAAATAATACTTTTACGGTTATGATTGTGAAACAAAAAATTACAGCCTGCAGGTATTACAGGGATCTAGTAGTAACTTTGTTGACATATGTAAGAAGTGATGAATGGTTGATACAATGTATATTGTTGTTACCTGATTATGTCCACTGGGTATTGTGTGAACATTTCAAGTTAAATGGATGTAATATGGCCGAGTAATGAGCAAAATGCAAAGTGATATTCACTAACTCATTGCACTCACTTTGTACACGGTTCTGACGATCCATTGGATGATTTAACATCTGAACACTTCAATCGTAAATATCTTTTTAACGAAAGGGAAATTTGAAAAACCGAAACGTGTCCCATGCCTTTTTTGTTAATACCAATACAACAAGGTATATAAAGGGAACCGCTAGAATTCCAATAGGATTTTGAGGATTTGGACAATGTTACTAAGTCCCTTTAAAGTATAGGTCTGTGTTTAAAAATATACTAAATCAATATCAATCAGAACAAAATAACAACAAACTCACCGATGAACTCGGTACCACTGATATGACGCGAAGATCAGGAGAAGCAGAAGCCCTGCCACAGTCATGCCTGTTATGACATGTATGGTAGCGGAGATGTCTGATATAACGACGCCTAAACGAAAACATATAATAATGTAATGTATCATTCATGCCCGGAATCTTATAAAACATTATAGATTACAACGCGGATTATGCTACATGACTAGCTATAATAATGATATCTTCATTTCTCATAAAATCGCAAGACATGATTACGTTTGAATATATTTATTTTGTTAATTGTTTATTTTTGCCATGTAAGAGTTCTTCTAGCTATTTAACTGTTAATCCTTTTTTTTAAGTTATACCTTATTCGTTAACGATAATCTCATAATTGCCGTATTCTTTCGCCACGGGAAAAATACGTTCCATGTAGGCTTTTAATGAATCGCGAAGATCGAAAAGTACTTAATTGAGGTAACTATATATATGATTTACTTTGTTCATCTGAATTATTCTGCAAGTCCTTTGTTGCTCGAACAACTTCCGCTGTAGAACTCCCTCCACTGGGAGAAGTGAGACTGGAACCTTTATAAAAACAGAAGTGTGTTTGAATGCGACTTACGTTACTAATTTGTCACCTATCTAAATTAAAACAAATTGCGTATTTCTGTAGTATAAACCTAACTGGTTCAAACAAATCTCAAGATGTGGATTATACTTAATATTTTGTTTTAGTTTATATTTTGTCTCATTTGGTGGATAGCACTCTTTCAAACACATTCAACCATGATGATTTTAGAATTATCGATTGGGGTTGATGCGATTAACCCATTCAGAACTGATCCAAACACATAATCGGGCTCGGGTCTACGGATAATACATGTTAAAGCAAAATCAATCAGTCCTGAACGGGTTAATATTGAGCGCTTACCCTATTTTTTTTATTTTGTATCAAAACTCGGATCAAGATCAAATTTTACGAGTTCAAAATCATTTAGGAGACACGAACAATGCAATCGAAATTCGGTTAACCAATTTAGTACTACCATGCCTCCGTCATGCCCCTGCCCCAATTATTTTGTCAAACATTATAAAACACATAAGGGTTAATGAAACAAAAATGAAGACAAACATACAAATTGCCCCCCTCCCCCCCACTTCAGTATGATACACCCTACGATACTGAATACTGAATAAACAAAACATAATATTTCACAGAAGAACATTATAAATCAAAGCTTGAAATACATAATTACCTTGTAGGACAGACAGTGAAACATTACCACTTAGAGTAGGAGATGAGGTAATCATGAGCGTGGGTTGTTCTGTGGCAAGATCTATTTGTTAAATGTAATACAAACATGATTATCAATTTTCGCAATAATCTATAGAAAATAATATTTGTAGTTACACGGGTACTTACTGGTCTTATCATTTTAGTAAATGGTTTATAATCAACAGTATGAACAAGAAATGACTATAATATGTGTCACATAATTCTATTTTTATATAATGTATAATATATTACTAAGGCTTTGACTGTTGCCTATATACATATCATAACACACACTGGAGTCAGTTAAATCCAGAATCCTGCTTTCGTTTGACTGAAATCAGCTGTGAATATGACTGATGACGATTTTAGAATGATTGATTATATTCTTGGTTGATTTAAATTAATCCGAAATACATTTGTGATTAACCCATTTAGAAATGGTCCAAACAATACTCGGGCTCGGGTCTACGGAGAGTACATGTCAAAGCAAAATCAATCAGTCCTGAACGGGTTAATATTTGGCTCTTAGTCGTACCTCAAGTCAAGATTAACATTTTCCAGTTAAAATCATTTAGGAGACACAGACAATCAAATCGATATTCTGTGACAAACTTCAGAAATTTAGTACTACCATGCCTCCGTCATGCCCTTGCCCCCAATTATTTTGAGGAAAAAATTAAACACATTAAAGGATAAACGAAAAGAAAAATAAAGACAAACATACAGTTTGCCCCAAATAAATGGCGTACTCCCCTTCAGTATTATACACGACCACGCTATACTGAATACTGATTAAACAAAACCATATCGTATTTCACAGAAGAACATTATATTTCAAAGCTTGTAATACATAATTACCTTGTAGGACCGACGGTGAAACATTAACACTTTGAGCAGGAGATGAGGTAATACTGAGCGTGGGTTGTTCTGTTGCAAGATTTATTATTAAAAGTAATACAAACATGATTATCAATATAATGTTCGCATCAATATATCACAATTTATAGTTACAAGTTTATTTACTAGTGCATTAAAACAAATATCTTTTTAAACACTAGCTAAAGATTTGTTCGTCTTTTTTTGGTTGATAAATGTTTATAATCAACAGTATGATCAATAAATGGCTATAATACGTGTCATATTAATTATATTTGTATATTACCAAGACTTTGACTGTTTCCTACCTATCTTAACGCTAACTGGAATCAGTTGAATCCAGAATCCTGATTTCGTTGTACTGAAATCAGTTGTGAATATGACCGTAAGTGACGATGTGTTGGATACAAAGTCTAGCTGACTGAGGTGAACGTCGGATATGTGTCCTGTACACTCTCTCCATCCTCCCCCTTGATTGGTGAATGTCTCGACTCCATCTCCGAGGTACAGATGATCGTCTCCGCTATTCTCGAGATCAAACACCAGAACTATCACTGAAATCACGTGGTTCCTTGGGGCACTGATATCCCAAATATGGTAGGTATTGTTTCTGTACTTTCTCGGATATGATGTTGATTTCAATGCATGTGACTTCCCACTTTCAAGCAGTACTGTATCTGTACAGTCATGAGTATACAATACAATATAATTAGTCTACCTATATCTTCATGAGATAATATTTCAATTATGTTCTATATTAAGAGGGCAAGGGAAGGTTTGAGCGAAATGTATAGTAACTGTCATTTTGCTCTAACGAAGATCGTGCTAGGATTGAAAGCTAGGCTTTATACGACTCTCATTTTGCCACATTGTAGTAGATATGCAGTTTTCAGCAGTATTTTCTTAATTAAAGAAATAATAATCATACAGTTTGACCAAAGTAATCCCAAATTAACTTCTGTAGTATACGTCATGTGGCTTATGGTTTGTACAGTCATATAATGTGACCTAAATACTGTTTTCCTTTTTTCGCGTATAAGACACGAGTTCAAAATGATTTTAATTCCATTGTGAAAACAAAAGCGATTTAATGTATTTGTTTAAATAACGGAAATAAAACAAACCACCTAACCCTTGGTCATTAGGTAGAGTTCAACTCTTATAGCTGATATTAATAGCGGTAATTTAAACCTAACTAAACACCCATTTAGGACAGGGTATAGAGCCTATACAGAGAGCAGCTATATATTTTGGTAAAATTGCTTGCTGAAGGACATAAGTGCCGGGGAGTCGATCGGTTTCGAACTAAGGACTATGTGATTAAAAGTTATATCATACGGGTTTATCCAATTGATATACAATCAAACTTACTAAAGTTCGTCTTCTTCACTTTCTTATAAATATCAATGAAAAAAACAACAACAACCTAGATCAAAACTGAATGTGAATCCCTCTATATGCCAATGATGTTTTCCCCCAAACCATGTCACTTATACGAATAACCAACAATGTATATGGAATGCACACATAATATACATATACTTACTTGATTTGTTTGTTGCCGATATGACCATGACGAAAGCAGATGTGCTCTTTGAATTACGAGTGGTAGTTTGATATCTTACCCATGCTGCATTTGTCACTGACGTAACATGACTTGGCAAAGATCGCCCACCAAAGCTGGCCAGCTGCGTAAATGGTCTTTTACTAGAAAACGTCATTCTGTCTGAATCTTGGTGTATTCCATCTCCGATCTGTATAAAATCATATCCTTCATCAAGACTAAATGTTGTAAACGAGACGCTGATTCTTAAATTTGTAGAAGTGTTAAAGGTCCACACGCATGATCCACCAAGGTAGGCACATGTTCTTCCATCTGGGGAAGTGATGGTGATTGTACTTTCTCCCGTGGGGTCCAGTGAAAAGTGAGCTGAAAATTGATGAATCAGGGTAAAGAAGTATTACAAATGTACTGAATCACAACGATAAATGCATGTTAAATACTAAATAGTTCGTATATGTTTGTATATTAGGACTTCTAATTGCATAATTCAAAATATGTATATACAATTTATTGTACGTATCAAAGTAAATAAGAGAAAATAACCCCATAGTTTTTGTGTTTGTGAATCACTCATTCTCGATCTGAAAAGGGCAATTTCTACTGAGCATAACATTTCATATTTACACATTTTCTGCGATTTTAACAATTCATTATTCTCTTTATTTTTCATTTCATTTCTTACAGAGTTTTAACATCAACACTCTACACTCTGCAAAAATTATAACACAATATTATTTAGTATTCATTAAACAAAATGCTTTGATTAATGTATCATAATACAATCACACTATTCATGAATAGAACTAACTAGCATTCAAATATATTTGCTATGTCAATAAAGAAAATGCGAAGGAAATATTTTATATGTATTTTACTAAATTGATAAAAAAAGAAAGGAAAATGAGACGGAAACATCTGACACATGCAAGTTTAATGAAATTACTAAAAATATATTTCATATAAAAAACATGAACTTTCTGACTGCTTACTTAATTTGGAACACGCAGTGAAATTCACCAAGAAGAACACACAGAAAACAGCTCCGACAAAGTATGTTCCCCAAGAAGACACAGCCATTGTGACCCCGATTGTGACAAATGGTGTTTAATATCTAAACATTATGCTTATAACGACGACACGAGTGTGTCGGAGCAGTTGAGTAACCAAGATCGAGGAAGTAGACTGAAAATATGTGCAAGACTTCGGCCAACAAAATGTATGTAAAGTTCACATTTTTAAGTCTCATCGCAGAATATGTTTGCGCCGGTTTATTTTTCGATGAAGAGAGGCTATGCTTCTGTAAAATATTAATGCATCATCTCGTAATGGTCCCGTAAATTAATATATTATAGATCCCACTGGAAATATATGCCTTTAGAATTAAACGTCACACAATATAAGATGTCCCTGCATGATGTATATTACAACTACTCATTCGACGAATTATAAGGAACACACTTGCGATATGATTTATGACTTCCCGTAACCATTATACTGAGATCTCGGTGACAGAGACATGAATTAAGGTAAAAATATAGGGGACAAAAAATCCCTCCCCATACCCTTTACTCGCATTCGAGGAATTAGTCGGGTTCCTAATGTAATTTCGTTCAATTTTTTTGGAGATTATCAATATGTTGCATTTTTGGAAGCGTCAAAGTTCGCCAAATCTAAAAGTCCATGTTGCCATTTTTTCCGAAGCCATTATGGCGGCCATCTTGGATTTTCAAAATGGCCACCATTTTCAACCTGTTTTTGTGAATAACTCCGTCCTAAATTCTTCTAATAACACTAAAATGGAGGTTTAACCTAATTTTCTAGGAGCTAGGTTGCCATAAAGATCCCCTTCTGCAATTTAAAGAAGTGGCATACCTAGGGAAAAGGGGATTGGGGGAAGAAACGGGAGATTGGGGGGGGGGGGATTATGTAGTTTTCTAAGAATAATGTACATAATTTATGAACAAATTAGCACCCTCTAAGAAAACAGTGACTATTAATTTTAGTTTTCCCTCACCCCAGAACAGTGACATACCAAGGGAGATGGGGAAACGGGGTTGGGGGAGGGGGTGTGGGGGAGGGGGGGGGGGGGGTGGTCCTTTGGGAACAAAAGCAATTTACATGCATTTAAACCAAATTAAAAGGCTTGTTGGTCAATTGTAGGACTTGTCTAGCACCATCAGATTTTTTACCCATAGGCATTTAACCGTAGATCTATGTTTATTCAAGCATATATTTAGAGATCCGTTGAACTAGGGCTGCGTCAAAATCGAGCTCTCGCCCTCGATCTACGACATTTCTCGTCTTATTGGAGAGGACATCCACCATTAGGGACATTAAAGGGGACCACCAGGCAAAGTACAACACATAATTATGTGTGTTGGTACCGTTGTGTGATATTGAGATGCCCAACATCTTGCAATTGATTACCACCACTTACGGAACCATTATTATTTCATGGTTCCGTACGCGCCAAACATTCGGATTTTTGTTGGAATTGACTACTGACATAATGTTACCTTTCTTTTATAAGAATTTTATTTTAGGGTGATGGTTCCCTTTAAAGATCATCAAGCGTCGGGATCACTGACGGTCGGGATGCTACACTGCGGGTTGTCATTTTGAACTAGGCTAGTTTGCGCGCACCGCATAACACGGATTCATTGTGCAGTACGCACCGCGCACAAGATGGCGCCGTGCATCTGATATACGATTACGAACCACGTTTTAGTATATTCTGTTCATATAATCCAGGTAGAAGCGTATTGGTAGGGTTTAGGTGTTTCATAAGCACAGAGCTCCAGTTTCATCAGTGACTACGGAATCCGATCAACTTCGATTCTAAGAGAGTATAATATTTCAATAGCCTCTCACCTCTCAGTCATGTTATCTCACTCCCAGTTTATCTTCCTTTTCTTTTTCCTTTTTTGTTGTATTAACAATGTTTGATTGTGTAATGCTAATTAATGTATTGGTGTATTTTAAAAGTTTTTATTTTATTTTTTATATCTGTTGACTAAAGTTTGTTTAATGTACGTAGCTTATTTATTATTCCGACTGTACTTGTTTTGTATTTGTATACAGGGCGCAGCTGTAAAGCAGTTTTTCAACTGAGGTTGCCTACCCTTGTATTTTTATTTAAAGAAGACATGAATAAATTATAATAGAGAGTATATTCTGTGGTAAAAGGAACCAACATCCAAATAACGTATGTTTTTATATATTTTTTCAATTAATTTTTGTAATCCATTGTTATGTAGGGATCGGATATGATGGTATTGGCAGTAGGAGAGGTACATATATACTTAAATGAAGAACACGGAGTCATGTAATTCCGGAGTATAATGTAGGTATTTATTCACCCCAAAACTTTGGAGTAATAACTGAAGTCACATGTTATATACAGTTCCAGATATAATACAAGTCGAAGAGAGAGCTAGCTAAAATATGGTCTTGATCTGATGGTGATCAAACCTCCAAGTCCTCACATGAGGGGTGAACATACAAATATATATCAAGTCCATTATTAAAAGTGGTCTTTACTCTTGGGGGTCGTTTGGATAAGGGATCTAAGTTCATGGTACTAAAACAAGAGAGCTTTCTTTCAGGGCGAGACGGGGTGTCTAGTTTAAAGACATAACTCATTAATTGTTTACTTGACTGGGAGACGGAGTAAGGACGGACAGGCTATTATCGAGGTGATTAAGGCTTGGGAGAAACTACTGGTCTCACTCAGGAGTGGCGTAACCTTGAGTGGGGCATAGTGAGGGTAATATTACTTTTACCTAAGAAGGGGGGAGGGATATTTGGACTACTACTACATTACATCCCCTTTGTTTGGAAAAAGAGGCTCCTCTCCGTCTTTTAAAAACAATTTTAAGGGAGAACTGTTTGATAAATTGTATTGAACAAAGTATAAACAAATTATGAATGAGCGATTGAATGAATGAAGGGTGATAAGTGAAACGTTATACCATTGTTCCATTTCCTCTTTCGTAAATCACTCTTTCTCTCTCTCTCAATTAAATTATCAAAGTGAAATTATCATATCAAAAAACTTAATCATCGATATACTCCATTTTTGCTAATATAATGCTGAATATTGTATACGTATACATGTACTAAATCTAAAAATAGTGCAGACTTATGCACAAAAAACAAACTAGTGTAAACTTATACACTTAATAATTTTGAACATTCATGCAGACTTATGCACTGTTCAAGTTAACAAATTATAACTTCAAAGGCAACGTGCAGACTTTTGCACTAATAACACAAACAGAAATATAAATGCTCATCAACCACATAAAAAGTGGCAACACACTGTCAAACTAAAAAGAACATACTAATAATACTTTTCATAACAAGGACAAACAAGTAATCCTAATACTTGTTATGTTATGAAAAACTCCATACAATCGTAACTATAACCAAGTTACGTGTAAATGCTAATAATCCAAAGCATCATATCAACGCAATAGCCAAGTATAAAGCAAAACAAATTAACAGGAGCGCTCAAGGTGTTGACAGCAGTCTATGTTAAAAGGCTCCGATCGGTGTACTTCAAATGAAGTATCAACATAGAATTAACAAACTATCAAACCTATCCTGTTTTGTATGTTGCATTTATGCAATCATGTTAAATCGATGAACATAATGAACAAGTGCATTCAAACTTATCACATATCGCAAGGCAGGATAATTCAACCTGTCTAAGTCATCAAAGTGATGTAATACGATACAATGTCGTCCATTAACAAATATTGTATTGGCTTATCAAACCAAAAAAAACAAATCTTAGCACAACATAATTCAAGTTTGTGCACTAACTTTTTTTATTAAAATCGTATGGCATACAATGAACTTCTAAATCAATCCATATGAGAAACAGATACGAACGATATTGAATAGAAACAAAATAACCATTATAATAGGTTTAACATCCTTAAATGAGGGTTTACCTAATTTCCATAAGTATACCAATTATATAATCGTCTTTTAGCCTTTGTATGCGACTTGGCTAGGGTCACATTAATTGTGAGTATACTGTACATAAATGTAACTTTGCAAGGGTTACAAAAATTGTAAATACAGTATATAAATGAAAGCAACGGGAGCGCTAAATGAGGGTAATACCTAATTTCCATAATACCTGTATATCAATTGTATATCAATTGTATGCAACTTCTTAGGGTTACATGAATTGTGAATACAGTCAATAAATGCAATTTGGCTAGGATTACATAAATTGTGAATACAGAATATATTTACATGCTCATCAAGAAATGAGTCGATGAAGCAAGCGCA
This sequence comes from Echinarachnius parma, assembly GCA_037951105.1. NCBI lineage: Eukaryota > Metazoa > Echinodermata > Echinoidea > Clypeasteroida > Echinarachniidae > Echinarachnius > Echinarachnius parma. The sequence continues at coordinate 85,295 of JBAMJV010002782.1, read as the reverse complement.
TGGAAATGCAGTACGATCAAACACATTTCCCATTAGATTCAATCACACAAAAATAGGGCTAAAAGGGATCAAAATCGAACAAATACTTTCAAATCTGCTAGTCAAAAGCAACGTAACGATTATTAAGTCTCACAAACACGAATGTAACACCGTCCTGTAATGCTCATAATGAATGCAGGTTATTCCCCTTATTCTAACAACAAACAGCACAAAACATGTATAATAATTAATATGCACATAGCTTGTTCAGTACCAAAATCACAACTGAGACATTCTTCATTTAATTTATGAAGTTTACTGATCTATGTCAGTTTTTAAATTTGTCAAACTGCGTCTGTTTACTGCATCTATAACCGATCGCGCATATAAATATTAAATGTTTAAACTGTCCATTACATTTTAAAATCAAAACTGTAAATTCCAAAATATGATCTATGTTCTTAAAAAAAAAAAACTTAGCATAAAATTTAACCCTTATGCACATGTGGCTTGTTCAGTATACCAATACTCCAGAGACACTCTTCATTTAAGAAGTGAACTGACTTTTCTGTCAGTTTTAATATCGTCATACTGCGACTGATAACTGTATCTATAACCATGGGCGCATATTGAGATATTAAATTCACTAAACTGTCCACTCAATTAAAACAAACTTGAGCTACAAACTATTAATATGAACATGAAAGAAGAAAAAAAAAAAAAACAGAACCAAAATAAACACAATCACTTAAATGTACTGTCCATCTTTTAACTGCTGAAATATTGCAGGTTTACAAAAGCCTCGAACAGTGAGTATAAGCCAATTATTAGTCATAGACTAGCTTGTGACATTACCATTAAATCACAAATTATATTGCTCACCTTTCCACTGTAGATTATCAGTATTACGAAAGCCCTGGGCAATTGATCTAGTATTAGACAAGCTTATGGGGTGGTGATATGTGTTCTATCAAAATTCCAATTCCTTTATCATATGTCCATTCTCCTTTTTAATCCAAATTATAAATGTTTAATAACCCAAAATAATCCTAATTACATGTATATCAAAATTATTAAGTAAACAACATATAAAATATTAATAATATTACCGTAAGCCATTTTGTGCACTCTTTCACTCTCACTCTCATAATTGGAACAAAGAAAGTGTTTCACTTACCAATTGATGTACGTGAAGTGGAACCTATCTAATAAAACAATAAGAGTCAATGTCAATAAGTTCATGTCCTTGTCTGCAAACGGCTACGCTGCGGTGCTGTCCGCGTCCCTGAAGTCAAAACAATGACTCCCTGTCGTTGGCGGTGTCATCGTCGATATCGTCCTGGTCAGTGTCCCAGAAGTATGCGGTGTCATATCAGCGTCGATGGTCGATGTTGTCGAAGTCGTCTCCTCCAGTTCCAGTTGCTGCGCTGTCATCATCGATTTCGTGGTCGTCGTCATTGTCTCCTTCATCGTCATCATCGTCGTCATCGTCGTCGTCTTCTCCAGCCTCAGATGTGATGCAGGCTGTGATCGGCATGGTTGGTGCAATCGATGTTGACGTGTCAATTGCCCAGTCCGATGAATGTGAAATACATCATGCTGCTTTGTTTAAAACTTCGCCACTTCACTTGCACTTTAAACTGTTCATGAAAATTAAAGTTGATACTGGTTCTGGTTGTCGGTCAGAAGCATTTCTCGATCTAGCCGTGAAAGTTGTAGTAAATTGCGATTATATAAACAGGGCTGCACACAAATCCCAGTAGAGAGAAAACGTACTGCGAATTTCTCAAGCTGTCAAAGTCTAAACTGTAGTCGTTGCCATAAATGAAGTCCAAAATTAATGTCATTGATGATCATCCGTGAAGAAAAGTATATTTACAGTAAAAGTCTTTCTTCAAAAAGAAAAACGGGTATCTCCACCATGTTATGTAGGGATCGGATATGATGGTATTGGCAGTAGGAGAGGTACATATATACTTAAATGAAGAACACGGAGTCATGTAATTCCGGAGTATAATGTAGGTATTTATTCACCCCAAAACTTTGGAGTAATAACTGAAGTCACATGTTATATACAGTTCCAGATATAATACAAGTCGAAGAGAGAGCTAGCTAAAATATGGTCTTGATCTGATGGTGATCAAACCTCCAAGTCCTCACATGAGGGGTGAACATACAAATATATATCAAGTCCATTATTAAAAGTGGTCTTTACTCTTGGGGGTCGTTTGGATAAGGGATCTAAGTTCATGGTACTAAAACAAGAGAGCTTTCTTTCAGGGCGAGACGGGGTGTCTAGTTTAAAGACATAACTCATTAATTGTTTACTTGACTGGGAGACGGAGTAAGGACGGACAGGCTATTATCGAGGTGATTAAGGCTTGGGAGAAACTACTGGTCTCACTCAGGAGTGGCGTAACCTTGAGTGGGGCATAGTGAGGGTAATATTACTTTTACCTAAGAAGGGGGGAGGGATATTTGGACTACTACTACATTACACCATTTCACCAACAACCATGCGTTACCAATAATATTCAAATTCAAACTTTGTATAAATTCTACAAAGTATCATTACTGTTTTGAACAAAAAATGGGTCCCTTATGCAGACCCATGTACACATGATTTAGCATGACAATGACTCTAAAAATGATGATACACATTTTCTCGAAACCTATGTTTCTGAACTTGTTTATGGTATACACTAACCGTAATGATTCTGTATATATAATGCATGAGTGATGCATGATGGAATAACTTAGCGAGTGATACATAATGCACATGTAATACTGCATATAATGCATGCTAAATTACTGAATAACTTTACGGAAAGAAAAATGTTCTCTGTTATATAAAACATAAAGTGCCCCATTACAAGTTGAACCTTGTTGATTATATTTGGGGGAAGACTGTACACCTCATTAACTATGCTCTGTAGAAGAAATCTGCACGATTTTTTCTTTCTTTCAACACCCCCTTGCTGTTGTTCAAGCACACCCCCATACGCGTACCGAGGGGGGGGGGGGGGGGGGGGGGGGTGTTTGAGGTGTTCAAACACTTCCCTTTAGTTACAGCCTTTTGTCGCGGGTTTTATGTTTTTGTTCTATTTTATGTCAAAAATAGGACATTAATTCTACTTGCAGTTCGACATAAAAATCAATACACAATTATGTATTCTTACTATCCATACAAAATCAATGATACAGAAAATTGGCAGTACAATACTAATGACACGTACTTATAATTAATGGTACTTTTAACGTTTCCGCTTTATAGTAGTTGAAGTACAATAGTCAGTACAATTATTTTCCAGGAAGTGTTTAACTTTATGAAACTAAATTTTGTGAAAGTGACTACATAGATGAAATGTTTTTTGCCATCTGTGCCAAAGGAAATTATTGTAGTGATTTTAGATATGAAAAGATTTTGTGTACTGAAACCACTTATATTTATTATTCTATTATTAAATATTCCTCTAATTTCAAGTTTAGAGTTAAGACACATTATGGTAGTCAAGTTACAGCATAATACATTACTTTCTGACAATCTTCCTGGTTCAGTTTAGGATGTGATGCACAAAATAAGTAGTCCATTATTTTACATGTTTTGGTTTCGTTCGTATATATCATAGCCCTGATAACGTTTTGTACTTTCGATCGAGTAAAGGCTGCTATAAATACACAAAAAAAAAAAAACGGTCGCTACCTTCTTAGCGAATATGACCCATAAACCATAAGCTAACTCTAGGATAGAAATTCAGTGTTCTGAGTCATGATTGGCTAGTCTAGCTTGTGCCCTGACGCGGCGGCCGCGGGGTGGTGCATTCCCGTAACATTGGTGGGCGTTTCCGTGTCTTGATTGGACGCGTTGTATCCGATCTAGATCATTTTCAAACACCCCCTTATAGTTTTTGTCGTTGTCGGGTACACTTTTTTTACCGGTCTTGGTTCCACTTTTTACGGGTCTTGAGTCCACTTTTTATCGGCCTCGACCATCATATCCAATGGTCTTAGGCACCCTCCCCCCACCCCCAGAGGACACAACTTAACCAGTGGTCTTGGCCTCGACCTCGAAAATATTTGGCGATGGACAACCCCCCCCCCCCCTCCTTTATTTTCAATTGTCGTGGATCTTTGTGTTCTATTTATGTTACTTACAACCTTTCTTTGGGCATGTATCAGCTGGGATTTGTCGAGGCATGGCAAGAAAGAACTACTCGGGGGGAAAAGAGCCCTTTGTGTCAGGGTAATTTCGTTCTTATACTGTACTCAGCTGCAGACATTGCCGTTCATTTGATCTGCTACATAGTCTTCATAAAGTTTCTGTCCAATGTCATCTATATTCAGGAACGTATTATTGTGGAAAGTATGCATGTGTTATCAGGTTGTAGAGTCTGTCACATTAAACGGAAAAACGATTGCTGTGACTAAGAATGACAGCCTTAATATTGCGGACATTATTGAGTTCCCTCCGTGCCACGCTGGAAGAGAGATGGTGATGCTCTATCTGTAGGCTTATTTGCTTCTTTGTGAAACTGACCCTTTAACTCCTTTACCAAGCATGACAGTTCAGGGACCGCCATGAAAAAGCGGTGTCTGGCATTTGCATTGTGGAAAATACCAGTGAGAACAACACGAACATTCATGAGCTCAGTAGTCAAATGCTCACAAGCATGATCTGTACCGACGGATGTGAACGGGTTGACATTCTTTGACATTGAAATGATGCCATCTTCAGTCACGACTTCGCCGGAGTCGCTTGTACTTGATACGATCCATTGCAAAGAACAGCGTACTGAGAACCTCCCCAGCTTCAAGGTGAAATAACAGGTCTGCGTTCCGCGATGCTGCTACATGTATGAAGAAGAGGGTAGTTTCCACCAAGTGCAGGTAGGTCATCATGGATCTGAACATGACATTCTTTAAGTTGCTCAACTTCCCACTCCCGGGGCTTGGTCGCCACATGTTTATTTTCAAGAAGGCCTACTTGATTATGGTGGGGGTTCGCAAGATTGAAAGAGTCAGCCTTAGACCCTACGCTAACACAGGTGCCTTCTACTTTAGTTGCTGCTGCCAAGCAAGTGTCTTTCAGATCTAGGATGTCAAGGTAAAGCTGTTCAAGTGCTGTATCATAAACAGCGCCATGTACAATTAGATGCGGGCATGCAAGGAACACCTGTAGTGGGTGCACTTCATTATTTATACCAGAGTTTTGATCAAGGCGTCAATGACTGTCAAAGCAGCCAATGGCCATGCCAACATAAATCTCTGCTAGCATAGGCAATCCTTTTGGTCTGGTCTTGCATCCACAAGCTGAACCAGTTTCACATACCCATGCAAAGCCATGTCAAGTGAAAAGACTGCATGAGGTGATCATTCTCAACTGCCTCGTCTTTCATATAGGCCTGGCATCTATGCTTGCATCATAATTGTGTAAAGGGTTGACCATTTGTGTGCTACTTCTGGTAGTAAAGGCAAGGCACGAACCTCAGTTACTTTCTTGCTGGATGTCATCAAAGAGTTGTAGCTCTCCCAGCTTGGTTTACAGCTCTCTCTTGCCTGGTCCAACCTTGGCAGAGTTGTTCTGATAATTCATCCAAAATATGTAAGCCAAGAGCTTCCTTCCTGCTCGTTGATCTTGAAATTCTGACCTCCTCCAGACTTTGATACATGCAGTTGTTTGCCGTGACATTGCATAATTTGCGTTTGGTTCCTTTTCAATCAGGAGTGTCTTCAGCAAAGTCGGTGTTATGTTATTTGAAAACTAAGTAACTTGTTTAGTGAAAACAGTTATTAATATGATACATGTTAATTCGAACATGGATTTAAATGAAGTCAGGTTCTCCGGTATTTATTATCCACTTTCAATCATGCAAAGACAATTACATTCTATACAGTATACTACAGAGACAACCAGCTGAAAGCAAACCCTACCAAGACCCAGGTTTGCTTATTCCATCTACGCAACCGCGAGGCTGGGAAGAAACTATCACTCACATGGAATGGTACTACCCTTGACCACTGCGAGCATCCAGTGTACCTTGGCGTTACCCTTGATCGGACACATTCATTCAAGCAGCATATCGAAAAGGTGAAGGGGAAAGTGAGGACCAGGAACAACCTCCTCCGGAAACTGGCAAACTCCTCCTGGGGTGCCAGTGCATCTACACTACGGGCAACAGCTCTTGCGCTATGTTATCCTACTGCGGAGTATGCGTGCCCAGTCTGGGAAAGATCCTCGCACTCAAAGAAACTTGACCCAACTCTCAATGATAGCTGCAGAGCAATCTCTGGTTGTCTAAAGCCGACAAATGTAAACAGCCTATATGTCCTGTCCGGCATTTCTCCACCTGATATACGCCGGTCAGTAGCCAGTAGCGTGGAGCGTCTCAGACAAAGTCAGGATAGCCGCCATCCATGCTATGACATCCAACCATCCCAGAAACGGCTCAAAATCAAGGAAAAGCTTCCTACACTCTGTCCAACCGCTGACCGAAACCCACAGGTGGCCAGATGTAGACTATGGGAGGAGAGGCGCAGCAGTAACCACCACCATGACAAGCTACCTCTTCCTACTAAGGAGCAGTTACCCCCAGGACACAAGCAAGACTGGAAGACATGGAAGTCCCTCAACCGACTTCGCACAGAGATGGGTCGATGCAAAGTCAACATGAAAAAGTGGGGATATACAGATGATGACAACATTAACTGCGACTGTGGCACATCACAAACCATGCAACACCTCCTTCAATGTCCTAACCTTGAGGAACAGTGTAGTCAAGAAGATCTGATGGCTGCAAATGAGAAGGCCCTGCGATGTGCAAAGTCATGGCCAAATATCTAATATTCTGGACTTGTGTAGATGTCGGATACGAAAGAAGAAGAATTACATTCTATATGGTAAATATCAGGACACAGTTCATATGGATTAGTCCATAGTTCATACAATGTTTAGGTAAATAAATGTTTTCATTTACCAAAATGGCTAAGGTGTGGAAATATTGGGAAGGGGGAGGGGGGTCATTATTGGCTGTCATTTTGGCTGTCATACAAATTTGACTCTTATCGTGCACTTTTGTGGTATTTGAAATGTGTATTTAGTAACATATTTTATTTGTAAATACATGTAAACTCATAATTATTGGCAAACGTTGATATATATGGCGGCCATTTTGAAAATCTAATATTGCCGTCATATTAAACTATTCTCATCATTGTCATTCAATTCCTCGGACCTGCAAATGTGGGCTTAGACACCGAAATATATACACTATAGGTGGCTTATATTGAGAGATATAGGCAAAAAACAGTAGATTATGGCGGCCATTTTGACAAGCCAATATTTCATTTCATTTCATTTATTCAGATTTCCACAAAATTACATTCGAAACATACAAATCAACAAATATAGTAACAAATATGAATATCTCATGAATACAAAATTCAAAATCAAATTCACATAATAATTGAAGTTATAGAACGTAAATTCAGAGAATACAGAAAGTACTTAAATCAATTTAGAATATTTCTTATTCATATTTTAAATTTGTAAAACTCATATGTGGGGGAGCCTACTTAAAAGCAGAAGCTTGTTGGGGTAGGTCCCCGGAAAAGAAAATCAGCACACATACACACAAATACATTCACTCCACGCACGCAAGTACACCTGGACAAGCGTGTGTGCACACACCAACACACAATAGAAGGAAAAGAAAAGAGAAGAACACCGACAAGTCCGTCATAAAGACAGTATTATGTAGAAATTATGGGTACCAGCAGCTGCGATATAAATCATAACAAAGGTGAACAATAAAGATGAGATCAAATGGACCTGTTCATCAACCATGCCAAGCAGTATAACTCAAAGTTACTACTATTAATTTTTGCTGTCACCAGTGTAATGTGAAAGTAATTAATATTTCAACTTACGTTTAAATGTATGAAATCCGTGAGTTTGTTGTAATTCAATATTTAAAGAATTCCAAAGTTTGGGGCCATTACAAATAAAAGTATTTTGCAATATTCGTAGTCTAGTTTTTGGTATATGGTACATGTCACTTTGTCTAGTCGGGTATTTATGTATTTCTTTATTTTTTTTAAATAAAGACTCTAAAACGTCAGGCAAATTACAATTATTCATTTTATGCATTAAATATCCTAAGTTCAATAAATATAAGTCATCAATTTTAAGAATTTTTTTTTTTTTTTAAAGAGGATCGGCGTGAGTACGTAGGTTACAACCATAAATGCTTCTTAAAATTCTCTTCTGAGTTTTTAATATTTTATCAATATGTGTCCTAGCTGAACTTCCCCATGCGAGTATTCCATAGTTTAAATATGGTAATATTATTGTTGAATACAACATTAATAATATTTTAATTGGAAAAATTTGTTTTAATTTATAAATAATTCCAGCATTTCTTGAAATAAGTTTATTCAAGTTAGCAAGATGAGTATTCCAATTTAAGTGTTCATCAATAAAGAGCCCCAGGAATTTCGCTGAGCGTACACGATCTATGGGAGTTTGATTAAATACAATTTGACCAGGAAGGTTATCTAAAGAATTACTAAATAGCATATAATGTGTTTTTAACAAATTCAAGGAAAGCTTGTTAGCTTGAATCCAATTATTTAAATGAATTAATTCATTGTTAATAGTTGCAAGAAGTATGTTTGGATCTTTGTGAGAAAACAAGACAGTGGAGTCATCAGCAAATAAAATAAAAGTCAAAAGTTTGGATGAGTGTGCTATGTCATTAATATAACAAAGAAAAAGGAGGGGACCTAACAATGATCCTTGGGGTACACCGCATGAAGTGTAGTTGTAAGAAGACTCACAACGATTCAAGTATACATATTGTTGCCTGTCTGACAGGTAACTTCTGAACCACTTCAAGGCCCGTCCACGTATACCATAATGATTCAATTTGTACAGAAGGATTTCGTGGTCAATAGTGTCATAGGCCTTGGAGAAGTCCAGAAGGAGACCTGTGGTGTGTTTGTGATTATCAGTAGCAGAGGCAACTTTATCTATAAAATATAAAATTGCTTGTGAAGTTGTATGTTTCTCACGAAAACCAAATTGATTTTCAAAAAATATATTTTGCTTTTTTATAAAATTAACTGTTCTCTCATAAATTATTTTTTCAAGTATCTTAGAAAAGCACGTAAGTAAAGATATGGGCCTATAATTAGAGAAGACTAAGGGATCACCTTTGTTTAAATTGGAATTACTTTAGCGATTTTCATTTTTGACGGTACAATACCAGTCTGTATAGATAAATTAAAAATATATACTAAAGGTTTAATAATTTGAGGGGCGACATCTTTCAATAAATCATTGGATATATTATCAAAACCAAAACTACTTTTATTTTTAAGCTGTTTTATTATATTCAATACTTCTTGTTCGTTCGTAGGGGTTAAAAATAAAGATTTAGAAATGGGATCATGCAAGAAAGTATGAAACTGCTTTTGAGGGGACGCAATTTCTTTTGCTAAATTGGGACCTATATTCACAAAGTAATTATTAAACTCCTCTGCTATTAATTGACTTTCTTTTCGATTTTATCACCTATTTTCATTTTAGTAATATTATGATGGTTGCCCTTATTAAGAACATTATTTATGACTTTCCAAGTTCCTTTAATATTTTTTATAGCAATTATTAAATTGTCTTGTAAAGTATTCTTTCTTTTTATAGCGCAAAGCGTTTAATATTATATTTTTATATCTAGTATATATTATTTTATTAGAGTCGCTAGGGTTCTTTTTATACTTATACAACAATTTATCTTTCTTATTTATACATTTTAATAGAGACTTATTTAACCACGGCTGTCTAGGGATCTTTTTATAATGATTGGATTTCTCCGGTGTAACTGAATCATTATAATGCTTATTAAACAAAGACAAGAAATTATTAAAGGAGTTATTTACTTCATCTTCATTAAGAACACTATTCTAATCAATAGTCGCTCATTTAGTTTTAAACAAAGGTATGTCTAAACGATTAGTCGTATTCATATTCATGTGTGGTTTACTGGCAGATGGATTCAAGAGATTAGGGGATTCTAAATAAATGGGGAAATGATCACTTATGTCAGAAATTATAATGCCAGTTTCTAAGGGTGGCATACAATTAGAGAAGACATTATCAATTAAAGTAAACGAGTGATTAGTGTGTCTTGTTGGCTTGGTTATGAATGGAAGAAAAGATTGTGAGGACATTAAATCTAAAAAGTCATGGACTACATTATCCTCGTCACAATGTAAAAAATTAATATTAAAATCACCCATGATAAAACATTTCTTTCTTTGATTCTGGATTCAATAAAATGTCTTGCATAGTATTACAAAAATCAATACTAGAAGAATGGGGTGGCTTATAAAGAACTCCTATTACTATATTTCTATCGTTAGGGACCGTAATTTCCACAAAAAGGAATTCAAAGAGTTTGACATTATATTTAAGTCTGAAATACATTTATATTGATAATTTTGAGAGATATATAGGGCAACCCATCCCCCTCTTTTATCATTTCTATTGTTTGTAATAAAATCAAAATCTAGTAATTTATATAGAGGGGGAGTCTGAGTGAGCCATGTTTCTGTTAAACCAATTATTGGACATTGAAATTTTCATTTTTCCAAAAATAATGATAGTGCGTCAAAGTTTTTAGAAATAAAGTGAAGCAAAGAAAAGGCGTTATGGTTATTATTAACAATTTTATCAGCAATTTGAGATTCAGTATAATATACAGAACTAGAAGGCAATTGAGAAATATCGTGTTCATCAAAATGATAGTCCAAGTCTGTATTTAAATTAAAAGAATTGATTAAGTCCGTCTCTGTCCCATTGTCAGTAAAATTGTCAAAAAGTTGGTCTGGTGAGCAGGCTAAACGAACTTCTGTCATCGACATATAAAATAAAAAACAAAACTAGTCAAGAGAGGGAAGATAAAAAAAAACGTCACGAAGCACGGGTGAGGAACAGGTAAATTTGTAGTGAAAGAACGGAACAGGGAAGGCAGTGCAGCTGCGGGATATGTTGAAATAAAAAAATAAAATAGAAACAATGGAATATAAATCAGAACGACAGCAATGCTGCATATTGAAATTGTAGACTCGAACGAATTTACTCTCGGCTCACCACCAGAGAATAAAGGGAAAAAAAAAAAAAAAAAAAAAAAAAAACAATTGCGGTAATGATTCGACAAAATTGCTTAACATAATAAAGATTGAGATACAATAAACTCCACATTTGAAATATTATTAAAACAATTAAAGAGTGAGAGATTTTACCATAAATGATTAACAAGGGTTTTACTCTCATGAATGTAAACTCAGAATGATATTTAATAAATTGTAGTTTAAATCTAAACATATCAGTAGACAGTACAAAATGGGTATAATATCGATTAACAATGATCTAAACTTCCCACCTCACAAAACAAATAGAACAATAGACCGCTTCGGCAATGCATGCAAACGACATGCGCACGACGCCAGACTCCCCATCGACAAGCGCGACAAAAGTAACCATGTCCGGCAAGCATTGCTTGCCAGACCTAGTCACAATTGCCACGCCCAACGACGGGGAGCCCGGGGCCACGCGCACACCATCCGCAAACACTACCGAATCGGTCCATTCAGGCGCAAAATGTGTAAGCAAGCGAACCTATGCACGCGTGCATCGGTCGCGTAGATGCCCGGCTGAAAACCAGGATCACACCTATCCATTGCTCACCCATGCATAGCTCAATGTCATGCATAGCTCAATATGGCCCCCATGCCGGCTTTAAAAAAAATGGCAACATAGGTTTTCAGATTTAGTATACATCAACGCTTTAAAAAATGTATAGATCTGCAAATCTCCAACAATTTTGAACAAAACTATTAATTAAGACATAGTGAACTGGACTAAATTCGACCGTACTGTTTTCCCTAATTGTCTGTATTTTCTGGCTTTTTGTTCAGTGTGAGATTTTGAGAATATTATAATCGAAAAAAACAACCTAGACTTCTTCACTCGAAGCACCATGGCAACATGATACGTAACATCATACATTCTTATTATAGCCCATGCCTATGCCCCCCTCACCCCCCCCCCCCCCCCACACACACACACACATTCACACATGTATTCGAAACATTTCACCCACCAAAGAAATTAACAAAAGGATAAAGGGATAAAGATAGCGAGGAATAATTGACGAAATGTCAGATTTATTATTTTGAACAGGAAAAAGTTTACCCATTATTATCCACCCCTCTTGTCTTTACAAAGCACTTATCATGAAGTTGAACTATACCGTGCGTCCCCAAAAAAGCTATACACTTTTGAAATGGCTGCCGAATAAAAAATATATGATTCTGGGGGAAAAGTTTTATATGTATGGAAAGCTCATAAACTCAAATTTCATATGACACCAAAAAGTCCGAAAATAATTCATGATTGGGTGAGCACTGCTCACTTTTGTAAAGGGTATGAAAATTAGCTTGCGCAGGAATTAGCCTTCCAATTTGTGAGAGGTAAATCCTTTGGAGCTTACAAAATTGAGGGTGATATGATACATTCATGATCAATTGCGATCAGTTTGGGTTTGCTGAGTGAATGTCATGGTTTATTAAACCAAACTGTTATGCATGAGTGAACAGGAATTTCATTTTTTATTGTAGCATTGTAACATTCCCTGGTAGACTCAGTGGTGTGTTCATGGGAGTCAGGATGGGGTGATGGTACATGTTGTAATTTCCATGTTACAAACTGTTATTTTTTACATCTGTGACTTTGAATAAAAACCTTCACCCCACATTTCAGTTATTGTAAGATTAGTTGAACATCTCATTGATTTACTTAATAACCAGATGGGGTTTATGTAAATTGATTATTCAAATACGGTTTGATGAAAAAAGGAATGTCACAGATGTTGGCTACTTATTCTTCAGGTTACCCATTGACCTGAAGAATAAGTAGCCAACATCTTGGACATTGACTGAGTTATTGATTAATTATGATTGATTTATTGAATGATTAAACTGATTGAAATAGCTGAATGGTGATTGAATGCTTGATTGATTAATTGATTGACCGATTGACTGATACATTGTTGATTAAGTGATTGATAGCTGAATGTTGATTGTCTAATGAATTGTGAAGATATGCACAAGCACACCCACGCAGAGAGAGAGAGAGAGAGAGAGAAAGAGAGGGGGGGGGGGGGAGGGGCATACATGTCCTCTTGGCCCTTATCCCATCTACCCAACAAAGTCCTACCCTACATTTCACCTCCCCTGCACCATGTACCATCACACCGTCCTGACTCCCATGAACACACCACTGAGTCTACCATGGAAAGTTACATTGCTATAATAACAAATGCAATTCCTGTTCACTCATGCATACAATGTTAATCCCATAAACCACAAATTTCACTCAGCAAACCCAAACTCATCACAATTGATCATAAATTGGTCATATCATTCTCAATTCCGTAAGCCCCAAAGGATTTACCTCTCACAAATTGGAAGGCTAATTCCTGCGCAACCTAATTTTCATACCCTTTACAAAAGTGAGCAGTGCTCACCCAAGCATGAATTATTTTCGGACTTTTTGGTGTCATATGAAAGTTGAGCTTTCCATACATATAAAACTTTTCCCCCAGAATCATATATTTTTTATTCGGCAGCCATTTCAAAAGTGTATAGTTTTTTTTGGGACGCACGGTATATACCCCTTTTTCGTAATTTATTGGTTGTTGAATGTTTTCGAAAGTTATGAATTGACAGTGCGACTTCATGCACCACACGCACACATGACTGTGTACATGTGTACATTCATACACATCAACACATTATTAAGGTACATACACCCACAAACATGGCGCCAACCATTCGAAACAAACGCACACGCGCACATAACTGTAAACCATTTTTTTTTAATCATTGTAAGTTTTACTCTTTACTTCACGCACAGAAAACAAACAACGAATAATGCCAATAGATGCAGTTATGGTGGTTTATTGTGTAGATTGAGCAACAAATTCCATTGTAATAAACATTCAATACAATCAATGTGGAAATAAACTCATAAAACAAATCGGTACAATAATCACTAGTGGTAAACAAAAAAAAATATATATATTCCAAGGGCCCATATACGTCTTGAGATTATAAGGGTTATCCGATCTATATACACTGGGCTCAAAAAGAAACTTATAATTTGTATATATTTCCTTATTTTAGGCGAGAAAATGTCCCCCAAAGTACTATCCAACGATCATGCCTTATTTAATCCCAGTCCAAACAGATCAAAGAGTCATAAGACCTTCGCGAGGGAACTCACAAGTCATACCCCTCCCTGTTTCCGCTCCCAAGAGAATTTCACTGACTGGATAAATCGTTCTCTTGGAATAACAGGGGGTACAATACTCAATATAACAAATCTATCCCCGCGGGATTAACTGACCTGTCTCGCTACCATTTCCAAATCCACAAGAACAATTAACTAAGAAATCCCTATTTACATCTCGAGTCGCATGACGGGCACGAAGTGCGATTTATCAGGCACTGACTTGGTAAAAATTGACAAAAATGCTAACCTGACATGGTGTCACTCACAGCGCACTAAAACAAATACCACACGACCAAAATGACTGTTCTTAGTATCGCCTTTCATTGGAAAAGACACCCTATCCGATGGACATAATAATTGTGTTACTATATGTTGAGAAGTGCCCCGTTCCGTTTTTTGGGGCCACCCTGTATAGCGGCCTAAAATAAGATATTCCGCCACACGGGATGGCACAGCCCGCCGGATACAATTTAGGGACTACGCAGGGAGGGTCTTAGGAGCTTATAGTCAGAAGAAAGAGGGGAGAAGAGACATAGAACGAGGTGGAGAGGACAGAAATGGGGACTGAGGGGAGGAAGATCGGCAGACTATCAAACAGTGGATAATTATCTAGATAATTGAATTATCTAGATAATTCGTAGAATGTCTATCACCTGTATGTCACATACGTAGGTGTATCTAGATAACTGTATGTGTCACCGGCTACCATAAAGGCGGGGGCCCCGACCTATAGGATGATTGCCCTGTATATACTCCCTCCCTCATTCATCGTAAATAACTCGGGTCACCTCATGGAGACACCTGTCTATACCACTGTCGACTTTACCCCACAAACCGACTAGGACCTTATCTTATCGAACATGCCTACTAAAATTATATTCCTTTTAACACAGCAACAATATATATATCATAAATAATTATCTTTAATAAAATAACATACTATTTGGGAGCTCATTTATACAACATACTCCAAAACCTCTTCTCAAAATATAAATATCTAATATATATTCATATAATATATCCAAACATATATACTTTATATAACTTTAAAATTAGAAACATCCACATCACATGTAATATTATTAATTTACAAATAAACAATACTTAAAGGGTACCATCACCCGAAAATAATATACTTATTAAAGAAAGGTCCATTCCATCAACAAGTTCACAAACATATGTTTCCAGAAAAAAAAAAAATAATTGGAAACGCGTCACCATTCTAAAGCATCCGTTCATGCGGTCTGAATTACGCAGACTGCTATGTGTGCGGTGAATTGCAATGTGTGCAGAGCGAACGCCCGGGAATCTATTGTTTACAAACGTGCGCGTGAATAGCATTGGCGCACTCGCAAATGGTTGGCCCGTATGGAACCAGGAAATAGCAGTGGTTCCGTAAGTGGTGGAAATTAATTGCTTTGTTTATGAATTACACAACCCTTTGCAAAATGTTGGGTATCTATTTGATATCACAAAACGGTACCAAAACATATAATAATGTGTTGTTCTTTGCCTGGTGGTCCCCTTTAACCAATAAAACAAATTTAAAATACTGAATAACATACACACACACACACCTTTTACATTAAATCAAAAGAAACAATATCAAAACAATGTATCAACAATATTACTCTTAAAGGGAACTGGTAACTTTGTTGACATGTGCAAAACGTCATAATTAGTTAACACGATGTGTTTTAATACAATCTAATATGTCCACTAAATAATGTGGGAAAATTTCACATTAAATGAATATTATATGACCGAAAAATGAACGAAAATGCAAAGTGATATTCACTAACTAATTTTTGCACTAAATTTATACAGGGTTACAACTATCCCGTGGATAGTTTATGGCCTAAACATTTCAAAAATAAATATCTTTTTAAAAATAGAGAAATTAAACAATTTCGAAAATTGTCCCATGCTTCTGTTATTAACTTAATTACAAGGATGAGAGAACAGCTAGAGTTCCAAATAAATGTGTAAAATGTGGACAACGTTACTAGATCCCTTTAAGTCATAGTACAGATGGTACAATACCCAACTACGTTCCCATGCAGGCATGTTTTTCACCAATCCATCACCTTAATAAATTAAACATATTTAAAATGCTCACTCCCATAATCGCATCACACTAACCATAACATCAACAGCATCCATTCTAAAAGGAGGCTATATCTTCCAAAACTGAACTGAATCTCCGCGTATACGCGTACGTATAATAACAAAAAAGAAAACCAGTCAATAAATACAAAATGATTCAAACGACCTTAGCTTCGCGTTACAATTATCTACAATTACATCCATTTAAAAGCTATCAAAATATATTTTTATTGAACTATAGCTTCCTCTCTAAATTCATACGACGAACGCGTGCTTTCACCAAATATTACAAAACAATTTCAAAAGTGTAATGAATTTTCAAAATAAGTGATGAAGAGGTAAACGGGCCAGGGCCTGAATTTCGAGAATCGTCGGGAAAATGATTACACGAAGCGCGCTTATGTTTTCCTTTTGACGTCGCACACGAACATTTTGATGACGGTGGCCCTAAAGATAGGCTGCGACACGGCGTATGATATCGGGTTCAGGAGGCTGTTTGTGTGCATCAACCAGGCGATGCTGAGGTATACCGGGCGAGGAATGCCGGGGCGAATGAGACGGGGTTCGATGGAGTAGATGAGGTTGACGATGCTGAAGGGAAGCCAGGCTACCACGAAGGCGATGATGATGAGGAGGAGGGTGCGCGTGGCCTTGCGAGTCTCAGCCGACGACTCTCGGTTTGAAGCCCTAGGGTTCTGATTGTATGATACAAATCATGTTGAAGGTTATGATTATAATAATATCATAAAAGTTCAGATCATTATGGAAGAAGTTAATTATATATATATATATCTGACTGTAACTGCGGCTTTGTCAAATCAGAAAAATAAGTAAACAAGAACAAAAGGAAAAAAATATAACAACTCGTTGATGACTCAGGGGTCATCATATGAAACTTACACATATTTAAAACATTATATGGCAAGTAATAGAATTGGTCACGGCCACATCTTTTTGCCCCTCCCCCCAAAACAATATTGAGAGCAGTCTGTCCATAACAATATGGCCCGTATTCACAAAGGAGGTTTGTACAAACCCCGGTTCAAACCGCGGTTTACATCTATGGAATGCCAATTGTAAACTGATGGAGAGAGAATGTGTACCATCAACATTGTTAACAATAGGGAATTTACATTCTCTCTCCATCAGTTTACAATTGGCATTCCATAGATGTAAACCGCGGTTTGAACCGGGGTTTGTACAAACCTCCTTTGTGAATACGGGCCTAATCGTCTGAGAGAAAGAAGGGCGATAAGTTACTTGTTCATACTTAGTAAGTAACCAGGTACGCCACTATCCCCCCCCCCCCCCCCCTCCCCTCTCCTTCCCTCTTCGAAAACAAAAGGATTATATGTTTCGCTTACACTTCTGGGCACCGTGGCAGAAAGAGTTGCAATCGATTTATAAAGTTGTAATTATTCGCAAGTAAGAAATGTGCATATATATATGTGCGCATTTAGTCACAGGATATGACTTGCAATCGATTGTAACTATTTCTGCAACGGAGCCCAGATTAATATATCTCACCATCACCGATTCCACTTTGGTATGAAGGTTTTCATTTATTATTCAAATACTACGACATTTGTAGTTTGATATATGGTGCATGTATCAGAAATAAAATGTAAGAATAGCATATAAGTGAACTGCATTTTGATTGTACGTATGTTTCCTTTATTTATTTTTATATCTATCATTGGCGGAAATTTAGAACGTTGCTAATAGAATGATATATACCAAAAATAATTTTTTTTGTAAGTGCTCACCACAGGGCGACGTGTGATTTGTCCTGAATCATTGCTTCTGGTTGGAGACGGCTCGATGAGGCTGCCGTTGCCACGTCCGGTTATCTTTGTTACATCTTTGTGAGCCCCCGAGGAAGCCGACCTGGAAGCCAGGTCATTTTTCGCGAACGAGACGGCAGACGATCGTGAACAGACAGAAAGCTTCCTCGCGGCAATGTTCTCGTGAGACGGACTGCGGTTGGACGACCCCTGCATGTCGCTCAAGATCGGTCTATCCTTCGTCGATTTCCCCGCGACATCCGCGGAAACACTATCAATTACAATGTTCTTCTCCGACAACGCTGCGCTTAGCGGATCGTCATCGCTCGAACTGGGGTTCCCAATCACATCCTTCATGTTGGCAGGACCTAGAGGGAGCCTGGTCGACGCATCGGACGCGGATCTGGAGAACCTTCTCTCGATGTGCTTCGTGCCCATCGTATTACGAATCTTCCAGAAAATTCTCAGATAAAGGACGACGATGATGGCGAACGGTAGGTAGAACTTTACGACGTTCTGGATGATGTAGGCCGTGGGATCGTGGTCGAACCGCCGCACGCAGTGCATTCCGTTGTCAAAGTCGTCGATGAACTCCCAGGCGGTGATGTAGCCGAGCCAGAACGCCAGTCCGACGATCCAGGGAACCAGGTTTATGATCACCGCCTTCCGCTTGCTGCGCGACATGAAGTGGTTGATGGGATCGTAGGTGGCCTGGTGGCGGTCGATGCAGATAGCGACCACGGAGAAGTTGGAGGCATTGATGATGCCCGTGGTGATGCCTGACAGAATCTGGGGATGAGGTACGGTAAGACAAGAATAGAGTATTGTAAAATACGATAAAATAAAAGAGACTGGAATGGAATAAAATAAAATAATAGATTGGGGTGGAATATGATGGATTAAAGTGGAGTGGAATGGACTTGAATGGAATGGATTAGAGTGAAGCAGAGTGTAGTGGAATGGGATGGGATGGAATGGACTTTGATGGAGAGGAATGGAATGGAATGTGATGTAATTGAATGGGGTGGAATGGGACAGGATGGAATGGAATGGAATGGGGTGGACTGGAGTGGAGTGGAATGAGACGGAATGAGATGGAATGGAATGGAATGGGGTGGACTGGGGTGGAGTGGAATGGGACGGAATGAGATGGAATGGAATGGAATGGGACGGAATGAGATGGAATGGAATGGAATGGGGTGGACTGGGACAGAATGGAATGGGATGGGATGGGATGGACTGGAGTGGAGTGGAGTGGATTGGGATGGAATGAGATGGAATGGAATGGGAAAGGATGGAATGGAATGGAACGGAATCTGATGGAGAGGAATGGAATGGAATGTGATTTGATATTGAATGGGGTGGAATGGGACAGGATGGAATGGAACGAAATGGGATGGACTGGAGTGGAGTGGAGTGGGGTGGGACGAAATGAGATGGAATGGAATGGAATGGGAAAGGATGGAATGGAATGGAACGGAATCTGATGGAGAGGAATGGAATGTGATTTGATATTGAATGGGACAGGATGGAATGGAACGAAATGGGATGGACTGGAGTGGAGTGGAATGGAATGGAATGAGATGGAATGGAAAGAGATGGAATGGAATGTAATGGGAGAAAGGATGGAATGGAATGGAACGGGACAGGATGGAATGAAATGGAATGGAATGTGATTTAAGTGAATGGGGTGGAATGGAACGGAATGGGATGGAATGGAGTGGAATGGAATGGAATGAGATGGAATGGGAAAGGATGGAATGGAATGGAACAGAATGGAATGGAAAGGAATGGGACAGGATGGAATGGAATGGAATATAATGGAATGGAAAGGGATGGAATGTGATAGACTGGAGTGGAGTGGAGAGAAGTGGAAGGGAATGGAATGGAATTAATTAAATGTAAGTGGAATGGAATGGAATGGAATGAAATTAAATTTGATTAAATTAAAATAGATCAAATTAAAATTACATTAATTAAATTAGATTAAATTAAACGGAATGAAAATAAATGAAATAGAATAGGATCGGAATGGGATGGAATGGAATGGGATGAAAATTAAATTAAATGCAG
>JBAMJV010002782.1:0-60000 GCA_037951105.1 Echinarachnius parma | reverse complement strand
AACACAATCATCAGGGGAAAACGCTTTTGCGCCAAATGGGCGCCATATTGTATCCATCAGATAACAAGTTACGTATGTATTATTTTTGTTAATCTTTGAATAATAAATGTAAATCTTCATTCCTATTGGGGATTTGCAGCCGATGATGGTGAGATATTTTATGAAGATTACCCGGCGGAAGTGTTCACAACAACAAAATAGCCCTTTATTTTCGGAGAGGGAGGCGGGAGGCCTGGGAGTCGTGGGATAACGGGGCAACTGACACCATATTTTAAGGAATACTCGCCCCTCATCATGCACTGCCTCCCCTGTTCGGGAAAGGTGAATAATTTTTTTGGGGGGCATCCTCCATTTCCCCTTTATAGGCTGGGTTATAGAGCCCTGGCTGCATGTATGCCACCCATAGGATCTAGCTAGGATTTTCCAGTGGGGGTGGGGCCCACCGGTGACCTGAAATGTTCAAGAGAGGGCACATGTTTTATCGGACAAGCAACAAAAAAAAAGGTCTTCACCTGTTTAGGCGACCGCAATAAATATTGGTACTATTATTACCATAACATATTATGTCACCCTTCAAACACTAAAAGGTGGATATGTCTGATGTAAAAGTCATCTAAAACGGGTCACTAGATCATTATTTTGATAATAATTCTTACGCGATGTTCCTTTTTTGTTGTTATACTTCTACAAAATAAGAGCGAAAACGAAAAAGTCGATAACCATTTTCGTTAGATTGTTAAAGGGATCTAGTAACATTGTCAAAATCCACAAAATGTACCTATAACTCTAACGGTTCTCACATATATTATCATCAAAAACGGGTGACTAGATCATTATTTTGATAATTATTCTCACGTAATGTTCCCTTTTTAAAATTATATATATAACAACATATTTAGTCATGTATGCCATGTATGTATTTATTAGTGTAATTGTAATACCAGTAGTAATGTGGAACAGGTTTCAGCTTTCCGAATTTCCCATTCGTAATCAAGATATTTATGATTTAAGTGTTCGGATTTTAAATTCTCTATAGGCGTGATAGGGAGAATTCCGGGAGAATTATAACAGATGAAATAGCAAATACCACTTTGCATTTCGCTCATTACTAGGTCAAATGACATTCATTTACTATGACATTTTCAAACATCACACGGTAGACATCAACTCACAAACATACATATTTTATCAACCATTCATCAGATTTTGCACATGTCAACAAAGTTACTAGCTCCCTTAAAGGGATAGCCCCTCTTTTGCAAGCCAAATTTAAAAAGTAATTCTCCTAGTTTGAAGACGCACAGTCATGTTTTTTTTAAATTTTTTATAGGATATATGCAATCCACAAGGGGGTAAAGTAAGGGGCAAGACCCCCCCCCCCCCCCTTGCGGGGGTGGGGATATTATGGGCTATTGTACACCTATACCTCATTATCTCCTTAATAATGTTCTCAGCAATAGGTACCCGCGGGAAGGGCGACTGCCTTCAATTTTGGATTTTTGTTGTCGTTGTTGGTGGGGGAAGGGGGGGGGGGGGGGAGGAAACATGCCTCTTGGAGAGGTGGTTGAGACAATGGCCCCGTTGTAGAAAGAGTTACAATTTATTGTAAAGTTGCAATTAATTGCAAGTAAGAACATGTTACTAAATGCGCAAGTCTAATTGATTCAAATGTGCATATTTTCTGACGTGCAATTAAATGCAAATTTACAATTGATTTCAATTCATTCTGAAACGGGGCCCATGTCTCGTTATTTGCCACATGACTAATCGGGAAATGAAATGGCGGAAGTCATTTAATCGTTGCCGGGCGAACAAATGGCCCCATGCAAAACTCACTTGGATTGCAATGTGAGTTTTCGGCGCCACACTATTATCAATATAGGCCAAAGAGTGTTTTTTAATACGTATTTAGTAGCTTTGAAACTTTCATGCTGTACGCGATGAATGGGATCAGCCGGTACAGCGAGTGACTTTGAATGATGCTCCTTCCTTGCCAAAAGGGCCAATGTTGGTTGTATTTTCATGAAATTATGTTTTAATGTGCAGAGAACTTAATCAAAAGTAAATAGATGGTGGAGATTTGTGGCTCGATGGTTGAGCACAGTCTATCAATCTGGCGGTATCTGGTTCAATTCCTGGCAAAGGCCATTTTCCTTAGCTCATTTCTAAAATTTTCCCTGATTTTTTCCACTGGCATTTGTACATCTAAGAGTTTACCCGTCACCACTTATCAAGACGAGAGACAAAAAAACAACATACAATACAAGTTATTATTATTGTGCAGAATAAGCTATTTATTCAAGCCATGTTTTTCAGAAAATATTCAGTATCAAAGCACATTGACAACAAAGGCACTGGATGTAAAAGAATATATTTACACGAGCAGACAAAATTGTTACTGTAAAAATACAAATGTTTAGTAAAATATGCTTACTGTCATTACGTAGAAATTAGCTGCCAAAAGTGTTTCGACAAAACCACCTGATTATTTACAGTAAATAGGGTACAGCAGTCAATCTTTTTGTAAAACTTTTTTTTGTTTACTACAAAGCGCATACATTTAGCAGTACAATTTGTGGAAATGCAAGTTTATAGAACACAGTTCCATACTGATATCATACTCGTCGAAAGTAATGTCAAATGTCAATAAACTTCAGTACGCTAGTATGCTAGTTATAGTAAATTATTGGACCAAACTTTGAAACAATTGTCAGAGAACTGAAATCATGTTGGTGAACATTTTATGGAATCAAATACTAACAATATTTATTTTATGAGGCAACTAAAAGAGTTTCAAACTTGATGGTATGGAACAACAATCTATCTACAATTATGGTTGCATAGTGTCTTTGGAAGGAGATCCATTCTCCAAAACACTGGCACTAGTGTAGAAGAGCACCCATGGCCAGGGGGAAAAAGGGTGCCATTGAGCACCCTGAATCTAACCCTGGCCACCAAATGTACCATAATTATAGCCACCAAATTTAGGGATAGGGTTAAAGGGGTAGTTTAGTTTTGGTAGAGAGGGCGCTGCACATCACAATTTTTTTGTGAGGTAATGAAAAACTGAGTGTCGAATTTGAGAGAACATGCAATTTTAATGGCAGAATAAACTTTATTTGGTCAAAATCGACCCAGAAACGGCTGAAATATCAATAAATATATCTGATCTTATAATTATTTGGGGCCCAAATAATTAGATGATTTTTAGAAAAAAAGAAAAAAATGCTTGCACTTTTTCAAAAATTTTCAAAAGCGTTTTTTAAATAGTTGTTGATGATCTCACTATTTAATCATTATATCAATAAAACATCACATGCGTAATTTTGTATGAAAAATGGTGGAAACCAATGCCTTTTTAAAAGCGCCCTCTTGTGTTTTAATGGCTCTTTTTTAATGATAACAGGCTTTTTACTTAGTCGTTTGTAATTTTGGATACCTTTCGAGCATGGTGGAGTTATAACTATTAGTTTATAATGTTACTGAGCAGGTTTTGGCTACTAAAGTTCAGCCTTACCAAAACTAAACTACCCCTTTAATTAAGGTTAGAGTTAGGTTTTTAAGGCCATGGGTACACTTCTCCACTAGTGCCGCATCACCCTAATATTGGATGATCAATAATATCTTGACATCCTACAGATCTCATTAATGAACACTTACCTTAAAATTATATCAAATGTAGTACAAAGTGATGACACATGATTTAAAATTCACTAATTGTTTACCTTTCATCATACAATTCCACATTATTTTTTAACTTTAACTTGCTCCATATCTCCAAGATAGCAATAGCAATACACTTTTTCCAAAATTAATTGAATAAGGAAATACTATACATCATACACTCTAAAAATGAAGGTGCTAAAAAACGAGTGCTGCTCGCGATCGTGCACCTGGAGGAGCAAATTTAGCACCACAAGTGTAAGTAGTGAATAAAAGTCTGCGAGGTGCTAAAAGATCGGTGCTGAAAACTGGTGCTGTGAGAACAGCACCACAACATGGTAAATTCGCAACAATAGAGACTGTATGATACTATCCTTAGAGTGCGTTCGGCTTCCCGTGATGCGAGTTAGCTCAGTCGGTATCGCGTCTGACTTGGACACGTGGGATCCCCGGTTCGAATCCTACTATCGGACATCATTATCCTGCTTCTTTTACCACAAAATGCATATGAGCTAAATTAAGTTCTGAGTTAACGGAAGCCACCCCTTTTTTTTTTTTTTGCACTATGGGTTTTATTCATCAGTCACACACAATGTGGATTTCTTAGCACAAAAAACGTGCAAATTCGGTAACACCTCAAGTGGTGCTTAACTAGCACTTGTACTAGTGCCGAACCAGCACAGGCTGTGCTGTCCCTATGCGAGCACCGAAAAGGTGCTGAATGTAGCCCTCCAAGTGCTAAAAACAGCACTTCTGTTTTTTTAGTGTAGAAGAGTAAAGAGTTTATCAAGATGAAAAGTCTAGATGAAGGTGAGGTAAATTTGAGATAAATGTACAAAGTTTGAACCAGTAATATAAAACAAACAAATGTTTAAAGGTGCACCCGTAAAGTGTCTAACTCCACAAAAATTACTTTGAGCTTCCACATTTCTCTTCTACCGTGTTGTTTGGCTTATGGTAAGAGAAGAAGATTTTTTCAAATGCCCCTTTAGTATGACGATATCTATCATTGATAATCATTCAGCTCAAGAGCGTTTATAAATGTCGTAGACGTCATACTGTAATTAGTTGTAAAAGCTGAAGCAAATTTTCATTCAGACATATCTTACAATGATTTTGGTATAGGATTGAAGTCTCAAATGTCATTTTGGGCAATATCTGACACTTTACAGGTGCAAATTTAATATTACATACCTGAAAATACATGTAATTCAACCCTCGTTCT
The DNA here is from genome assembly GCA_037951105.1 of Echinarachnius parma. NCBI lineage: Eukaryota > Metazoa > Echinodermata > Echinoidea > Clypeasteroida > Echinarachniidae > Echinarachnius > Echinarachnius parma. Next base: position 55,112 of record JBAMJV010002782.1, on the reverse strand, counting down.
GATATAAAATGTGAAAAACAAATATTTCTATCTGTTATCGCAGACCTGTTCAAAGTGGGATTTCAATGTAACAGTACTTATCAAATAAAACTTTGATTATATAACATTTATAACATAACATGTTTCCAGTGTCTAATTCATAGCACATTAAATGTTTCTGCAATTTAAAGATAAGCTTTAGAAATTGACAGAATTCATTTTTTATCTGAGAGAAAAAAAAGTTACTGTTAGTGTGGAGGCTTAGACTACTACTAGAAGGCACGACTGAGTGAAGTGGGGAAAGAGGGCAGCAAACAGTGAAATGGTAGGAAGGTAGGCAGGTCTGAGGTATAATGTGAGAGAATGGAATGGGATGAGATACACGGAAACAGGAAAGGTTAGTACATGACCGCATCAGATGGAGGTACGGTTAAACCTGCGTTACGTGACCACTCAAGGGAAGCAAGTAAAGTGACCACTGCAGACAGAATCCATTACATTACAGTCAAACCTGAATAAGTGACCACCTAAGGGAAGGAAGTACTGCAGACAGTTAACCTTTATATGAAGGCTCCATGACACTTTAACTGTCAAACCTGTAAACTGTAAAGTGGCAACCCAAGGGAAGCAAGTTAAGTGGCCACTCTAGGTCGGTGACCTTTATATACATGTTCCATGACACTAAATTGCCAAACCTGTGTATAGTGGCCACCCAAGGGAAACAAGAAAAGTGGTCACTCTAAACAGGTGACCTCTACAAACAGGTTCAATTACATTCTTTTTCTCTGCAGGGGGTAACTTTTGGTGACCACTATATGCAGGTTGGCTGATATAGACAGGTGGCCACTAAGACAGGCTTGACTGTACGTAGCTGCCAATGCTGAATATTGGACATCCCTTATGACTGTTTGACTGACAGACAGACAGACTGATTGATGACTGACTGACTGATGGACATACGGACTGACAGACTGATGGACATGTTGAAGGGAATGTATACCGACGCCATGCTTACTCCCGCTCAATGCCAACATACTTCAGAGCATCTGTAGGACCATACCTGTAATGAGACGTAAAAGAAAATAAGTTATTTTTAGTTAAGAAACAAAATGAGATTTGACGAGCTTAAAAAGTATATTGTTCTTTTTCAGGCGCTATATAAAATCAAACCTTTTATTATTATTTAATTGTAATTTTTTTTTTGTCTTCTGGGTAAGGAAAATTGTCTGGACTGAACCTTATTCTACTACTGTATAAGGCTTTTCCAAGGCCTGATACATAAGGCAATTCTCAAAATTAGCTCAGGCCTGCTGGCCCAGGGCCAATACAAATTTGGTTCAGGCCACCAAATTTCATTGATGCTTAATCCCACCAGCCCTAGTGAGCAACTAAATAATTTGTAATGTTTCTCTTTGTTTAGGGCCACCACAGATTCAGCTTTTGGGCAACTAGAATGTCAAAAATCTTGTTTTTACTTGCCCGACTGGAACACGAGACAAACATTTTAATTTCTAGCATTGCACAAGGTGTTACCATGACAACTAACCTGTAGTCAAAGAAGAGCTCTTCTCCCGTCTGGATGTTTCTCTTGGCAAAGATCCCGATGCGATGGTCCCCACACACCATCATCACTGGAAACATGACACATGCAAATAAGGAAACACTTACTAGTTATATTAATATATGCATTTTGAAGGTGTTATCAATATACACAAACATTTTGTTGAATAGTTATATTGACATATGCATTAAAAGGTGTAATCAGTATACACAAACTTTTTGTTTAATAGTTGTATTGATACATGCATTTAGAAGGTGTTATAAATGTATTCTTTTTGTTTAATAGTTTTATTCATATGTGCATTTAGAAAGTGTTCCCAATATACACACATTTAACAAATATTTGAATTGATATTTTAGATGGCGGTATCAATATATTATACAACCTTTTTGTAATGCTATAGAAAGGCTAAAATACACTTATTTCTAGTAATCATCTTTGACTAAACAAAACCGTGTAATAAAATACAGAGCACTAGTTATGAAAAGAAAAATGAACAAAACTGTTTTTACCTTTGGCATAGCAGTTTGGAATGCTGGAATGATTGGCGAAGCGAATCTTGTTCCCTTTCCGGGTGGCATCCACAACAAATTCTGAAATAACAGAAAATTAATGTCACGTCATTAGTCTGTCAAACTGCTAGACCGGTGCTCTACCGACTGAGCTATAGAAAACCCTACGACGGCGTTCTTCCCAGAAACCCCTTAATTCATCATTGCTCAAGAGAACGCCGTCGTAGGGTTTTCTATAGCTCAGTCGGTAGAGCACCGGTCTAGCAATCCGGAGGTCTCGGGTTCGAATCCCGTTGGAATCCCATTTTTCTTTGCTCACTTTTAATCACAATATATTCTTGGTCAGTTTCCCTATATGTTTGAATCAAAAATTTATTGTTAAATAAGTTAAGATACTGTTAAAAAGATGGTTATTCTTTGGGTTACCATTGTTGAGGTTAGATAACATTGCTGAATAGGATAATGCATGTACATTTTTAAACAGGTGGTGCTTCTTTACCTTACAAGATTAGATTGCTGAAGTTAAATAAGTTTAAGGGAACCACCACCCCCAAAAAAAGTATTCTTTAAAATGAAATGTAATACTTTTAGTAGTCCATTCCACTTTAATACAAGTTCAGTACAAATTTGTTTCCAGACAAATTATATAATTTGGAAACCCATCACGATACTATAGCAATTGTTCATGGGTCTGCAGATGAACACTAGTCTATTGTCTATGGACGTACGCGTCTACCGATCTTCTATATTGTCTCCAAACGTACACGGGTATAGAATTGGCGCATTCGCAGATGTTTGGCGCTTACAGAACCATTGGCCGTGTTGGTTTCGTGAGTTTAGGTGATTAATTGCATTGTTTATGAATATCACAACCCTTTGCTAAGTGTTGGACATCAATTTAATATCAAACAACAATACCAAATCATAGTACCCTGTGTTGTTGTTTGCGTGACGGTCCCCTTTCATGTTAAATAAGATAATACATACATTTATATAATTAAATAGGAGATAAGTCTGTTGCTTACCGTTGTTGAGGTTGAATAGGAAGCTACACATGTACTTGTCATACACCTTGCCTCGTCTGTCCGCCTCGTCTTGGGAGATTATCTAGTCACAAAAACACACAAATAGAGAAATTTATTGCAGTTATTGGGGAACAATATCTCTCTGCTACACTGGCATATATGCAGAGCTATTAACAACATTGAAATTCAACAATCAGGAAGATTTAGGGAAATTTCATCAGAAATCAGGGAGAGCCCAATTTTCTTTGCTCTTTATATTTTTGTAATTATATATATATATATATATATATTTATATGCAAGGAGTAATCATAAATGATTGAGAAGGAAGAATAATAGTAGGCCTGCGTAGCTTAATAAGCAATGTTCCTCCTTTTAATCCACCAAATGAAAAAAGGCACTGGTCGAAAAATTGGTCTCCGCCAGGACTCGAACCTGGGTCTCCGGCTTGGAACGCCGATGCCTTAACCACTAGGCCACGGGGACCGTGTGATTAAAGACAGATCCAGTTCAGGTCATTGGCAAGCCAATCTCTCGGCCCTTTGTACTCAAGTATTCATGGGGAAGGAGTTACGAACAATGCAAGCCGCCTTTACTTCAGCTGGATCACAATAGAGTGATTCAAGTATTAGTTAGAACATATATATATAAGCGAGAAGTGAACTAATACATACAGCTTTCGGTTTCTTCCAATATATAAATAATTGCTAGGAGTAATCATAAATGATTTAGAAGGAAGAATAATAGTAGGCGTAGCTTAATAAGCAATGTTCCTCCTTTTAATCCACCAAATGAAAAAAGGCACTGGTCGAAAAATTGGTCTCTGCCAGGACTCGAACCTGGGTCTCCGGCTTGGAACGCCAATGCCTTAACCACTAGGCCACGGGGACCGTGTGATTAAAGACAGATCCAGTTCAGGTCATTGGCAAGCCAATCTCTTGGCCCTTTGTACTCAAGTATTCATGGGGAAGGAGTTACGAACAATGCAAGCTGCCTTTACTTCAGCTGGATCACAATAGAGTGATTCAAGTATTAGTTAGAACATATAAGCGAGAAGTGAACTAATACATACAGTGAACTAATACAGTGAACTAATACATAACCCTAACCCTAACCGAAAGCTGTATGTATTAGTTCACTTCTCGCTTATATATATATATTTATATTATATATTTCTAGTCAGTTTCTCTAAATGTTAAAAATATTTATTTTGAGGCAAATTTCAACACACATGCAAGAACTTAAATCATACCTATAAGTATGTATGACTCACCTCTCCACAGTATTCCGAGATGAACTCGTTCTTGACAACAGGGACGGTGATGTAGATACCCCACCCAGCAACATCCGAGGGAGCCTGCAGGAGATGCTGGGATCAGAAAAAAAAAGAAAAAGGGTTACTTTGATGAAAGTGGAATATAATACTGAAACTCAACTCTTTCAAATATCTTAAACTCTTAAAATACAGCCATTATTCATGCATTTACAGTTTTGATATCTAAATATTAATAATCATGCATTAGTCATTATCCAAAACAAACTCTTGAATCTAATTTGTTTTTTGCAATGAAAAATAATCTAAAAGGTAGTCGTGAATGCACTTCTACTTGAATCAAATCGCCCTTAAAGAACAAGTTACAAATATAACTAAGCAAAATATAATTTATGTGGAACATTCATAGGCATTTGAAAAACTGGAAATAACATATGAAACATGATTCATGCACAATAAGTTTATATGGACAATACCATGTCAAGTGAATTCGAGATAATCAGTGAGTGCATCTCAAACTTCAAATAAGTAAACAAATTTTGGGGAAATTAATATCTCACTTTAGTCAAGAGAACATTTTGAAAGTACTGTTGTAGTGCTGCATTTCGTGGTGTTGTTTGGTGTCAGTGCAAGAAACTGTGGCCCATATGTTCTCTGGTAATCTTGCGCATCATCAGTTTTACTCTAAAAGAAGTAACAGTCATGAAGTTTCCAGTCATGACTCTGGCTGCTTTAAGCCCACCGCACACTGTACAATTTTGCCTTGTGATTCAGCAGTCATTCACCTCTGTGACTGGTAGTGTGACGTCATGTACTTTCTCATTTGCACTCTTACAACCGAGTCGCAGAGCCAGTCGTGAGGATTTGACATGTTGAATCTTCACAGCTGGTCGCAACATTCAGCCAATCGTACAGCAGTATTAGGAACACGCGCGCGTCCAGCTAGTCTGCATACCATGTATTTTACAGTTGCTATGACAAGCTAGCGTGCATGTACCAATCAGAGTGGTGGAATTGTGCAGTGTGCGGTGCTAAGTCACACAAATTTGTGTACAACTCGGCTAACTCCCGAGTTGTACGACTGGTCGGGTCATACAGTGTACAGTGGCCTTTATTATTCTAATCAGACGTCAAACTTAAACATGGTGGCAGTCTAGGAATTGCCAATCTCACCTTCTTCCAGCCCCTCTGCAAACTGACATTCTTGCAGGAGATGCTCTCACTGGTGCAGTTATCTGCAAACACACCTGTGGATCACAAAGCAAATTGATTTGATTTGATATATTTATTTATTTCTAAATTTTCAACAACATATCAAATATAAACAATAATGAAAGTGAACTATATTGAAATTTCTTGAATACAAAATACAATGAATTAACACATATTTCAATAGATTTGAATTTCTATTGTATACATGGTAAATTGTTATAAAAAATGTGGAGGAACCGATTGAGAAAGACTAGCAGTTCTCACATACATCATTGTATTTGTATTATCAATAGAAGCATGGAACAGTTTTTCTGTTTTCTTCCATTATAAAGACATGTATGATTGAAGTGTTCCAATTTATAATTATCTACTGGCTGATTATAACTGTGTGCAAAGTCACTGCAATGAGTAAGTAAATATTACTTTGCATTTTTGCTCATTACTTGGTAATATGACATTCATTTACCATGGAATTTTCACACATCACTCAGTGGACATATATCACAGAAATACACATTTTATCAACCATTTGCCATTTTGTTCACATGTCAACAGTTACTAGATCCCTTTCAAGCAAATCAATGCCCTTTCAAAGCAAGAAAAAGAACTTTTGGTGGCCACTACAGGCAGGTTGGCTGCTATAGACAGGTTTAATTGTACTTACATGCTCCGCAGGTAAGGCACAGGTCCGGGTCACACTCCCTCACAGCTAGGTAACATGGGCACTGCTTGGTGTTACACTGGGCTTTGCATCGACACCCTGGGAAACGGTTCTGGCCTGAGGGGGTGAAGGGAGGAAAAAAAATTACAGCTAACCTCAGAGGCCATATGTCCAAAGTAGTGGGGGGAATAAACAATGTCATACAATATAAAAGCTGATGTTAAGTTTCATATTCATTTAATAAAGAGCTGTAATATTTAAATAATTTTGATTAAAAGTAAACATCAAACGTGAAATAATAATACTAGCTTCTTTTAATTCAAAACATTATGTAATAAGATCACCTCTACTGAAGGCACAAAGAGCTAACATAGTTTCAAACTAATAATCAGGGGGGTGTTTCACAGAGATCCTAAGTTGATCTTAGCACTAAGATGGTCTTAAATATTATGGAAAGCCATTAGTGTCTTGAAACATTTTTGTAAAAGTTATGTTGAAATGCATAACATGTTGATTCAAATCATATATATTTTCTAATTATCAAAGAGATTTCATGAATTTATGTGAAGATTATGAATCTCTTTGATAATTAGAAAATATATGTGATTTTAATCAACATTTTATGCATTTCAACATAACTTTTTATAAAACTGTTTCAAGACACTAATGGCTTTCCATAATATTTAAGACCATCTTAGTGCTAAGATCAACTTAGGATCTTTGTGAAACAACCCCCTGGACTCCACAAGCAGAATTTCATACAAAAGTTCTCCAACATAACATCAAATAATATACTAGAGCAATATAAAGGTGATGCTTTTTCATATCCGGGACTACACACATCAAAACATGTGTGAATCTGGGCTGCACTGGCAGGACATGATGCTTTTACATACAAATATTTGTGATTAAATTCCATATTTACAATCTGGGCTGCACTGGCATAATTTCTTGCAATAGTTTGCAACATACCACTATATTATTTGAGGGTAAAATCGCTTACAGAGATTTATAAATATGATACAGTTTCAAATGAGGCCCTGCACACATCACAGCACTTGAAAATATCATGATTACTATTTATAAGGGCATAAATAAATCAATGATACAATTAATTCAATACTTTCAATCTGGACCACACTGGCAGAATTTCTGGCAGAAGTTCTTTTTTAATGATGATTCTTTGTCATATCAAGGCTTACACAATTAAAAACATTTGTATTAAATTCAATATAATCATGTACTTACAATCAATGCTGCACTGGCAGAACTTCTCGCAGAAGTTCTGCAGCATGACGCAGGTACAGTCAGAGTCGCATGGTTTGCCGGGGTGGTCACACGGTTGGTAGTTGTAGACGTGGGTGGAGGAGTTGTCTTTCTTCAGTTGGATCTTCCGGCAGTGCATGGACCACAGTTTCTGCTTCCTCTTCTTCTTCCTGGGCGGGGTGTTGTGCTCTGGCGACATCTCCATCGTCTCCCCTTCTTTACCAGCATACTCAGCAACCTAATAATCAAGATGATGATGATAATAATAATAAGAATAACAAGTAACATTTATGAAGCACTCAATACATGGTCTCCCCTTCTTTAGCAGCATACTCAGCAACATAACTGCCTTCTTTCCCACTGTTTGCGTATGTGTTCATATGTCTTTATAGTCTATAGTTGCATCGACTCACTCAGTACTTGAACTTTGAAAGATATTCTCAAGTTTATGCAATATGTTATTCTACAGTAGAAAGAGTAGCAACACACACTAAGTGTTAATAATCTCTATAACAAGAACTGTAAGAAATCTAACAAGTTACACATTATTCCATCCGGGACAAATCAGGTGTCAAGAGACTTTACTTTAAAATAGTGGTAACCTTTGGTTTGCCTACCTGAGCACAGTTCTTGGTCTTGAGGAGCCTGGCCATGGTGCAGTAGTTGTTGTAGTACACGGGACGCAAGACCGTGAAGAGAGATGCTTCTCGCCCAGTCCACTCGTCAGAAGTTACTTGTGGTGTGTCGGGAGGTAGACTGTCATTGCTGCTACTCTCTGGCTCTGAATCAACACAATAAATAAACATCATGTTCTGAAAGTGTTCTTAATCTTCATGTCATATCTTGTCATGGTATATGTCATGCCAAATCATGTATTGTCATGGAAAGAAGAAAGAAGATTCTCAATGGATCCACTCATCAGAAGTTACTTGTGGTGTGTCGGGAGGTAGACTGTCATTGCTGCTACTCTCTGGCTCTGAATCAACACAATAAATAAACATCATGTTCTGAAAGTGTTCTTAATCTTCATGTCATATCTTGTCATGGTATATGTCATGCCAAATCATGTATTGTCATGGAAAGAAGAAAGAAGATTCTCAATGGATCCACTCATCAGAAGTTACTTGTGGTGTGTCGGGAGGTAGACTGTCATTGCTGCTACTCTCTGGCTCTGAAACAACACAATTACAAAGACGTGTTCTTAAAGTGCTCTAAATAATGAATACACACGATAATAAAGCATCAGACTCATGTTCAGTGGTCTCAATCTTTGTGTCATGTAATGAAATGAAATAAAGAGAGAAGTTTCTAGCTGGATCCACTCATCAGAAGTCACTTGTGGTGTGTCAGGGGGGAGACTGTCATTACTGCTATTCTCTGGCTCTGAATCAATAATATTAACAAAAAATTATGTTCTGAAAGTGCTCTAAAACATAATAAACATTATATGGAAAACATGCTCCAAATCTTCATCATATAATGCAATGGCATGTTATGTCATTTAATTTTCGAGATGAACTTATGCAGAGAAAAGCTTCCTGCCTGATCCACTCATAAACAAGATGACATGTAACATTATTAATCATTGCCTATGTTTTTGATTTCCATATAATGACATTTAATCAATAAAAAAAACTTCAATTGCAAGAGGTATACTTAGTATCAATGTATTAAATGGTCAGATCTATAAAGTCATATGACAAGTTCAATTTTTGTATGTTTTGTAAATAAGTGTATTATTTCAACATACCAATGAAGGGCTTTTGCATGAAGTCAGGGTCCAGCTCCCCAAGGAATTTGGTTGGGGTGCTGCCCTCTCCCCCCCCCCAAAAAAAAAAAAAAAAAAAAATTTGTTTTTTTGTTTTTTTTGTTTTAATTTATTTTTATAATAATGCAAAATAGTACAATAGTACAAATAAATAAACTTCCCAGAGGGGTTTAGATCTACATAATCAATACAATATAGCCTAACAAGTTTGTAAATTATCTGTTTTATATACAATTGTAGTACTTCAACATACCAATAAAGGGCTTCTCGAATGGCATGAAGTCAGGGTCCAGCTCCCCAAGGAATTTGGTTGGGGTGCTGGTGTTGGAACGCCCCCCTCCCAGCTTCTTCAGACCGGGGCGGAAGGGGGATCCTTTGCTCTTGTCACCAATGGGAGTGGGAAGTTCAGGCATCACATAGTCTTGCTGCAGATAAACGATTCAGAAAAATATTACCGTAAACACATTGATCATCATATCATCATGTAATTAAAATAATAAGCATAAGCAATAATATATCATAGTCTTGCTGCCAAAAACAAATTGAGAAAATGATTTCCATAAACAAAATTATTATTATACAATGGTACAGTTTTTCTCTTGTCATTGTAGGGGTAGGAAGTTTGGCCATCGCATTAGTCTTTCTGTAGGTGTTGAAGAAAGAATAGAGTAGCTATACACATCTGCTTATATTCTCTGCATTATTTGAGTACATGTAGTTATATTTTGCTTTTTTTATAATGTTTGTAATACCATGATTTGCATGAAGCAGTCAGGTACACATGGTTCTGTTCATTATCTTAACTATTACTCTTCTAATTGTTGGAGTACCGTAAATACCGGCGCAATCGTCACATCCGCGTAAACGCCGCATGCCGACTTTGGGCATTGAAATTGAAAAAATTGAGCGGGAATAACGGCGGGAAACCAGAAAATCGGCTGGGAAACCTAACCCTACTGTACTACAGAGAACCAGGTACTGTGATGTACGTACGTGTCATAACGCACGTAGCTAGATCGATGACAGCTAGGCGAGCGCGGCGCTGGCAGTGTGCATTTGTTTCGTAACTTTGAAGTTAAAAACGTTAAATATCTCATGCACGCAAAATAATCTAATGTACTTCTTGAAAAGCGTAGGGTGTTAACCCAGATGATTAATAACCCTGCACATCACAACCAAAATACTGTTTTCAGAATAGGAGGAGGCAGTTCAATACGCAGATGAAGAAGAGGAAGCTGGAATCAACTGTTTTAAACATTCAGCGCATAATATATATTTGTGCTTCATTTTGAGTCATTATAAAAAAAAATTCTCATATTTTCATGTCTACTTACTTTGTGCATGAAGCAGTTGGGTCCACATGGTTCTGTCCCTGTTCTAAACTCTTTGTTCTTTGGTTTGGTCTGACTCGGTGTGGGATGGTAGGCTATGGGAAGAAAAGAAGACAAAATATACTTCAAAGCAGGAAATTTCTCAGGTTTTGGGGAGCAATATCTATCAGGATTTACATGTATGTATTAAAAGGAAAAAACCGAAGCATCATGTATTCATGCAGATAACCCAGAACAACCACTGAATATTGTAGTGATGAATATATTTTACTCTCCTTTAAATTTTGTAATACCTACAAACAATCTGTAGCAGTGTAGGTATATTTCTATTATTCAAAGAGTAAAACCATTGTGCAGTAAAATGAAATCTTTTGCAACAAATTATAATAGAGTCAGTCAGGAGCTTAGCTTTCAATCCTAGACAAGTCCTAACAATTTTCAAACAGATTTGATACTTATGATGCAGTAAGCACTAAGCAGTCATAATTGTAGCAGCGTCTACAGAAGAGGGTATGAAAAGAGTGCATGGTCTCATCTTGTGGAACCGACTTTGCATTAATTCTGCATTTATCAGATCTCCAAAACCAAATTTCCAACAGATTTAATGACCAATACTTACGGTGCAGGAAGCAGTCGTATTTGTAGCAGCGTCTACAGAAGAGGGTATGGAAAGAGTGCATGGTCTCGTCTCGTGGAACCGACTTGGCGTTGGGTCCGTCAATGTTTGGGGTGCATTCTGGGGGCAAGATGTTTGGGTCCTGCTGCTCTGTTAGGTCTCGGTATCTAAAAGGCACACAGAAATTTAAAAGAAATTGCTGGTATTCTGAAAGCATAGGCAACAATAGGTGAAAGTTAACTTTAGGCTAACTCATCTACACAAACTATTCCAAACCTAGCCAAGTGTGAACTAAATTTCATAGCATATTGCTTTGTCAGGTCCTGGAATCAGAGTTACCTATACAAAATTTGGAATTTCTATTCTACATGTATCTGATTTTACAATAATAAAAAAAAAATAATGAAAATGGCCTTATATGGTGAGATGGTAGTTGAGGCAATGGACTTTGCAAGAAATATCTTAAAGAGGCTGAAGTAATGAATGGTCTGGGGGAGAGCACAGTTATCATTGAACCTCAGCATTGGTAGATGTTTACAATAGCCTCAAAGACAGCGCCCTTTGCCTGGATGGTAATTGTCCATGAGATAAGTCTTGAGAGGTTACTGTATAGAAGGAAAACTGTCTCGGATACTCAAATGTTTTTAGCTCATTTTGAGACCCTCTATCAGGGTAGATGCTGACGATAGCCTCAAAGACATCGCCTTTTGTCTGGATGATATTAAACGATCTATAAAAGGGGTCAAGGTTTCAGAGGGGCAACTGTTTTAGTTGGATACCCATCTTTCCTTCAGTACATCTAAAGACATCAGGGTAGATGCTGGCAATACCTTGAAAGACAATGTCCTTTGCTAACTCTGTGAGAGCTACTTCGCTTTTTGCCTGGATGATATTAAACGGTCTATAAAGGAGTCAGGCCTCCAGAGGAGCAACTCAACTTTCCTTCAGCACTTCTGGAGACCCTCTGTCAGGGTAGATGCTGGCAATAGCCTCAAAGACAATGTCCTTTGTGAACTCTGTGAGAGCTACTTCGCCTTTTGCCCGGATGATATTTCACTGCCTGTAAAAGGAGGGGCAACTGTCTGGGTGGATATTCACCATTCCTTCAGTACATCTGGAGACCCCCTGACAGGATAGATGCTGGCAATAGCCTCAACGATGATGTCCTTTGGGAACTCGGTGAGAGCTACTTCAGCTTTTGCCTGGATGATTTTAAACTTGTCCTATAAAAGGAGTCAAGGTTTTAGAGGGCAACTGTCTGGGCCGATATTCACCTTTCCTTCAGTACACCTGGAGACCCTCTATCAGGGTAGATGCTGACAATAGTCTCAAAGACATCGCCTTTTGCCTGGGTGATATTTAGCACTCTATAAAAAGGAGTCAAAGTTTTAGAAGGGCAACTAACCTTTCCTTCAGCACTTCTGGAGACCCCCTGTCTGGGTAGATGCTGGCAATAGCCTCAAAGACGATGTCCTTTGGGAACTCGGTGAGAGCCACTTCTTCCATCTCCACCTCCTCCTCCTTCAGCTCTTCTTTCTCATCCAACTCATCCTTCTCCTTCTCTTCTTCCTCCTTGATATCCTTCTCCCCATCCACTTTCTCTCCAGCTTCTTTCTCTCCATCTTCCTTCTCTTTCTCCTCTGTCTCATCCTCATCTGATGGACAGAAGAAAGAATAAATATAATTAGTTCATGCTAACTAGTCTTCTAATCTTTGTGCAAGAATTCATAACATTCCAATACAGTAAACAAAAACACACAGGGGCTCACAGCAAATTCGCCCCTGAAATAGCAAAATAGAGGCCCCCAAAATCATAAAAAAGCCTGGTAAATTTGCTTAGAGTGCAATGCAAAACAAATTTTAGAGCATTATATTCATGCAGGCAAGTTTGAAAAGTAGCCCCTGTTCCAATATACTAACTTAAAAACAAAAAATAATCCTAACTTAACAGAGAAAACTAACAGGATTTGTAAACTATTTGATAACCAGAAATCACAAATAACATGTAAGTTGTAACAATTAATGATAAACATTCATCAATTTGAAATGATCATCATTTTATAACAATGTGTACAAATAATGTTATAACAATGTGTACAAATAATTTCAATACAAAAGTAATTACATCAAACTTTATTGGCAGCATTGGACTGCTTTTCTTTCAAGATTGTAAAAAAAAGGTGTTATAAAGCATACTTCCTATTAATATTTGTCTTAATATTGAATCATAATATATCATATTGAAGTTACCAGTTTTCTCAGCCTTCTTTGCAGCCAAGGCCAGCTCACATAATGCAATACGTTTGACAAGCTGCACAAAGATCTCATCATCAATGAAACCTCCCTCTGCAAGGAGAAAGAATAGGAACATAAATACTTAACAATTAATATTAAATTACGAACATATTGAAGATGCAGACAGAAAGGTGCTATCAACCATACATGTATATCATGATATCGTTGAATGTTAGAACTATCTACCATAAGAAATATAAGATTCAGAATCTTAAATTTTATTGTGAGTTCTAGTAGATTTTCTTGATTTGAAAATGCAAGGCTCGACAAAAAATGAAGAAAAAAAAAACACCTAGTTTATTAGGAAGAATAGTGGTGAAATGTTATTATCATTTGTTTCTAACAGTAACTGAAGCTTACCTAATAATTTAAACTACTATAATTGTGTTTTTTAATAAAAAATAAAATAGACAAGATTTTTTATGCAAAAGAGTACAATACTATGAAACAGACAGAAATTCATCCTGTTTTATTTAAATCATTTAAAAAACAAATTTTTTATGGTTACTTAGAAATAATTTTTTTTAAATTTTATTTTCTGTTTTTCTCGGGCCACAAAATTTTAAAATTCTGGAATTCATATTTTACCTCTGTCTCCGTGGACCTTGCCGTCATAGTTCTTGATGAGTTCCTCAATGAAGGTCTGTTCCTGTTCCAGGACCTCGTCCCCCATGTAGGGGATGTTGTGCAGCACGGTCTCATCCTCAACCTAGGGCAGAAAATACATAATTGTAAGAGCTACGTAACTAGAGGATTGTGACAAGAACATTTATGTTATTGTTCGTGTTTATGAAATGAAGGTCTGTTCCTGCTCCAAGACCTCGTCCCCCATGTAGGGTATGTTGTGTAGCACGGTCTCATCTTCAACCTAGGGCAGAAAATACATACATTTGAGAGTTATGATCTAGTAACGTGTCTGTTGCTAGGGAATAAAACAAACAAATTGAAGAGCTACGTAACTAGATGATCGTGAAGAGAACATAAATGTACATTGCTTGTTCCTGTTCCAGGACCTCGTCCCCCATGTAGGGGATGTTGTGTAGGACAGTCTTATCTTCAACCTAGGGAAGAAAATATATCAATTATTAAGAGCTAGACAGGACTCAAAATTAGAAATGATCGGCTGGCCTGAGGCCACTTAAAATTACCTGTGGGCCACCAAGAACTAGTGAATCCAAATTATACTTGTCTGAATGGATAACCATACATATAACAACATTTGTATTTTCTTTTGTTTGGGGCTTCCAGATTCAGGTTTCAGGCCAATTCAATTCAAGAAATTTGTATTTTTACTTATCAAGACCGGAACAAAAGGACAAACAAGTGTATTTCTATGTGTTTACTTCAAATTTATTTGTGAAACATTTGAAAAAAAGAGAGCTTGAATTCAAAAGTCATTTAAGTATCCATATACTCTCAAACAGGAGTTGTATAAAGTGGGGGATACTTTTGTCCCAGTGGCTATAAATAATGTTAAATTCTATGGACTTTAACAATGATTCTAAAACCAAATAGAGTAATGTTGAAAGAACAAATAACAAATTAAGATTTTATTTGAAATAATAAATAGAATTGTTTACTGAATTGGACATTCTCTCAGAGGTACCGATGTTACAACCACAAATACTTTGCATAAAAAGCACAGAAATTATATCAAAATGTTCATATTGCAGCCGGAAGATGTGATACTGCCAAAGCCCAAAGATCTTACCATGTAGTTCTGTTGCAGTGGTGCCCAAGTGTAGACACAGGGCACAGAGCTCACTCCATTCAGCGTGTGTAGAGGGGCTGTCTGGGTCTGCCTCCCACTGCCTACCTCGATGGTACACTGTAAAAAAAACATCAAAATATCAAATCTATATAGGGTAAACCATGTACACAAAATAAGTAAATATTCAATGCTCAAAATTAGCACAATTTTTCTCCTGCTGACCCAGGGCAACTAAAATAAGTTTTGGGCTACCAAATTTCATTGATACTAAATTCTACTGGCCCATATGGGCAACTAAATATAAGAGAATTTGTAATGGTTTTTCTTTGTTTTGGGGCCACCTGATTTTTGGCCACTAGAATTTGAAAGATGTTGTTTTTACTTGCCCGACTGAGCCATAAGGCAAACAAATTTAATTGCTAGCATTGTTGTATTCAAAATATAAATTGACAAATTTCAGTAAAATTATGCAAATGTTGTACTTTGTATTTTCTTTACACACCATTTATTTTGATTTTAAAATGATTAAATGTACTTTAAAGGGACTTAGTAACATTGTCCAAATCCTCAAAATAAAATTTTAATTCTAGCGGTTCCCTTATATCTTGTTGTATTCGTATTAACAATAAAATCATGGGACAGGTTTCGGTTTTTCAAATTTCCCTTTCGTTACAAAGATATGTATGATTGAAGTATTCAGATAAGAAAAACTCTGGGCGAGTTTTTCTTCC
The DNA here is from genome assembly GCA_037951105.1 of Echinarachnius parma. Lineage (NCBI taxonomy): Eukaryota > Metazoa > Echinodermata > Echinoidea > Clypeasteroida > Echinarachniidae > Echinarachnius > Echinarachnius parma. The sequence goes on along the minus strand of JBAMJV010002782.1, from coordinate 39,173 downwards.
GTGTACAAAGTGAGTGCAGTGAGTTACTGAATATCACTTTGCATTTTCGCTCATTACTTGGCCATACAATGTCCATTTGACTTGAAATTTTCACACAATACCCTGTGGACATATGAGATAACAACAATATACATTGCATCAACCATTCATCACTTTTTGCACTTGTCAACAAAGTTACTAGATCCCTTTAACAGTTTCATACTATTGCTGCAATGAAAGCTTGACATGGCTTGTTTGTACAGTATACACATAATCACAACAAAATTGAATGAAATAAATCATATCATGACATGTACCTTTCTAGTGATAGGGAGTTGATCAAATGAAGCAGCGGTGTGGATAGACTGGAATGGCCGCTCCTCTTGCCGTTTCACATGAGCCTCGGTCTGCTCCGATATCTTCTTCCGATTGCTTGCCCATATCATCTAAAAACAAGAAGTTTCTAAAGCTCACTTTTTCGATGTCACTTTTGAAAGTAATAAAACTATATAAGAAAGTAATTAATGACTAAATTCCTTTCAAGTCATACTACAAATCTAATTAACATATAGCAGTAGCGTAGCATGGTAAGACTGAATGGGGGGGGGGGGGGGGGGGGGGGGGGCACACCTTATGTATTTCTTTCCCCCTATGCCATTTACTGTTTTCCCAAATTATTTGGGACACAGGCCGCCCCCCCCCCCCCCCCCCATAGCTATGCCAGTACGCCTCTTGACTGATAATATGAAGACACTATAACTCAATGTATCACAGTACAAATATACAGAGCTCTGCATTGCCTCTGCTAGGGTCAACTGAAATGACATTTGATTTATGAAAGACTGCACAAAGAAATGTTCTACGAGTACATTATGTCAACAGCATTAAACAACATTATATAATGCAGTTAACCCCTTGACTTGTAGGGGTGATGGGTGTGTGCGCATAGGTGTGTGTGTGGGTGCGTGTGCCTTTCTTTATCTTTGTAAATTCAACTCCTCTCACCCTGACTTCGTTGGCCCGTCTGAACCGCTGGTTCTGCCTCAGCTTCATGTAGTCCGACTTGACCAGCCTCTTCAGAACAGCGAAGGTGCTCTTCTCAAGCATCTCCGGTGGCATGGCAACAGCTGGACTCACGCTGGAAACCTTTGCTGGACTTGAGCTTGATGTGGAGGTCATTGACCTAGTACTTTTAGTAGCACTTGATGTTGCCATGGTGACACCAAGTTACAACCTTGGTAGGTCTAGATGGAAAGAAAATTCTGTTTTTGAGAAAGGGTGAAAAGATCTTTGATTGTAGTCTACTGTCTAATTTGAAAAGAAAATGAAGATAATGTGTTTCCTGAAAATTTTGCTTCATATTCATGAAATCATACTTATTTTAATTTGAAAAAGTTATTCAAAATGTCATGTCAATTCCACTCATTTCCTGCAGAATTTTGCTTATTTTCACCATGAAATGTAATCAGTTAGAGCCACCATACATCCTCTCGAGCTAGGGACATAACCAGTACGCAGACCGCAGGAGTATGGTACTTTCTCCCCTCGCAAGTCACCGGTAGCTAGCAGCATAGCTGCGCATTAAGTTCTGCTAACTACGATTCTATCGACCGCAAGTGCAAATTTTACGGCGCCGCGACACATCCAAAATAAAACCATCATTCATCAAACTCATCATTAGTAATAATAGTAATACAACAGACTATCGAGGGACAATAAAACAGACTTAAGACTTAAGTGATTGATACAAATAGTACGATATACTGCAAAAGCGCGACGTGGCTGTGCCTGTGGCCATACTGTCATGTGTAAATTACTCTGTATGTTACACATGAAAAACTATGTGGTAACCACTGGTAATATTATTATATTTAATACTGGTAGCATCGGGTCGTAACCATATTAACAACTGGGTCAAAGTGCCGTCAAAGTGAATTTGCGACACCCTCACCCTAGGCCTCGCGCATGCCACGCCGTGCAAAAAAAAATAAATATGCACTCCAGAGCTCTGTCAAAGTAGGGAGAACGACAGAATACCGCAATCACGCATTTGTATCTGCTAACACGCAAAATTTTGCTACGAAAAACCCTTCAGTAAAATGAATATTTTTCAATATTTTACCATGAAATTGGTATCCTCTTGAAGCTTAATCCTTCCTTGATCTGGATATGGCATTAGTTGTTCCTAAATCGATGTTTTAACACCCCAAAAATACAATCTGAATGCGCAGTGAGTTAGGAGACTTCGCGGTAGTCGCGGTAGTCGCGGTAGCGACTGCACTTGAAGACTCCATTTTGCTTCCACAGTGTATACATTTTCCCAACTTCCATGCCAGGAGTAGGGGTTCGTAAACTCCCTCTACGTTGAATTTGAGGCCATTTTCGTGATAGAGCAGTATCTGATCTTTCGAATGACACCAAAATTCGCCGGAATTTTTTGGAATTTTCACCTTGCAAATGATTTTTTTGAAGGATTGTTTTGCTGACATTTTTGCATCGATTTTCGGCACAAAAATTTGACGAAAAATCGTTTAAAACTGGAGGAAGGAATCTGAAAAAGGTATGGAAAAGTAGTATTTTATGAAAGTGTGTTGATTTCTCTACACATTGAAATACATTACTATGGGAGTAGTAATAGCGCTAAGCTGCGATCATCCAATGTAAACAAATTGCCCCACTGTACTGATTTTGATATTTTTAGCCATGTTAAGGCATGCGTTTTCTATTAATAGCGCTGGGGCACGCGCAGAGCATAGTTACCGTCCATCGCCTGAAACTGGCAGAACCAAACTTTTGTACCTTCTACCTCTAGAATTGGAATATCTCCACTAATATTGAAGCTAATAAGTTGATTTAAGCACCATTATTGTTCCTTACTTTACAAGCTTTCCAATGATATTAAGTTTGTTGAGGTTCCATCAAAAAATCCAAACATCACCGAACTCCCTAGTCAAAGATATAATAATATTCAAACAGTATTGGCGAGGACAGCCAGTGGGTAATTGTCACCCTGAGGACCAATGCCATATAAAAAGCACAGTAAACAAGTTTGTGAGATTTTACCAAAAATGTAAAAATATTTCTAGCTATAATAAAGTATCATCTCACCAAATAAACCAACTGTGGGATAGTAGGAGGGGTAGGAATTAAACACAATTTGAAACTTACATTGAGCCTTCTGATGTAAAAAGTACTTTTAATTCCTATTTGAGAATTGTGATCTTTTAGGAAATACTGCAATGGATCTGATCCAATCTGGTTATCTGTGCCAGAGCTGTACTGCCCTCTAAATGCAAAAGTAGACCAGTTGTTTACATGTTTAGGCTTATGCCCAGTAACATTCTTAAATTCCTACTGAAACTGCAGAACAGTGGTACAAACAACTTCAATGACAAGGTGACTGAAAGAATCTTACATCTGTGTCCATTGTCTGTGAATGTGTGAATTGACTGCCTGGCCATAGGGCCCTGGTTTAGCTTTTGTATAAACTAACAAAGAATGTAGGTCAATCTGTGACTATAAAGAATTCTTTAATCTTTACAACCCAGCTTTGATTCTATTATAAGATTAACATTGGTCATGAATTCAATGAAGCCTTCATTCAATCATGACCATGTTAATCTTATAGATAGTCAAAGTTTGTAAGAATTCTAATGAAGACATGCTATAATTGTTTGTTGAACAAAGCCATATTAATGCTATATCAGCCATAACACAGCATCAAATTGATAGTGTGAAAAAACATCTAGTTTAAGGCTAGGTAGGACAGGGGATTTCCCGAGTGTTTACTGGGACAATGAGGGCAGCTGATAGTATCACGTGTATCAGGCTTTTTTACCAGCAATGGAGTAAAGGGGTTAATGCAGCATGCTGTTAACCCCTTGTCCTGTAGGGGTGGGTAATTGTACTAATTCAATTAGTATCACATGTAATTGTACATGTAATTCATGGCATAGAACGCTAGCGCGGAGCGCTCCGCGCTAGCGTTCTCTAGAGTTATCCACATACATACATGATCATGATTCAGTGTTCACGATAGCAAAAGCAACACACACGAAATGCAAGATGTGGGACTGATCATCCAAAATTTACCATTATCTTAAAATGCTTTTTCTTATTATTTTGAAGAACAGAACACCAGGATCAAGTGAAAATACATTCACATTTGATAATGCACCCACATGAGAATAAACATATCGTTATACTTACACCTGTACTTGCTTAAAAAAGGGTAAACTAAATACACCGGGACTGCTAAAAGTGAAGAAAACAAAGCTCCAGTAGGTTTGTATAGCGCGCGTGCGCGTACGTAAGCTCGCGTACGTCGCGCGCTGCGCTGCACGTGTGTGCATGTGATATGCAGCTAGCTTGCATGCTACGGACAACCAGCGAGACGAGGGGCCAGAGCCACACCGAGCGCGCCCAGCGGTGCGGCTCCGCGGTGCATGCCTCGGTCGGTACGTACAGCTGCGCTGCTTTTTGAGAGCGCGGGAAGTGCTGCAGGCCTGGGTTTGGTGGGTGGGTGGGGAAGGGGGGGGGGGGGGGGGGGGGGAGGGGAGGGGGAGGGGTAGCTGTTTGTCCATCGTGACGTTCGCATCAATTATTTTCACATTATCATAAGTATAATTAAATCACATTGAACATGAAACGAAATAAAAATCGGGGCATTCATTGGGAGGGCTGGGGTGTGCCGGCCGGGGGGGGGGGGGGGGGGGGGGGGGAGGAGGGGGGGGGGGGCAGAGAGTCTGTTTCCCCCCGTGAAAATATTATATAGGGGGCAAACAATTCTTGTACATATACATTATCACAATGGGAGTGTATAACTCGAAGACATGACTCTGATTGAGTTGAACACCCCCGCCCCTAAACCCCCCCCCCCCCCCCCCACTCCCTTCCCACCCCATCCCCAAATAATTCCGAAGGTGCGGCAGGAGGAAAATATTCTCAATTATCGAACTTCGAAAAAATACATTCTAATTACCTTCAAAAACGATGGCTGTAAAACGTACGCTTCGGAACAATTGCTATATACGGGGCTCGTTTATTGGTGTATTCGAAATGTGGTGAGCAATTTCTTTAACCCATATGACAGATTTAAACAGAGTAAAGGTAATTAAGCAGAGACCCCGCAGCGGCTTTTGGATTAAGTTATTGAAAGCCCCCCCCCCCCCCCCCCCCCCCAAATAAAAACATTGATCGGCGAACAGGCGAGCAACAATCCCTCCCCCCCCCCCCCCCCCCCCCAACAAAACAAAAGTGGTCTTGGAGGGAGGGGGGGGGGTCGAGCTAATAGGAGCCCTTATCCTCTCTAAGTATACGCAACTTCATCTAGCGGGAAAAGAAAGTAAAGGAAAACAATATGGACATCTGAAATAATTATTCAATTTGTTCAATCTCCCCTCAAGCGTCTATAGTATACCCGCATAATTATTTCGAGATAATTATCATATATCTAGACAGAAATATACCGTCTCTCCGTGGGGTTTACTCTTATATTGGATTTGTTTACTCTACCCTATTCTGAGCGATGCGACCGTCCAGCTATCCGGTCTACATCATATCATGTTCCTGATCCGGCATGTCCGGTGTATATAGCCCCAACGGAAACAAAATATATATTACAATGTATTAATAACAGTTTTGGTACACAATGCTTCTAGCTATATGTTGTTAGGATTGTTTTAACTTGTACAATAAATGCACCACTTTTCGATTCATAATTTGGATTTCAAGTAGGGTAATCTAGCTCCTTCTGATATAAATAATTATTGATTAATCTAACGGGTTGGACAGTACATACATTCAGACCCTCGGCGTAGGCGGGGAAATTTGTGTCACTCGCTAAACATGCTAAATACACACTAGAACGAAAACTGCCAAACCAACATTTCTGATCTTGGTATAATTTGTCTAATTTTCTAATTTTGTCTTGGTATATTAATTTTCTTCGAATGACACTAGCCGTTTTGTTTTCAAGTTATGGTATAAGTATGTTCGTTTCCTGTGCCACCCCTATGGGGAATAATACGAAGTAAGGCGGATAATGTACATGTTGGTCATAAAGTTGGAATATTTTTTTTTTTTGATCCAACTTCATTCTTTTTTCTGTTTTTTTTTTGCTCCTAATAAAACATTTTGGACTAGAAATAATGATTATATAATGTTTCCAAACTACCAATGTACAATAAATCGTTGCATGAATTTGCATAAATTAATTTAGCCTTTTGTTTTGAGCGTTGAAAGGCAGGACCTTTGATGATTGGCCCCTTTCCCTCTCCAAAGCGTATTTCCAACACGTCATCGTTATGGGTCATTTCTCAGAGTTGGCTGTAAAAATGTTCAACCAAAATTGGCACAGGGGCTCTCTAAGATATACTTCGTCCAACGTCATTGGCTACACGCCAAACGATGCTTGTGCTCCACCATGAAGGGGTGTCAACAAGCAATGTCCACTATTTTGTTGGAACATTGCAGGTTATGGTCTGTAAAATCCTCAGACGTCATCAAGAGGAGGGTCAATTAAAGCCACGGGAATATAGGACGTTCACGATTGACCACTATCAGGATAGGTTCTCGCAAATTGCTTAACCTGTGCCGTAGAACCGGAACTGCCAAAAAGGAGCCTTCGCCGTCTATGAAGAAAACCCTATGGAATCAACGCCTTCCGCCAAACTGCACATCGGAGATCGCTCTAACATGGTCCCCAAGCAAGACAAACTACTAAGAGTGTCCACCCCATACCATGCAACCAATATTTACCGGACGTCCCTGGACTAGGGAGTACAGAAGATTGCCGTGTGAACACTCGTGATATGTTATCTTAATCAGTGGCGTAGCATGGTCGGACTGATTGGGGGGGGGGGGGGGCACGCAAAATGATTGGGGGGCACACCTTATGTATTTCTTTGTTTTTTCAAAAATTGTCCCCTTATGTTTTCTATTGTTTTTTCCAAATTATAGGGGGGGGGGGGCACGTGCCCTCCACCCTCCGTGCCCCCCACCCTCCGTGCCCCCCCGTCGCTACGCCACTGTTTACAAGTTTACAAGAATCAATATTGTTGTAATATTATACTAAATAACTCCTTTATTGACCGATATATAGTTTGATGGAGGGACGCATTCGTTTTTCATTCGTATAGTATCCAAATTACAGGGCCGTTCGATCTGATTGTTGTTGTGTGTGTTACGTTCATCCCCATCCGTCAACTGGAAACTGTTCAGACGATTTGTAAAAGGGGGACAGTCCCTTTAAAATGGAATGCGATACAAGTGCATATGGTAATCATAGCTTAGTGACCAGTGAAGAACAAAAGAAGAGGCGGGGCAAAATAAATTGAAAAATATATAATAATACAAAATTATACACTGCAATGTACTGTTGGACACTCAAAACAAACGTGGAATGTAAACTTGAATGTTAGTTTTTTGTTAGGGAAAAAACTTATTGTACTAGTAATTGACATTGAGGTATAGTCATATCACAAAACATTTGTTTGCAAAAACATTTATGAGATCAATATTTAAGTTTAAAGACATAATTTATTCTTATAGAAAATGTGCATGGTATGCGTTATTAAAAAGTCTTTGATATGTATATAGGTGAGAGAGAAATATTCAAGGCATAATACATACCCCCCCCCCAAATAAAATATAAACAATAATCAAAGGAAATACATGTACATGTTACATAGGCCTTCAAATAAGTAATCCTGCTCTGCCGTGATGCTAGTAATAGGACGAGGGACAGAAAATAGATATACATCAGTTTGAAATAGTGGGAATTTGTTTGTGTATAGTCCAGGACCTATACAATTATACATACAAAGCCAATCTTGCCACAAAAGATCATATACAAGATATCATACAACATTTAGAAGCATAGTCAATAACTTATTGGGGAAGTTGTTGCACTAACTAGTATGATGTCAAAACACACCATTCCGTTACATGGACCAGCCAAAGTGCTAGCACCACAAAGCATGCAAAAGTTTACATATAATTATAATTATAAAGTATGGTGGAGAACTGCAAGTTCCTATACTTATTATATAATTATAATTATACATTTATTATTGATAGACAGTCAATTATACCCTGTAAAATGCCCGATTGCCATTCAGCATGCAATCCAATTAAATATGCATATTCATAACTGCCAAGTACGCGCGTACGTCTTAACTAGTCCTTTATAATAAAATATGCAGATCTCTGTTTTCCTTTGTTTAACGCCGCGCGTATGATGACTGAACGCACCAATCAGAAATACTCCTATAAGCTCGCATCTTCGAAAATATGAATATTCATAAGTTTCTATTGTCAACGTCATGCGCGTAATTGTTATACGCGCAGCAATCACTATGACAACGTGCACCTGTAATTTACTGTACACTTTTCTTATGCGCTGATATTACATTAGTGTTGATCACTGCACCATTGTGTTTTTATCGCTTGCCGATTGTGCACGGTTTTCTGGATTTCCTTTGTGATATTCCTGGATAAATTTTTCTTTTGCGAATCTTTACGACTTCGGATTTGAATCAAAATGGGAAACAATAATACCAAAGTTGCCCGATTCCCGGCTGATACCACCAAGCCGAGGCGCAGATCAAAGCGAAGCCGAGAACGTTTCGGATTTCTGTTTTCCCGTAAACGGAGCAATAAGGCAAGTGGAAAATATTAGACTCCATACACTATAATGAATCAAATTTGTAGTTATTAAAAATTTTATTGTTTTAACATACGGATAACGGATGTCAAGAGCTAAGTCAATAATGTTATTTAAAATATTATGTTAAAAAATATATGAATTTGTGAACAAATTATCAACAGAGAGTTGGCTTGAATGCGAGAGTAATAATATGAACATAGTTTGGAACTACTGAAGCAAATTATTATTCAGTATGCATAATTAATAGTTTGTGCCATAAACAAAAGAATAAATTGTAGCTTTGCTAGATGTAGCTGTAAAATTTACTAATATAATCGTTACTTTATAAGTTAATTTGTATTTATATTTTGCGTCTTTTTTGTTATTGCGGGGCGCCGCACCTTCATTGGTTTGCGTACAAGTTAAGTTTTGCGCATACATTACCGTAGTACAGCCAGTATTGTTTGTGTGTGCGTCATGTGCGTGCGCCCAACAAAAATGTCCGGGTACGGGAATTTATTGTTGACGTCACTGATTTGGGGTAATATGATGAAGAACTTTTTGTGCATGCAAAAAGTGGATCAACAAATCAATAAGGACCCTGTCGAGTACCCAAGTAGAAGTAGAAGTAGAAGTAAATGGGGGGGGGGGGGGGGGGGGGGATGTCTCCCAGTTCGGTTTGCTAGTCTGGGCATAAAGTTATTCTGTAGTAAATGCCTTCAGTCATGGGAGCATTTATAAACAAAGGAGAAATAATAATAATAATAATAATAATAATAATAATAATAATAATAATAATAATAATAATAATAATAATAATAATAATAATAATAATAATGATAATAATGATAATAATGATAATGATAATAATGTATAGATATATAAATCATTGTTTCCAAATAATATTTTTTGGATAAACGAAAAAAACAAAACATTGTAGCCTACTCTTTGCTCATGAATGTGTATGAATTTGTATTGCATTGGTTCGTTATTTGTTCATTTTGCTTCAGCAGAATGTGTTTCAGTGTGGGGGTAGTTTTGTTCGTTTATTCTAGGCATCATCTTTTTCCCCATTCTCTACTTCATAGTTAGTTCAGATAATTTTCAGTGTTGATAGGCATGAAAATATTTGCAAAACTTTGAAACATATATATATAAGGTTGACGTTTATACGACGAAGAAATATATCTCTTAATTTTAAAGACGCAAACTTAAATCCAAAGAGTTTGCCACTTTCCCCAGTTTCGCTTGGATTTAGAAAATGAAATAGTTGATCTCAAAAGCAATTTAGTTTTGATTTAATCCTTTGGACCTTAATATACATTGGTAGCAGGGGCGTCGATCCTGGGGGGGCAGGGGGGCGGTCGCCCCCCCCCCCCCCCCAATGAAAATATTGGGGGGGGGGGGGCGAACATATCATTTCGCCCCCCCAATAATTCCGAAAATGAGGAAGACAAAATCAAGTGATATATTGCCAAAGAGGGGATAGACACATTTATCAATAATTAATCTTCAAAATAGCCGTTTTCTAGTTTGAAAAGGACTGTAAATCTCTTTTTTGCCGCGCGCTTCGCGCGCATACAGTTGCTCATATTGCAAGTTTCATTTGGGTTGCGGGAACTTACATGTGTTGCGGGCAGTGTAATTTCTCAAACGCACACCTCACACGAAGTTAATTAAACCCTCATCTATAGATAGCCCCCCGTCACAGAAAATAAAATAATCTGAAATATATCTTTCAGTCAATTCGGTCCATATGCGCTGAACGCAAATCATATTTGAATATTATCATGTCCCCCCACATTTGAAAGTGGTGAAGATTGTCCCCCTCCCTTTGTCATTATGTATGTTTGGTTCCATACTTCATATAACGTGAAATGTCTGTCTCAGGTGTGCACCAAATCGCACAATTTCACACCCAAAAATACAAAAGCTCCCTACTGTGGGAGGACACCCCCTCCCACACCCTCCCCCGCTCGGTCGCTTCGCTTCCTCGCAATGTCTCCCCTCCAGTTTTGAGAAGTTGTTGACGCCCTTGCTTAGTTTCATGGGAGCCCAATGCCCGAGACTATATCGATGGCTCTATAGTAATACAGGATCACGTCGATCCATCTCATGCGAGGCTCAATCTTTCCTCGCTATGCCCTTTAAAAATACGTTACGAGTATAGGTTAACTATTTTATACAATTTTTACACCCATGATAGGAGTTGCAAATGTCTGAAATCTAAAAGCTTCCGGGGGCTCCGCCCCCTGGACCCCCATTATTGTCCCCAAATGTGGGTGCCCCCCAAATCAGGTCTTCGAGCCATCAAGACACTTTCAATGAGCGCATAATAAAACTTCCGGGCATGCTAATGTGGTGCTTTTAGCTCTCTCTCAGTGGTCACTCGGGAAATTTTTTTCAAATTTCGCCCCCCAATATAAAAAACGGATCGACGCCACGCTAGATATCCAACAGGCAAATTGTCACTACAATCCAATTCCGCCATAGATACAAAATAAATCATTTAGAGTTAAAGAGAAATGAATCCTAGAATTCAAGGGAGTAATAATTGTTACAAAGAAGGGTTGATAACTATACTGATCACCACCTTGCAACAGGTGATGCCCTTGCCAGTCGATTCGGACGTCGACCAGTCGATCACGGGACACGTCGTACCTGGCGGGAGGAGGCTCTCAAGATCTAGCAACCACATCACCATCACCAGCTCTACGGGAACCAACGGATACCCCACTCGTGGGAGGCAGGGAGAACTGGCCACTCGATCTGCAGTCAGCATCTCATTCTCACTGCCAGGTAAGAAGGTTGTTGTTGGTGGTGATGATGATGATGATGATGATAATGATGATGGTAATGATGATGATGATGATGATGATGATGATCATCATCATCATCATCATCATCATCATCATCATCATGTAACGAATGATTGTATAATTAATAAATGCATGAATTAGGAGTTGAATGATTGCGTTGATCAATAATTAAATTGATAATATATTGGACAGGAATAAATGAATGAATAATCTAAAGGGATATAGTGCAGTTTTGGTCAAACTGAATTTTAGTAACCGAAACCTGCACCATAACATTCCAAACCATAATAGTTACAACCCCATGCTCGAAATGTAGACCACATTTTAAAAAACGACTAAGAAAAAAAGCCTGTTATAATTAAACAAAGCGTTGTTAAAACACAAGAGGACGGTCTCTAAAAACGTTTTGGTTTCAACCATTTAGTATACAAAATTGTGCATGTGATATTTTGTTAAAATGATGATAAAAGAGAGAGATCATCAATAACTATTTAAAAACATCTTTTGTAATATTTAGAACGAAGTGTAAGCATTTTTTTTTTTTTCTTAAATCATCGAATAAATGTGGGATCCCTCCTTTATTCCGATCGGGTGATATATTTATGAAATTTCAGTCGTTTCTGAACCGATTTTGATCAAATAAAGTTTATTCTGTCATTAAAATCGCGTGCTTTGTTACTTTGTCCCACAGGTGTTCTAGGATGCCAATGCTTTTGACAATTATATCAATTTGCAATGGTTTTTCGCATTAATTTCTTCCATCAACAGGAGTTCCTGATACAGCCGAGAAACTGTCTATTGAGAAGCAATATCACGGGGATGCCGAGAATATCGAGAAGAAGGAGACCACCAACGACGGTGCTGATGTCGATGACATCTTCAAACAAGTCATGTTGATTGCGATGGAGGGGGAAGACGTGGATGTGCAGGGTGCGCCCGATATGGAGGCCAGTCTTCGGATCGATTACGGAATGGAAGATGATCTCGCCAATGATGACCAGTTTGACGACGAAGATGAGGACGACGAACGCACTCTGACTGCAGGCAGCTGCCGTGTCAGAAGTTCAAGTAAGTTCAAGTTTCTTTTCTGATTTTAAAAGAAATTAAACATTCCAAATATCAAAATACAATAGAGCAATCCTCTCTAGAAAATGGTAACATTCAATTACTTTATTTACTTTAAAACAAAAAAGCTATTTATTGAACAAACTAGATGAGACAAAGAACATAAATATACCCAAAATCGAATTCTTAAAGGACATAATCATACTCATTTTGTTCTAGTTGTTTTTAATCGATTCATAAACAAATTTTAAATGACAATTTTATATCCTTTTTCTTCTTGTAATGAATGATATGCAAGCTAATTTAGTTTATCCCACATTCTTTCTATACAAACTATATTCAAAAATATATTTTCACTTTCATAGAAGCAGTATTATCTAAGGTGATTACAAAAATTAAATAGCAACAAAATGTCTTATTTATTAACGCAGTGGAGAGTGTAGACAACCGCAGTCTCTCTTCGACATCGCCCATCCAATTCAGCATCGAGTCCGACTACGAGCCAGACAACGAGCCAATGATCAACTGCTCGGAGAGCTTCTTCCACTACCAAATCAGTCGTGATGATGACCACCTCATCCCTGCAAATAAGGAAATCGATGTCGATGTCGATGATGACCCTCTAGTCTATGTCGATTCAGACGAGGACATCGCGTTCAACCCCATCACCAAGTACGATGATAGCGTCAATGTCGAGGGCTTCCTGGGAATCAGGAAGGGGATTGCGGATGTCGAGATGGAGAAGATCAAGGATGAAGATGAGGAAGATGATGAGGACGAGGAGAAGGAGTTCAAGAGCGGGTGGAGAATGGGCTTGCCGGTAAGTTTTGTTAACTTTTGGATGATAATAACAACACGATCAATACTGATAATGATAATGTTATTGATGATAATAGTCATAATAATGATAATAATGATAATAATAATATAGTATTAATAACAATAATAATGATGATGATGATAATTATGATGACAATAATATCGACTAACACAGTGTTTAAATCAATAACAAAATGTAGTCTGTTATAAATGAGAAATATTAAAATAAATAAATAAAACACATAAAGTACTTGCCCGTTAGTCATAAAATGTGGATGTTACTAAATATAACATTGTACTCTTTGTCATATCAAAGGCGGAAGGTCACAGATCATTTGGGGACATCGCAGACGAGATCGATTACGTTACGATGTACGAGAGGGCGAGGCCAAAGGCCGGCCACAAGCGGAGAGCATTCCGTAATGCCTGGGTGGCAAAGACGGGCATCCGCATCAGATATCCGGCGCCGTACGACATCAAGTTCTAAGGAAGGGCTCGATGTCGGGTGGGGTCAGGGGGTGATACGGGGCTCGATCCAAGGTTAAAGGTGAATAATGATGCCTTATTATCATAATTATTATAATAATTTATAAACTTATAACAAGTATGTTCTTATGAATGATATATCTTTTCAATTCAATTCAATATTTAATTAATTTCATAAACTATAATTACAGTAGTATGTTAGTATCAAATAAAGTTGTATAGTTTTCCTACATACAGCTCTATGGTTATATTCGATGGTATGAAATCTTCATCAGCATGAACACCATTATCATCATCATCATTACAATTATACGGATGTACTTCAGGACGATGATGATGATGAGGAGGAGGAGGAGGGAGAGACGAGGAGGAGAAGGGGAGTAGAGAGTGACAGCGTGATGATTATGATGATGATAATATCTATATTCGTAATTATTTTGCTTCTGATGGCGACCATGATGACAAGTTTTAAAAGAGACTGGAAAGAACATCTGGAAATATGAGAGAACAGTACTATGCGACTTGTCTGTCAGATATTTGGTTTGATTTGACCTGAATGTACTAAATTTGATTAATTAATTTAGTATTGTTCTGATTATTTTTAATTTAATTCGTTCTAAAGGTCAATCAAGCGAAGCACTAGAATGTCACAAAAGAGACTTTGGAAGGGCCCTCTACAGATCGGAGAGAAGGCCTTAGTCTTTCACAGCATCGGATGCAAAGACAGGGCTCGCCGGTGTGCTATACAGGCACTCAGCATCATAGAAAGGTGAGAGGAAGGGGGAAAATAGAAATAATAATGATGACAAATTATTATGTTACGTTCGCAATGTGCTCGCATCTGTCTGCCCAAATACACTTGTGGTGCAAAACTTCATGTACATTTAAGTTATCATTATAACCCCTGCTCAGTCTTGGTCACAGTTTCATTAAACTAGATTGTCTCATGCACCTTCTTAACTCCCCGGGGAGCATTACTAGCATTCAAATTCAACAGCTAAAATGTGTAAATTTATTTTCAGACTCTACACCTAGCCCTGCCCAAAGCTCATCGTCTGCTACGACATCGTCTCAACAATATTCTTTGACACCGAGTGTTGCGGCGAAAGAGATTCAACGAGTGACGAGGTGTTTCCTCTTGGGCTGATAGCAAAGGCCTGCACAACCACTTGCGCTTACTGGCACTCACTACAGTCACTACTACCAGGGCATTGGCCACTCCCATACGAGCCTACGGAGATAGGAAAGCATACGCTGCAGTCGAGGTTGAGAATTTGAGGAAGATGTTCGGACGCAAGATGGAAATTGTGTCACGTGTCAACGAGCCAGCAGGAATGAAGTGAGGAAGGTCATCAGCTTATGAAGAAATCGGTCATCTACGAATACAACTACTGGCCAATGACCTAGCCTTATTAGATGATAATGTCAATCCGTTGACTGCTAAATGCTAAAATGAAAAGCTGCAGTACAAGGAAATGAATGTTTATGCTGCAGAGTTGGACAACTGGAATGAAATTATTGCTCACAAATGGACCTTATTTTACAAAGATGAGAAGGGGAAAAAGGAATCTACACAACTATAGCCAATGACTTAGATTTTGATGTCAACTAGTAACTTCATATCACCATACTTATCAAAAGGAACAATGAAATAAGAATTTATACTGCAGAAATGGACACTTTCAATTAAGTGATAGAACTACTGGCCAAGAATTTAGATTACAATGTCAATTAATTAATCGCTTGCCACATATATCACATTGCAACAAGGAAAGAAGTTTGTATGCTGTAATGATGGACAATTTCGAAAGAAACAATCGATCACAACTATGAATAAACAGAAAACAACAAAGAAAAAAGAGCTTATAAATGCTGAAGATATGGCAAATCTTGAGAGAAACGATCGCTCACAAAATGGACATGAGGAAATAAGTCATTGATACAACTACTGGCGAAGGACTTCAATTTCAATGTCAATTGATCAATCAGTCGTCCCTCTGTTTATTCATGCTGCAAAGATGGATAATTCAAAGGACATTTTCACTCCAAAATTTGATATTATTTCACAATAATCAAGAAATATATTTCAAAGTCAATCAATCTATCACTACCACTCCCATCACAAGCAACCAGAATAGAATGTATGCTGTAAAGATTAAACTGTTTTGATAGAAACAATCGCATGCAGTTGAATATTTGGGATGAAGAAATGATACAGAAAACTTTTGTTTGAGAATGCAGCTAATTGTCAATAACTAGATTGCAAGATCACTTATTAATCAATCAATCACTCGCTATTCGCATCAAAAGCAACAAGAATAGAAGAATTTTGAGAAAAAATTGACTCACAAATTGGTGATTCTTTCAAAGCAATCACGAAATCTATCAGACTTTGAATAAGAGAACAGGCTCATATTTTTCAATTGTAGAATATATATATATATAAAACTGTCGTTAACAATTCATCAAACAAGTAACTAATTCAAATTCACACTTACAATATTTTCAGCTGAAATGAAAATTATAAAAATTATATTGCTGAACAATAAAATGTAAATATATTAATCACTTGAATTCTTTATACTCTTATTTATAGCTATATAAGTATCCACTATTATTTTTATTATTTATATAGATATGTATTTTATAGCTTGTTGGTCTGAAATGTTTATCATATTGGTGGATGGTGCTATCTTGGTTAGTTTTAGAGTTGAAAAAACAAATAATGTTGCAGTGAAAACAAAGTTTTACATAATACGTGTCCCACAAATAAAAAGTACAATGCTGCTATATGCACAATAATTATGTTACTTCCCAATTTGTGCCAACAGAATTGTGTCGCTTTGGTTGAAAAGCGATTTAGAGATAATTTGTTTGTATTTTTCTTGGAGTTGTGTATAATGCAGTCACACAAAAATACTATTCGATCAGCTGGATGTTATTTTGTTAGCACAATGCATTTAAAGGGATAGTTGAGTTTTGGTAAAGAGAATACAGTTTTGATCAAACTGAAACTTTAGTAACCAAAACCTGCACCATGTACATTACAAACTTATAGTTATAACTCCACCATGCGCTAAAGGAATTCAAAAATTACAAATGCCTAAGTAAAAAAACAGTTATTAAAAAAAGAGCAGTTAAAACTCAAGAGGGTACTCTCTAAAAACTCGGTTTCAATTATACTCCGCACAAAAAGAAACTGGACACTTGTTTAAGTTGAAATATTTAATATTTATATGCGACAGAGTGTACATCATCATATATCAAATTAAAGGAAATTTAGTCCTCTACAGGTATAATATAAATTAAAGGTGTAATCGTTCATGCATGAACTGCCATGATCAGTTAACAATAGCAAGGTCTGTTTTCTATTATAGCAAAAACAATGGATGGCCGCACCATTCGACTGCAATGAGTTAAGCTTCTTGCTTGAAACAAGATGTGCGGGGCAAGTCTTTTATGACACCATTCAACCTTATTGTCATAAACAAACACCAAAAATACACATTTTCCAATAAAACAGGGCCAGGTTATGAGAACATCAACATATTGGTATGTTTTTGAGGCATAAAGCTTGTCTGTTTCATGTGTCCCTTGCAATTTCAACTTTAGTTACATAGAGAAGTGACATGTTAGAGACTGCCCAAATGGTTGACCAAGGGTGACATCAGATTTTGAAGATCGTCGGACTACGGTAGAATTCTTGAGAAAAATGTATACCAAGTTTCATGCTGAAATAAGGGCACAAACTGTAGCTTCGACGAATAAACCTTAGCCATGGAATTCCCCATTGTGTTACATTTTGATGAAAATAAAACCGACAACGTTCACAATTTGTGTTCATTTACACTTTTTCTATTGAGATGAAACTAATTAAGATCACATTTTTAATGAAATAATTATGCTATGTCATGAATATAGCGTTTATATCATGCTTGTCAACATTTAAATGGTTGAATGGATGTTCAATTTTTGCTATTTTTGAAAACAGACCTTGCGGTGGTTAATTGACCGTGACAAGTCATGCATGAATGATTTCTCCTGGATTCTATGCTAATATCGAAGAGGGTTATTTTATCTTTAATTTGATATACAATAACATATATTTTATCGTTACAAAATATGAGATATGTTGTCTTAAATAAGTGTCCAGTTTCTTTTTGTGCGGAGTATATTTAAAATGAAATATTGTGCATGTGATGTTTTGTTGAAATAGTGATTAGATAGAGAGATAATCAACAATTTAAAAACCTCTCTTGTAAATTATAATTTTTTGTGAGATAATGAAAAACTTAGTGTTACATTGGAAAGAGCATACAATTTTAATGACGGAATAAACTTTATTTGATCAAAATCGGTTCAGAAATGGCTGAAATATCCATAAACATAACCATTTGTAATTATTGTGGGGCCCAACAATTATTCAATAATTTTTAAACCAGCCGTTAAATCTTTGTTTAAAGTGCTTTCTTTTTAAAATACTATATACCCCCACAGTGGCGTAGCGAGGGTCAACGGATTGGGGGGGGGGGGGGGGGCACAATTGCGAGGGAGCGTAGCGCCCGAGGGGGGGGGGGGAGGGGGTGTCCCCCCTCCCACGGTAGGGAGCTTTTGCAAATTTTCACTTGAAATAATGCAATTTGGTGCATACGTTGGAAGGAAATTTGATAATACTGAATTAAAGAAATCAGGACTAAAATCATCTCCCTCATATTAAAGTATACACACACAATCGAACCTACGTGTACATGCACACACACCAGACTCAAATACGCTCACGTCGTATATATCCCTGCTTGTCTATACTTATTGGGGGGAGGGTGTGGGAGGGGGTTTACCCCCTCCCACGTGGAGAATTTTTTTAAATTGGTGTTTAAAATATATTACTGTAGAAGTATGGTCATTATTGTCTTTTTATTTGTCATTGTATTATAATAGTGAACCTACTCGTAACGTATTTTTAAACGGGAATAGCGAGGAAAGATTGAGCCTTGCATGAGATGGATCCACGTGATCCTGTATACTATAGAGCCATCGATATAGTCTAGGACATTGAGCTCCAATGAAACTAAGCAAGGGCGTCAACAACTTCTCAACAGTGGAGGGGAGACATTGCGAGGAAGCGAAGCGACCTAGTTCTGGGGGGGGGGGGGGGGGGGTGTGGGAGGGGGTGCCCCCTTCCCAGAGTACTGAAAAGGGTTTCAGGGACAAACTATACCAGCACATACCAGCACTTAATTTCATAACCAAGAATCGTTTCAAGATTTCGTCTTGCCAATTAAGATATCCCTATGGTAGTTAGGAAAACAATGTATAAAAATAAGAGATAACCATTAATCCATGGTTGAGTGAGCGCACATTACAGAAAAAATAGTCATATTTCATAATTCGCAAAAGTAATATCATCATTACAAACTATTGAGTTCAGTTCAATTTGGGAGATAGAGCACTGGTCTAGCAATCAGGAGGTCTCGGGTTCGAACTCTGGGGAACCCCAATTTCTTTGTTCACTTTAATTTATACATAGTTGATTAAACGACATAAATTTTCACAAACTATGTGGCATATTGTATGATAATATCGTCTCCCCACATACATGCAAACAAGAACTGTAACCAACAAACGTTCGGGACAGACTAACATTTACAAATAGGCCGCCCTTTGTAAACTATAAATTTAACTATATAAAATATGCAATTATACAGATAACGTTTACAGAATATCAAAAATTAAAAGCATATACATCACATCACAATCTTTCACTTAAGTCGTATATAGCCAAACATAATCACAGAGGAATATTTTCTAATTTCCAAATTATCAAGTACCTTAATTTTGTTTCATGGTTTATTTAGAATAAAGCTTTAAATACCTGTTTCCGTTGCTTCGGTATCATAAATTATGCAAATTTTTCGAACCCGTGACCAAGTACTTAAAAAAATTTCGAGACCGAGACCAAGTACCTTCCAAGTTGAAAACCCCTCTCAGTGTGTGGGGGGGGGGGGGGGGGGGGGGGGGGGGGGGGGGGGGGGGGGGGGGGGGGGGGGGTGTCCGTCAAATATTTTTTTCGAAGCCGAGACCAAGAACTTTCAAAATTTTCGAGTCCAAGACCGGAGATGTTCGAAAAATTAGGAGGCCGAGACCGGATTTTAGTCGGTCGAGACCATGTTTTAGTCGGTCGAGATCAGGTTTTAGGACGGTCGAGACCGCGTAAAAGTAGCTTCGAGACCGGCTAAAATTTGAAAAGGGTGGGGTTCAAACTCCCCAAAACAGCCATTTTTGGGTCAAAGGGGGGGGGGTTTGAACCCCCCAAACCCCCCCCCCCCCTGGGTACGCCTATGTGTCCAAATCCTCTAAACTTACTTGGACCTCTAGTGGTTCACTCATACCTTGTCATATTCATGTTAAGGGATAGTTGAGTTTTGGTAGAGAGGGCGCTAGATTACTTTTTTGGTGAGGTAATGAAAAACTGAGTGTAAAATTTGAAAGAGCATAATATTTAAATAATAAAATCATCTTTGTTTGATCAAAATCGGTTCAGAGACGGCTGAAATATCCAAAAATATATTAATTTGTAATAAAGCTGGGGCCCCAGGTTTATTAGAGAATTTTGAACCAGCCGTTAAAAATTCAAAAAAATGCTTCCTCTTTTTAAAAAGTTACAAAATAGGTATTTAAATAGTTGTTGGTTATTTCTCCGTCAAATATTTTTTCGAAGCCGAGACCAAGAACTTTCAAAATTTTCGAGTCCAAGACCGGAGATGTTCGAAAATTAGGAGGCCGAGACCGGATTTTAGTCGGTCGAGACCATGTTTTAGTCGGTCGAGATCAGGTTTTAGACGGTCGAGACCGCGTAAAAGTAGCTTCGAGACCGGCTAAAATTTGAAAAGGGTGGGGTTCAAACTCCCCAAAACAGCCATTTTTGGGTCAAAGGGGGGGGGGGGGGGGGGGGTTTGAACCCCCCAAACCCCCCCCCCCCTGGGTACGCCTATGTGTCCAAATCCTCTAAACTTACTTGGACCTCTAGTGGTTCACTCATACCTTGTCATATTCATGTTAAAGGGATAGTTGAGTTTTGGTAGAGAGGGCGCTAGATTACTTTTTTGGTGAGGTAATGAAAAACTGAGTGTAAAATTTGAAAGAGCATAATATTTAAATAATAAAATCATCTTTGTTTGATCAAAATCGGTTCAGAGACGGCTGAAATATCCAAAAATATATTAATTTGTAATAAAGCTGGGGCCCCAGGTTTATTAGAGAATTTTGAACCAGCCGTTAAAAATTCAAAAAAATGCTTCCTCTTTTTAAAAAGTTACAAAATAGGTATTTAAATAGTTGTTGGTTATTTCTCCGTCAAATATTTTTTCGAAGCCGAGACCAAGAACTTTCAAAATTTTCGAGTCCAAGACCGGAGATGTTCGAAAAATTAGGAGGCCGAGACCGGATTTTAGTCGGTCGAGACCATGTTTTAGTCGGTCGAGATCAGGTTTTAGACGGTCGAGACCGCGTAAAAGTAGCTTCGAGACCGGCTAAAATTTGAAAAGGGTGGGGTTCAAACTCCCCAAAACAGCCATTTTTGGGTCAAAGGGGGGGGGGGGGGTTTGAACCCCCCAAACCCCCCCCCCCCTGGGTACGCCTATGTGTCCAAATCCTCTAAACTTACTTGGACCTCTAGTGGTTCACTCATACCTTGTCATATTCATGTTAAAGGGATAGTTGAGTTTTGGTAGAGAGGGCGCTAGATTACTTTTTTGGTGAGGTAATGAAAAACTGAGTGTAAAATTTGAAAGAGCATAATATTTAAATAATAAAATCATCTTTGTTTGATCAAAATCGGTTCAGAGACGGCTGAAATATCCAAAAATATATTAATTTGTAATAAAGCTGGGGCCCCAGGTTTATTAGAGAATTTTGAACCAGCCGTTAAAAATTCAAAAAAATGCTTCCTCTTTTTAAAAAGTTACAAAATAGGTATTTAAATAGTTGTTGGTTATTTCTCTATCTAATCACTATTTCAACAAAACATCACATGCACAATATTTTATTCAAAATGGTGAGTGTTTAGAGAGCGCCCTCTTACGTTTTAACGGCTCTTTTTGAATGATAACATGATCTTTACTACGTCATTTGTAATTTTGTGTTCCTTTCTAGTTATAACTATTAGTTTGTAATGTAATGATGCAGGTTTTGGTTACTAAAATTCAGTTTCACCAAAACTGTACTCTCCTTACCAGAACTCAACTATCCCTATGCGTGGGTTAGAATGGGTAGTCAGCAAATTCCAACTTGTACTCCACCGTAATCTCCCGAGGTAAACTCACGATATGTGTTGAATCAATCGAAGAGCGGTGCTTCTTATGAAATTGCATGCAGCACACAGCTGGTATCTATATACCGAGCGAATTGCTCGAGCTATCAGCTGAGCCCGAGGCAATCGCTGATAAGATCAAAAAGCGGCACTGTGAAGTCGGTGCGGTTAAGCGTGTTACGTAATAGTTTCGCTCGTAAGCATCTCTGATGGAATTCCATTCGACCATGATTCGACTAGTACAAATATTCCGAACGCGATTCAGGCCTTCGTGAGATGGGACAGTTTGCGATCGCTACTTATAACTGAGCCAATGGGGATTACATACCGTGCGTAAAAGTGCGCAGTATGGATCCACGCGTCGAATATACCGGTCTGAATTCCATTTAACAATAAAAGCACGGACAGGTTTCGGTTTTTCAAATTTCCATTTCGTTCAAAAGATATTTACGATTGAAGTGTTCAGATATTAAATTGTCTACGGGATAATTTTCATATATTACTTTGTAGACATATCAGATCACACCAATATTTGTTTTTTTATTAATCACTCATCACATTTTGTACTTGTCACTAGATCCCTTCAAAGTGATGAAGCAAGTAAGGTTAAATAATAGTAATACAGTATACATTCATCCACATTAAAATGGTTTGGCGAAATTATCAAAATCTTAAATGATGTTGTTCAGTTCCTTGGAATACTTATTTGAAGGTCATAGAAAACTGACATAAAAGCCCTTAAACAAGATAACAGATGCATTGTGCTTATTTAAAGCTGACACAAAATGTTATGTATGCATGAAGTCACGTATCTCCGAGTAACTGGAACTGCGATCGCCACGTGTAAACAAAGAGATATGTCTCTGTACAGATCGCTATGGATCCCGGAGATGGCACGGCTACTGACAGCCACTGGAACTTCGGGATCTTCAAGTTTTTGGCCAGGTTTTCCAAGAGTTTCCCATCAGGCGTGTATACATCAATGGCGATGTGCTTCTCGGCGCCTTTCTTTGCGGAGACGACGTAGATCTGGTCCTGCATGTCCACTGTGCACCAGGCGCTGGACCACTCCTCCTGGCACAGCGTACATAGATTGGATCCGGACTGGTCAACAAGTTTGATGGCTGGCCCACAGGGAGGACACGGGTCTGCCATCAGGAGGCTCCCGCTGGACAGCACGTAGAGCTGCCAGGGCGTCGTAGCGGTGGTAGGAATAGTCCGGAGTGCCACCTTCGCTTCACTCTTCAGGTCAAAAACAAATATCTTCTCCATCTCGCAGTCACCGACGAAGAGTGTTTCAGCAGTATCGACGGCCAGTGAAAACATGAAGCAGGTTTCTTGCGGACTTAGCTCCTGAAGCGCCTCACCGTGGCAGTCGAACACGTGGATATGACGGTCGTAGCTTAGAATCATCAGTCGGCCGTCGGGGAGGGCTGCCATATCACGGACAGTTACACCGTTGATCACTCGCTTTATTCCTTGGTCGGGTCGAAAAAAATCGACTCCTCCCGACTCATGCCCGATGGCGACCTTCCCATCTGGTAAAGCAGTGATGCATCTCTTGCTCGGTCCTGCTGGCTGCGGTAACTTGATGGATGCTATCAGCCGCAGGATCTTGGGCTGGACTATGTGTCCAAGGGTCAGTCTCGAAGGTGCACTGTCCCGTTGGAATTGGATATCATCGAGGAGATCCATGACGTCACTGAGATGGTCTTCGAGGTAAGCAACGGGGTCTTCTATGTCCAGGGAACTCATCCTCCGGACAACCCCGGCCAGACAGCCCGGCAGGTTCTCCTCCCTCAAAGCTCCGTCTCTTCGCGAGTTGAACCCGACGCTGACTTCCCGGAGTTTGTAGTCGAACTCCTCCATCATGCGCTGCACCTGTGTGAGCAAGGTGCGCCTGTCCTGCTCGATCTGATGCATGTCTTCATCAGCTGCCTTCAGGATCTGTTGTCGTAAGGTCTCCATCCGGTCCTTAATGATGCTGCCGTACTTCTCCAGGATGTCCGCCCCGTCGCCTCCGCCCAGCAGCAGCTCTTCGTCTCCATCGATTCCGCCGCGCGCCATCTTCACTATCAGTTCCGACCAGAGAGGGTGATCACGCGCCTGAATTAAACAGACCAAGAACAGAAAACATGTATGAGAATTTGTGACAACATTTGAGAACCAATAACCTACAAAGAAAATATTCTGCAAGCTTCTTTATATCTGATTTCCTGAACGCTTTGAACGTGACACTTGAGGAGAATTTGCAATGCTTTAATTTTAATCAAGTATAAAATTGTACAAACAAAACTTGCAATTATAGAATAACTGTCGAATTTTGAACGTGTTCATAGCAACGGTCAGATATTGAGATAAATTATAATGTTTCTTGCGAAAGCAAAATCCACACAAACACGTACAGCGTGACCATCTTTAATCCGGAATGAATAGTCGAAGGGCAAAAAAAGAAGAATGGAAACGTTTTTCTTTTACCCATGTTTTTTAACAGCATAAGCGAATGGACATGAAAGTAGAAAATAAAGTAAACAATGTATAGGCTACCGTATATGGAGGAGCAATTTTCTCGAAGTCATCGTCCGTTCCCAAGGAAACCTATGCCTCTGGGGGATGCGGTATGAAACTTATCATCCGAGCAATTATCCGCTGCGATTATGAAGAAATCGTGCAGCTTTTTTGTTTGTTTCTTAATCATTTTGTTGTTGTTGTTTTAAGTTTATTGGCGTTCTTCATTCATTTTGAATATTTACGCCAAATCATCTTTAAGACAATGTAGCCTTGGTTTCAGTCTGTTCCACTTTCTCTTCGACCAATAAAACGACTAGGATTGTCAAGATCATGATTCGTTCACGAACTTCACGTGCCTATTTACAGACCGAATGGTAATGGCGCTAGCATCCCAAGGTCTCACGTCTACTATATTTAAGTAATGAAAGCGTCACAGTCAGAAAACCGACCCTACATGGGGTTTACCTTTATATCGGTCTTAATACTCTACCCCATTTTGAGAATACATGCCGACCGACAAGCGGATTTCTCGGTCTATGAAAGCGTCAGATAGGGGTTAGTCGCCTGATAGTTCCGTACGTTTAACTTCCCTTCTCCGTTCTATAAAGCGCCTGGCTAAAATGCAATAGTTACCGTTTTAAATTCACCGGAAAGACGTGATCTAGAGATGATTAAACTATTAAAGGGAAGCTGACACCTACGTTTTTCTTAGGGTTGTTGTAAAAGTCAATCATAATACATCAGTGTGTAGCAAAGGGAACACGAAACGCTTAGAACCCATTCAACCTGCTAGAATAGGTAAGAATCAGTTATCAAGGGTTAAAGGGATGTACCGCTATACCATAAGAGTTTTGTACCTTGATATAGTTGGAGCATGTACATGTGTTTTGCATATTGTCGGGAGGCCATATAGTGATCGATTCCCAGCGAAGCCAACATTTCTTCAATAACTTTCATCTGTGCGTACAATTAAAGTATGTATAATTACAACTATTATGGCCCCATTATTGTGTTTTCAAAAACTAGTTCAGTTCTGGTAGAGAGGGCGCTGCATAACACAATTTTGTTGTGAGGTAGTGAAAAACTGAGTGTCGAATGTGAAAGAACATGCAATTTTGATGGCAGAATAAACTTTATTTGGTCAAAATCGGTTCAGAAATGGCTGAAATATCAATAAATATATCCAATCATAATACATTTGGGCCCCAAATTTATTCGATGATTAAAAAAAAAAAAAAATGCTTACACTTTTTCAAAAATGTTCAAAAGCGGTTTTTAAATAGTTGTTGATGATCTCTCTATTTAGCCATTATTTCAACAAAACATCACATGCATGATTTTGTATGAAAAATGGTTGAAACCAATGCCTTTTTAGAGAGCGCCCTCTTTAATGGCTCTTTTTGAATGATAACAGGCTTTTTACTTAGTCGTTTGTAATTGTGTATACCTTTCGAGCATGGTGGAGTTATAGCTATTAGTTTGTAATGTTACTGTGCAGGTTTTGGTTGCTAAAGTTCAGCCTTACCAAAACTGTACCACCCCTTTAAGAAAGAAATGGAGACGTCTGTTATTTGACCAGATATCACGATTATGTATAGAATGATATGTAATGGATTCGCCCCGGCTTCTATACGATATACCCTTTTTTTCCCTGTATGTGACTGTATCGCTCCCGTATCCTTCCTTACTATCCACAAGTGCATGCGATCAAATTATTTCAATAAAGAACTGCTATCTTGTTAAGATTGTTGTTCACCACAGGGGCGAATCGAATATTGCATTATCATGGGGGAAATATGACAACAACCATTCGGCGTACAATGGCAAAATAACAATGATAGTTATTCGAAATTAAGCTTACATGTAATAATTAGAACAGCTCTTGAGGACTTTTGATACTGGGTTTGAAGATATACTTCGATTATATATTATGTTGCCTATAGTCATAATATATTACACATGAGGCTGACATATAAAGGGTTTCGGAAACCTTTCTTGTGTCCGATTAAATGAGATTTCTGCTCCGAAGTTTTTGTTATGTGGACATCGCTGAACACATTGTATATCAATATATGTTTTTCTAACACCTTTTCTCGTTATGGTCAGTTAAAAGAGCATATTTCGCTAAAATCTCTGAAAGAATCTAGTAGCTTTGTTGGCATGTGCAGAAAGTGCTGTATAATTGGTACAATGTGTAGTTTTGTGATTTGATATGTCCTCTGAGTATAGTATGGAAAATTCACTTTAAATGTATCTTATATGGCCGAGTATTAAGCAAAATGCAAATTATTTTCCCTAACTCATTGCACTTACTTTGTACACGGTTATGACTATCCAGAGAATATTTAAAAATCCGAACACTTCGATCGTAAATATCTTTTTTAACGAAAGCGAAATTTGAACAACCCAAACCAGTTCCATGCCCCTATGAATACAACATTGTGTGAGAAACCCACTAGTGTCCCAAGTAAGTTTTGTGGATTTTGACAATACTAGATCCTTTTAAACGATGCATTACCCATACCAGGCTTTGTTTATCGGAGTTACTGCTTGTAGGCTATGCATTTCTGTCCTTGTGAGCAAAATCGGATGAAAACTATACCTAAAGTCCACTGATAAATTTATATTATTCAGTCAATGGTCCTTGACTGCATGTTGTTATCTGTAGAAGATGTGGAAACACTTTGATTATAAACAGTCATCATCATCATCAACTTCATCATCATCATCATCATCATCATCATCATCATCATCATCATCATCATCATCATCATCAACTTCAGGTGGCGCTGTACAGCGCTGCTGTAGTCTTCACGAGAGCAAGCCAGGCAACTCTATCTTCTGCCATTTGTGTTGCATCTTTCATTCCTTGTCCAGACACTCTCTTGATATGCTCAGTCCAAGATATTGGTGGACGACCTCTACCCCATTTTTTTCGACTGCTCCTTGCAGTATTTGCTTCTCAACACATTCCGGTCCTTAACAATGTGCCCAACATACTTTAGTTTTCTTTCCATGATTCCCTCATGATGTTCAAGTATATTATGTATTTCTTTGTGTTTTTTTTTTCTTCAAAAAATGTTTCATAATGTTTCCTATTGTTTTGTTCAAATTATTGGGGGTGGGGGGCACGTTGCTTCGCCACTTATTCCTGTTGCAGAAATAGCACATTTGAGAATTTAGTCACATGATCCGACTTGCATATTAAGTATAACTTTACACTCGATTGCAACTCTCTTACACCGGGGCCATGGACTAAAAAGACATAGCATTCACAAAATTAATGTCACCATAAATATCAACCGAATGTCCAAACATAAGGCATTATGATGCGGATAGGCTACATGTTTCGCAGCAGTTAAAGTAAGTTTGTTGGATTTGGACAACAGATCCCTTTAAATGTACAATCTTCAGTTCAATTATGCTTGTCCCTCGTTGCACCCTCCTGACGTTGGAAGATGAATACAAACAAGTCATGTTAATGTTATCCCAACTCAGGCCGCAGCTTGATGGAATCCAATAATACAATACGGCACTGGGTCTCGCCATGACTTGACAGGTGCAGTGTTAGTTTCATCGCGAGCTTGTGGAGTGTTAGGGCAAGATGCATTCGGGATTGATATTGCCATCCTCTCCCGCTCAAATACCCGAAAGGCCTTGCCGTAAGGGCCACATGAAGAGCTTAATTCCAAAAGGGGCTATATCCACTTTCCATTAAACAAAAATGAGTTAACGATATCAGCGCATTACTAAGCTACGTAGCTATCTAGAAATCTGAATTTTAGGACGAATTACGAGATCAAAAATCAAAATATGGAACGTTCAATTTTCATATTCCCATAGGCACGTGTACAAAGTTTGACAAAGAAACCTGATTTTCTCCGAAATTGAAAAAGTGGATATAGCCCCTTTTGGAAATAAGCTCTACACATGTTGAACACGTGACGATACGTGATAAGAGGCAGATAAGAGGCAGTACTGGGTTTGCCACAAACGGGAAGGAACAGCCGTAGCAAAAGCTACGTCGCGACGTAGCTTTTGCTACGGCTGTTCCTTCCCGTTTCGTGGCTAGCCTTTAGTCAAGGCTCTATATGGCTCGGAGATTCTCTATGCGATCGCGAGCAAGTTATCTGTGGGGGAGCACGGGGTCAGCGAGCGGGATGAACTGGCTCCCATGGCATATAGCGTGAGAGTATTGACGAAAGACTACGTCGTGGCAGAATTTTGACATTTCAGATCTGCCTTCTCGTACGTGGCACGAAACCCAGTACTCAGTACTGCTACGTATTGTAACGTATCGTCACGTATTGCCACGTTATATCCACGAAACTGTCACAAAAAAGCTCCGTTTCTATGCATTTCAGAAACAAAAATCTGATATATGGATCTTACGGGAGACTGTATACGGAAATGTGTGACTGGGGCATTAGGGCCAGATGGCGGAGTTAACATTTGGGACGGGAAACACGATACTGTCCCGCTCAGATAAGGACTTATCAACACTCTGTCCCGAGTTTGTTGCCTATTATCCCACCTTCCTTCAAATTCACCAACGACATTGAGTGGTGTCAGTATAATAGTGTAACCAGGAAATTTGTGAGAGGGGGGCGGGGGGGGGGGGGGGTGGGGGTGGGGCTCCAACCTGCGAACGCGTAAGCGCTAGTCGTTTTAGGCCTGCCTTAGGCGCCTGGCGAGGATCCAGGGGTCTGAGCCCCCGGAAGATTTCTAGCTATTTAGCTATTCAAATTGCAAACATTAAGACTACCAGCGAACAAGCCAAATTAAACAAGACTGGGGGGGGGGGGGGGGGGGAGGGGGGGGGGGGGGGGGGTCGAGCACAGGAGTACCCTCGCTTCGCTAGTGAGTGGCGTATATATATATACAGTCCGGCGCCACCCCACCTTTCCTATAATCTCAGTTTTGTTTCGGACTCAGAAACAATAATGGTAGATGGCACACTAGATGAATGAACTCTGTATTTGAGGCCAGGGCGTAGCTACAGGGGCACGGCCCGCATGGGGGCCTGTACCCAAAAATAATTTGACAAAAACAATAAGAGACATACAGGGCAAATCTGACGGAGAACAAAATACGTAAGGAGTGTACCCCCCCCCCCCCCCCATAATATGCGTGCCCCTCCCCCCAATAAGGTCCCCAAAGGTCCGACAACGCTACGCCACTGTTCGCGTCAATCCCCACCCCCTCCCCCAAACAGGATAGGCTATAATTATATGAATACGCCACTGACATTTGAAGGAATTGGATTTTCTCGCACCGTGGCAAGCCGCTGTTGGTTTAATCAGTAATCGAGAGTATTACATTACATTGTGTGTGTGCGAGTTAAACTTAAAGTGGTGTTTTATTTTTTTAAATGCCCCTTTAGTATGACGATATCTATCATTGATAATCATTTAGCTCAAGAGCGTTAATGAACGGTCATAAACCTCATAGTTACACGTTATACAGTAATTCGTTGTAAAAGCTGACGCAAATTTTCGCTTTTTTAACCAGGAAAGCTGTGTTCTTTTACAATGAAAATTTCACACATCATTCGGACATATCTTACAATGATTTTGGTATAAATTTGGGCAATTTCTGACACTTTATAGTGTTGCACCTGTAAGTGGTATTTCAGCAATATATTGCATGAGTATAGGATCACGATGCTATAGCAATTGCAAAATTTCTGATTATCACGAAAGAACAAGCCAGCCAAAATAAACTATCAATTCAAAGCATAAATCTTCATATATTTTCTTAATGGAATTAGAAGATCAATAAATTGAATCTCCTTGTGCGCTTCTTCGCATGAGAAGAGCTTAGCGTGCACAACTTTAATGCATGGTAAACCGTATGGGTAGGGTTGCAGAATACACGTTACGATAGTAATAACATAACAATAGAGCATGCTATGAAAGACAAACCTGGGACGGGGACAAAATACGCGATCTATTGTGACCAGGCCTGCCGTGTATATATAATGATACGGGATTTACATGTGCAATTTTTTCTTCTTCTGAATTTACCCTCTCGATCGGCTTGTTCCATTTACATGTTGTAATATTGCATTCATTTTGCACACTTTAATCCGCTTTCAATCCACTCCGTTTAACGCCAACCTATAGTCCCTTTTAAAGGTACACTTGAATATTGGTACTTCCCGAAATGCCTCATGTCACGAAATTGGTTGGTTTTAATTCCATTTGAAAGATCATTGAATAAAACATGTGAAATGAGAATGTTTCCCTTTCGAATGCACTCATAGTTGTAAAATTTGATTTCAAAATATTTGTTTTTATATATCGCCTATAGCCAGACGATATCTTGACTTAAAAAAAAAAAACATAAAATGCTTATACACTCTTTTAACAAATTTTAAAAGAGGTTTTTAAATAGTTGTTGATGATATCTCTATTACCTTTAACTATTAGTTTGTACTGTAATGGTGCAGGTTTTGGTTACTAAAATTCAGTTTGACCAAAACTTAACTATCCCTGTAACACAAGGTATATTGTTGTTGTATCAGGTATCCCCCAATCTGCCGCGTTCGTATCTCAGAACATACCCCGGGGACACCTTCATGCATAACCATGATCATACCCTACCTTGTCCGCAAGCAGCCATAATTTGTGTTTTCTCAATCTTTACAGTGGGGTATAGCGTGATCGGGCTTGATTGGGAGCACTCACATTGGCGCCACGGCTTATGTATTTCTTTATTTGTAAATATGTAATTCCCTTTAGGAAGTATACAGTCAAACCTGTGTAGGTAATTATAGTGAGCACTTAAGGGGAAACAAGAAAAGTGGCCACTATAGACAGGTGACCAATATTGACAGGTTCCATAACACAGTTTTCTCTGCAGGGATCACTTTCGTTGGCCCATAAAGGCAGGTTGGCTGCTATAGACAGGTGGCCACTTAGACAGGTTTGACTGTATAGTGGCTTAATACCATAACTAACTGTAAAGTGCTCATCAGATTTCCCCTTTATGTTTTGTATTGTTGTTGCCAACTATTGGGGGAAGTGCCCGCCCCCCCCCCCCCCCGCCCCCCGCCTCCTCTCCGTAGCTACGCCACTGTGCATAACCATGATCATACCCTAACTTGTCCGCAAGCAGACATAATTTGTGTTTTCTTAACCTATACAGACACCTTGTTATACACAATTTCATTTCGAACGGCTGGTCGTATAAGGCCTAAAGCTTTGTGAAATAGTTTTCCGTACTACCAACCGCGTTAAGTCTTACATTGCTGATAGAACAGATTTAATCTTATCACGTATAGTGGTAGTGCACATAATGAATAAAAACCTACAATAAAACGGGAAG
Organism: Echinarachnius parma; assembly: GCA_037951105.1. Lineage (NCBI taxonomy): Eukaryota > Metazoa > Echinodermata > Echinoidea > Clypeasteroida > Echinarachniidae > Echinarachnius > Echinarachnius parma. The sequence goes on along the minus strand of JBAMJV010002782.1, from coordinate 7,210 downwards.
GATTAGTAATACGAATTGTTTTTTGCTTGAAATATTATAATCCCCTCAAAACAAAAAATCCGTAATTCAAGTTTGAGCGTTGATATATATCTTGTTATCATTTAAACATCCCACTTGAATTTGATATCATTGACAAACATGTCTATTCCTCTTTACATCGATGCCCCATATATGGACTAGAAGAATATGGAGCCATGTCATATACCTGTGCAATGTTGTAACATGTAACGTCATTGTCAATGTGAATTCTCCAATTGTTTGCAGGGATGGGTCGTGTGATGAATGGTGTTGAGTGGTCATAAAAATAGCATTGCATTTTGCAACATTTCAATCTTGACTTGGTCCCATATTCAGGTTTATTGCACCTTCCATGATTACATTATAAATTAAAAATGGGGCATCGATGTAAAGGGGACTCTACACAAGCTGTTTTAATGATACCAAATTCATGTAGGATATAACCATTTTAACAAGAGAGATTTGAACACTCAAACTTGAATTGTAAAACTTTAATGAGGGGTTTAGTACCAACACAGCTCAGTCAGTTTTTGAGACGTTTATTAATTCTAATTATTCATTGTCAGTCAGCATGATTGAAAATGCCTTCATGTAAACAAAAAAATCGTTTCATATAATTATACAAGGAATAGTGTATTCACCGTGTTCACAAGCCTAGAGGACGACGAGAGGTTGACATATAAAATGGCGCTAACAAAAGAAGGGCACTGCATGTTACGTTTTAATGGTACTTTGTTACATTATTATATAAGTCGCAAGAGAAATTGCAAAACATTTCTTTTCAAGGGTGAAATATGATCGGTCATATCAGTATTGGTAACGTGTTCATGTGGTATGTACAGTATAATGGAATGGTAATATATACAAACGATTGGGGTCCCAATTGCGATGTACGCATTATGTATTTATAATTTGTCTGGCTTCGGGGGGATTCGTTATTTCGTATTGATTACGCTGGAAAGGATTCCATTAAAAAAGGTATGTCATTAAACCGTCTGTTGTTGTCTTTCAGTTATCAATTATCTTGGCATGGAAGTATATATGATTCTATATGAACAAATTACTTTATTGTAGCGTTTTTCTAAGGCCGGTGTTCTTTTTATCCTCTCTATTTTAATTTTCGCTCGCATCTTAGCTCACACTAATATATTTCCCGTAATATATTTACAGACTACAAATGTTTGCAGTATAAATCATAGTCAATTAAACTGATATATGACTGGTTTGTGTTGTTTGCACAGGACACCGATATTAACCAGATGAACCTTTAAACATGATATAAAAAAGAAAAAAGAAGAAAAAGGATTGTTTATTTTGTTTGCTTAAAATGGATTACGTTATTGTATAATATAGTATATTGCTGTATAAGCTCATTTTGTTCCATTATATTATGTATTGAATTGTAAATCAATATTTTCGTTATATTATGTACTGAATTGTAAATCAATATTTTGTTATATTATGTTCTGAGAAAAATGAAATAAAACGAATTTGAACATGTATTGTTCACATAACTATTTCATGCATGCATGGTTACAATGATTATTCCAGCGTTGGTTTGTTATTAATACATACAAAGCAATGTCAAGTGTGAAAACATAATTATACAACGTGTTTTCTGTACCGTATCCAGACAAACACAAGTATGTGAATTCATGCCATTCATTATGCTCTAAGGGGCCTACAATTGCGATTTACGCATTATTTATTTATAATTGTCTGGCTTCGGGGGAATCGTTATTTCCTTATTATGCTGGAAAGGATTCCTGATTCATCTTAGGAAAATGAGATATACAAGAGTATTTCATCGACCCGTTTTATTTTCAGAAGTTGTTGTTTTCAGATAAATTGTAATCGAACTAAATAAATTTATGTCGTTGCTTTGTTGCGTTTACAGTATAAATTGTTTGTTTTCTAAATGTCAATGGCACGGGTATAGAGCTGTTTAAATGAATCTAGTAACTTTGTTGACATGTGCAACAACAAATTATGAATGGTTGATAAAATATTAATCGTGCCTATCGTGGTGATATAATATGTCCACTGAGTAATGTGTAAACATTTCACGTTAACATTATATTATATGGTCAATTAAGTAATGAGCGAAAATGCAAATTTGTATTCGGTAACTCAGTGCACGGACTTTGTACACAGTTATAATTTTCCAGTGGATAATTTTAACATCTGAACACTTCAATCGTACATTACTTAGTAACGGAAGGGGAATTCTAAAAACATAAACTACCCAGCTAGCCACCTGACGTCGGGCCGATGTCGGAAGTTGGTTGCCGGATGTCGGCATATCGCCGTTGGCTCGAGGTTAAAATGTCCGCCAGCCCAACATCGTCACGACGTCATTTTTGTGATATATTGGCATAACGTCATTTTCCGACAATGGCCCAACATCATCTCATGACATGATGTTGGGCCATTGTCGGAAAATGACGTTATGCCAATATATCACAAAAATGACGTCGTGACGATGTTGGGCTGGCGGACATTTTAACCTCGAGCCAACGGCGATATGCCGACATCCGGCAACCAACTTCCGACATCGGCCCGACGTCAGGTGGCTAGCTGGGTATACGTTCCACGCTTCTATTGGTAATACGAATCCAACAAGATATGAATGAACCACTAGAATTCTAAGTAAGATTTGTTTATTTGGGCAATGTTACTAGATCCCTTTAACATATTTCTTATTTTTCACCCGTTCAAGACTGATTGATTTTGCTTTAACATGAATCCTCCATAGACTCCAGCCTGAGTATTTTGGGGCCGGTGTGGCAGGAATAATTGTCCAGGTGTCCAGGGCAAATTAAAACAAGGGATATCTGTCAAAATTACTCCGTCAATGTGGGTTGTGTGTGTGTGTGTAACGTGAAAAAGCAATGTTTTGTGGCACATCAGTTCAATTGATATTTATTCAAGTTCATGTTATTGAATAAACACACAAAAACGGTTATGTTGTATGAGTGACGTCAAACGCGTCGATGTTGACGTCATGAATGAGTTAAGTGTACATAATGAGTAAATTACTGTTCGCATGTGCATGTGTGTATGTCTGTATGTTTGTGTTGGAGTGTGTATGTGTGTCTCCGTCTGTATGAAGGCTCGAAAACGGACAAAATCAGGATTTTAAAACTGTCCGAATGACGTCACTGCCTATTATCCCTGGGGTGGACACTTATCCCTGTCACACCGGACTACAGCAATTTGGCTGAAAATGTAGATGAAACATGCAAGTCACGAAGTATTGTAAATGTATCAATAAATCAAATAATGACTCCAAACATGTCTACTATACAAGCCGCTCGAATAATCGCAAATCCATGTGTATAGCAAATAATATACCAGAGGGAGGAATCATTTCGACGGCTGAGATACGTAATGATATAATAGAGAAGGGCCCTAACTCCTTTCGCGCGTGCTCACTTCCATGCTGAGTTAATCGCGTTTAAAGTTGTTTGCCCTTTGAAAAAGCAAAATTTTACAGCTTTGTCTGATTAAAATACTTGACGTCCCGGTATTAAAATTTAAAACGATAGTTTAACGTTTATCAAAGAAAAGAGCTAGGGGTTAGCTAGGGTTAGCGCCCTTCGCATTCTGGGCATTTCGCATGTAATTCCACATTTTGTTTAAAGGGGTAGTTTAGTTTTGGTAAGGCTGAGCTTTAGTAACCAAACCATGGACAGTAACATTATAAACTAATAGTTATAACTCCACCATGCTCGAAAGGTATACAAAATTACAAACGACTAAGTAAAAAGCCCGTTATCATTCAAAAAGAGCCATTCAAACACAAGAGGGCGCTTTCTAAAAAGGTATTGGTTTCAACCATTTTTTCATACAAAATAATGCATGCGACGCTTTATAGAAATAATGATTAAATAGAGAGATCATCAATAACTATTTAAAAAACGGTCTTGACATTTTTTGAAAAGTGCAAGCATTTTTTACATTTTTTGAAAAATCAGCTAATATATTTCAGCCGTTTCTGGGTCGATTTTGACCAAATAAAGTTTAGTCTGCCATTAAAATTGCATGTTCTCGCAAATTCGACACTCAGTTTTTCGTTACCTCACAACAAAATTGTGATGTGCAGCGCCCTCTCTACCAAAACTAAACTACCCCTTTAAATTGTCAGAAATTTTTGTTAGAAATCACCGAAAACGCTCATGGGCAAAATGGTGGGTTATTGGCAATTTCTCAGTAATGAAAGCAAATATTTCTTGAACAAATGTAGCGTTCAACTTCACTTAGTTCAACTCTTAATACCTTTAATACTCAGCATGGTACAATCCATGCACATCATTATTATATATAAAATATCGATTGTGACAAATATTTTGTTGAACAAATGGGGGGGGGGGGGGGGGGGGGAAGGGGTTCCAATGAGGGTGCAGCTTGTATTGTGGTATTCTATTTTTCCATTATATACTCCTACAGATCCAAGAGAGGGGAGGAATAGTGGGTGGGGCTAGAATTTCCATAGAATGGTGGAGGGATTGACTCCCTTTTGTGCCGCCTATACGCCGCTGTTAAAGGGGTAGTTCAGTTAAATAATTTTTTGTGAGATCATGAAAAACCGAGTGTAAAATCTGAAGAGCATACAATTATATTGAGAGAATAAACTTTATTTGATCAAAATCGGTTCAGAAACGGCTGAAATATCAATAAATATATCCGATCAGAATAAATCTGGGCCCCAGATTTATTCAATGATTTAAAAAAATAAAAAATAAAAATGCTTACACTAGTTCAAAAGAGGTTTTTAAATAGTTGTTGATGATCTCTCTATTTATTCATTATTTTAACAAAACATCTCATGCATAATGCTGTATGAAAAAATGGTTGAAACCGCCCTCTTGGGTTTGAATGGCTCTTTTTGAATGATAACAGGCTTTTTACTTAGTCATTTGTAATCTTCTATACATTTCGAGCATGGTAGAGTTCAAACTATTAGTTTGCAATGTTATTGTGCAGGTTTTGGTTACTAAAGGTCAACCGTACCAAAACTGTACTACCCCTTTAAGGTAGAAAACTGTGATTCCACTTTTCAAGTTTGGGGTGTTGATATATACCGGTATATCGTTATTTCATGATCCTACTCGAATTTTATATGATTGACAAGCATGTTTGTTTACATTTTACATTTACATTTATACCGTACTAACCTTGATATTGTTCATAATGTGATATGCCTGAATATGGATCCATGTCAAAAGAGAAATATAACACAAAATTTGTGTTATGTTGCAAGGTTTCAATCTGGACTTTGCACCATATACAGGTGAAATGCACATTTCATAATTAAATGGACATTACCAATAGGGCATCAGTGTAAAGGGGAATAAACAGGCCTGATACTATACCTTGTTCATGTAAGACATTATTGGACAAGAGAGCAGTGGCGTACCCAGGATTTTTTAAAGGGTTTTTTTTTCTTTAGAAAAAATTTCTGTAAGCGGGGGAGGGGGGGGGGGGGGGGGGGAGTAGTCATATAACATTTTGTTCGAGACCGAGACCGAGATCCAGTGGTTGAGAATCATGTAAGCGGGGGGGGGGGGGGGGGGGGGGGGGGGGGTAGTCGTAGAAAATTTTCGAAGCCGAGACCAAAAATTGTCAACATTTTTGAGGCCGAGACCACGGTTTTTCACACTTTTAGAGGCCGAGACCACGGTTTTTCACACTTTTTGAGGCCAAGACCAAGGTTTTTCGCACTTTTTGAGGTCTAGATCACGGTTTGTCGCACTTTTCGAGGCCGAGACCATCGAAAATGACGGTCGAGACCGTTTAAATTTGGTCTCGAGACCAGTTACAATTTTTTGGTCAAAGGGGGTACGCCTATGCAAGAGAGTAATGAACGCTCAAACTTGAATGGCGGAAATGTTTGTAAGGGGATTATAATTATGCACAACCACAAGCCAATACTTAAGCACTAATAAAGATAACTATGATTAGACATTAAAGAAAAAGTACATAAATCGTGTAAATAAAACATACATTAAACTGGTATTACACTATTACTATTGTTAAGTAAATATTCTATGCAATCTTGAATTTATGTACTTCATTATTTTACATTTTGCTGTATTACATTTTACTTCTCACGTCAGGTGTTTGTGCGTGTGTGTACTCTGTGTGTCTGTGTGTTTTGTGTGTGTTTTATGCTTTGAACATATGGATATTTTATAACGTACACTAAAACGAAACCCCACCAAGACAAGGGGCTTATATTGTATTTGTACCTTCTATGCTATGTGTACGTACGTTATACTGAGTACTGGGGTCAGTTTCACATTTAGGCACCTATATACAGCCTTTCTACTGACTCCTTACACTTTATAATTTCGTCCGCATTTTGTTTACACTGTATCTTGAACTTGTATGCCTTGTTTTTTCTGTTACTTTTCTTACCTATTGTCAACGTGTTGGTTTTTATAAATTGATAAATAAAACTGAACTTGAATCTGAACTTGAACTTACGCATTGACGCAGTATAATGAAACTAGCTGGTAGGCCTATAATGAAACTAAAAACACAGACACTCACGTTTCCTCAATGACGCATGAATGGATTACACAAAACAAATACGATGCCTACAATATTACTTAAATATATAACGTACAAAGAGGAAGTAATGGTACATATATACGACAAAATATATATAAGCGAGAATCATTTATGATTACTCCTTGCAATTATTTACGACAAAATATATATATATAACTATGGTGTTAAGGCAATTCAATTATGAATTGGCTATAAAAGGCCTATACTGTCCTTTATCTGGAATATTTACATGATTCCAATTAAACAGTCAAATGACGGTGCACCTGTAAAGTGTCAGATTTGCCCAAAATTACATTTGAGACTTCAATCCCGTACCAAAATCATATAATGTCCAAATGATGTGTGAAAGTTTCATTGAAAAAGAACACTGCTTTCCTGGTTAAAAAAGCGAAAATATGCGTCAGCTTTTACAACGAATTACTGTATAACGTCTATGAGGTTTATGACCGTTCATTGACGCTCTTGCGCTAAATGATATATATCGTCATACTATTAAAAGGAGCATTTGAAAAACCTAACCCTATTTTATTCTTCTCTTACCATAAGCTAAACAACATGGTAGAAGAGATACGTGGAAGCTCCAAGTAATTTTCGTGGGAGTTAGACACTTTACAGG
>JBAMJV010002781.1:0-119442 GCA_037951105.1 Echinarachnius parma | reverse complement strand
AGTAGAGCTTTTAATAGTAAGTTTAAAAGATGATGTCATGTTTTCACTTAGTCAATGGAGCATATTGCACATGTCTTGGAAATATAGTCATTATGTAATTAACACACAACATGACAACATGTATGTATAGGAATATTCATATATTTATTTTAACTTGTTTTAGTTAATCTCTCACGTATTTGTTATATATAATCATTAAGCATTTGGAATAGACTAAGACATATGTCAGAGTATTGTACATTGATTTTTCTTCTGCTTATACCATTGTACCAGAGGTTTTGATTGAGAAGCTACACTATGTCAGGAAGGTTAATTTATATTTGTCCCTGTGGATGGGTGACTTCATGTCAATAGGTCACAAAGAGTTCGTTTGGGGGAAGTATTTTTGGATTGTAGAACACTGAATGTAGGCTCACCACAGGGTTGTATGCTGTCTCCCATTTGTTCACTCTGTTAATTAATTAGTGCTAGTCTAGTAAGCCCATTTTGCCACACTGAAATATGCAGATGAGGTCATGTTTTCACTCATTTAATGGAGCATATTGCATTTGTCTTGGAAAAATAGTCATTATTTAATTAACACACAACATGACAACATGTATGTATAGGAATATTTATATTATTTATTTAAACCAAGTTTTAGTTAATCTCTGGAAGTTATTGATTTAATAGAGCATGTTGCACATGTCTTTGGAATTATTATAAATTGAGCTTTTAATAATTTATTTATTAACTTACAAGGTACAGGTACTCATGGGCAGGGTTGGTGATCTAACCGAAGGCAATTTAGATCGTTGTTTCGGATCTTCTTTCTCTCTTCTTCTTTCTTTCTTTCTTTCTTTCTTTCTTTCTTTCTCTCTTTCTTTCTTTCTTTCTTTCTTTCTTTCTTTCTTTCTTTCTTTCTTTCTTTCTTTCTTTCTTTCTTTCTTTCTTTCTTTCTTTCTTTCTTTCTTTCTTTCTTTCTTTCTTTCTTTCTTTCTCTCCTTCTTTAGGAAAAATGAAATAAAACAAAGGTAATATATCACCAACTCTGCTCATGGGCAATTTAACTCAGTTTAAATCCCTATTCAATATTGAATTACGTGTATCTTGCTATTTTCAAATGTGTTCTACTGCCTTTAAATGATTTAATTACATATGTCGCCCTCTCTCTTCAATATTTCTCTCTCTTCTCTTGCTTTTTCTTTTTCACTTTTTCTTCTCCTTTTCTCCCTCTCTCTTTTATTTAATTTATATATAGTGAACATATTTGGAAATTCATTGTCTCATCCGGGAATGCCCATGCTGGGGCACTATTCATGGCTGACTGTTCGGTTATGAGGGGCGTATCTTTGTGTGTGCATGTGTGTGTGCGCGTGAGTGTGTGTGTGTGTGTGCTTGTGTATGGGTGTGTGCGTCAGCTGGTGAGGGGTGTGTTTGGGGAAGAGTGAATGTATGGGTGCGTGTATGTGTGTGTGTGAGTGTGTGTGTGTGTGTGTGTGTGTGTGTGTGTGTGTTGTGTGTGTTTGTGTGTGAATGATTATAGGGGGAGGAGTGCCCTAGTATGGGGATTCCGGATGGGACTGAGCTTGAGCTAAGTTTAATTATGCACATACTTCTGTCCCTTGAGCTTTCTCTCTCTCCCTCTCTCTCTCTCTCTCTCTCTCTCACTCTCTCTCCCTCTAAACAATTGTAAGTGATATTTATTCGTACTGTATGATTTGTATGTTATGTATAATTGTGATATTTGTTTTATTGACTTTGACTTTTGCACACATTTGTTTAATGTCCGGCAACAAATTTTATGTTATTGTATTTTAACGTGACAATAAATTATCTATATCTATCTATATCTATATCTAATTAGATCCGGGCCACCAAATTCAATTGATCATAAATTCCACTGGCCCAAATGGGCAACCAAACATAAATATGTTCTTTATTTGCAGCCTCAAGATTCAGATTTCTGGATCTCCTGTAATTGCAAAAATCTTGTTTTTACTTGCCTGACTGGGCCAGTGTAAACACAATTTGAAATCCAGCTTTGCAATACATATTGCTGGATCTAAGGCTTAGGCTACAAGGCACCATAACTTGAAGTGGTTGATTAAATTGACAGATGTACGATGGATTTAGGGTGCTAGATTGGGATTGTTTCTCGTAAAAGTAAACACAGGAAATAAATGTAGGCGTAAAAAGAGTATTAAAGATTAAAACTTATATCATTGCATTGATAAATATTAGTTTTCTACATGTATATTATAACCTTTCGTGTATTTGTAAAAAGCAAGATTTTCTGCCGTTGCATGTTTTTTATGTGCATTTTTATATTTATTGCACGATCAAGTGAAAAGAAAGTAAAATAGGACAATAAAATTGTTGGTTTTCTTGAAATATTTAGATTATTTCCATTACAAAATCTCAACCAAATAGACATACATTATATGTACGTACAAAAGCACATCAATCTATATTGTACATGGAAATGACATATAATCTCATACAAAATAAATAAGGTGATAATGTGATAGGAATGGATATATACGAAAATTTAAAGAATGAACACATTTGTAATTATTATCAAATCAATTCACATATAAATACTGTATTTAATATTGTGTTATGTTGATGTTTTTTTTTTTTTTTTTTCAGGGACCGTCTAAAAAAAAAACGTCTTTTGCTGAGTTACGGTTCCCTGGTGAAATAGAATGAGAAAAAATATCTATACCAGTTTTGCAGAAACATTGTTTAAGTTAAATGGATTACATTGTTGCAAACATGTTTAATTTTAGTCTTTCAAACTCAATACCTGACCAAGAAACACATTGAGGGTCATTAATCATTTTGAAGTGTGTACCTTTTTGAGATTTTGTACATTAATGTTTGAATTAATTTGAATTTAATCATACAAATTACTACAAAGAAATTTATAATTACTATAGGTTTTGATGTTTATAATGTACTCTGATCCTTTAAGCATTGGTGCTGATCAGTTTGATATTAATACCAATAAATTAATAAATTGTTTAAAACAAAGTAAATATTTTGATATCTAATTTTATGACGAAAACTTGAGTCATATCAAAATATTACCAATTGAAAGATTGTTTGATTTCTTAATTTACATTTAGAGTAAACACCAGATAAAGTGTGTACTTGACTAGTATGTAAGTATGTTGTTAACATTCGTAAACTAAAATATCGCCTCCTATGAAAATAATTGTGAGAAATGCATGCATACAAAACATGCACATAAAATATTTAAGCATTTACAAACAAAAATAACAAAGAACTGCAACAAATCGTGCTAATTACGAATTTGAACTTGTTATTTCCCATGTTCAATGGACCCTTGCTGTAAGAGCGTTAATAACACATCCCCTCAGTCCGTATAATTATATTATTTTGTCTTTGAACCCGGAAATATCAAACAAGAAACCTGATATAACATGTAACCTTTCTGGTCCTAATGTTTCACTTGACATAAGTAAACGGCTGCAATATTAGTGTAATGACTTACAAAATAAATCTCATTATATGTTATATACTCTTTAATCTGTGTAACAATGTATTATTGTAATGTTACATGTTACCTTGTTCACTTGCCCAAGTGATATCAAATCAATATATAGTCTGGTTAAAACATTGATGACATCTTATTTGAAAACAATTTATCGTTGTAAACAAAGTACAATGCCTACATGTATATTATTTCCATGTTTCAAAGTAACATAAAATGTATTTAAATACTCACCAGGAATACAAGTGAACTCATGGTCTAAGTCTGAAAACTGGATCGAAAACTGGATCTGGTTTATATTTTACTGAATTCCTACTTTCTAGGCCTGATTTCGGGAATTTGCTTGAAAACAGGCTAACTAAATGATACAAGCACATAATACATGACTTCAATATGACCTGTGAATGGGAACAACAAGGGGATGGTATTGGTCGAGGAAAGCTTTTCTCGGGAGATCCGGTAGCGTTCGAACTCGACGTCTGAGTAATATGAGCAAATGTCACCTTAAACGGATATTATAATTATGACCAATAGTAATGAGCAAAATGCAAAGAGATATTTGCTAACTAATTGCACTGATTTTGTACACAGTTATAACCATCCAGTGGATAATACTAAATCTGAACACTTCAATCGTAGAATATCTTTTTAACGTAAGGGACAAAAAAACAAAAACGAATCCTGTTCCATACTTCTATTGATATTACGAATACAACAAGATATGAGAGAACCATTAGCGATCTAAGTAATATTTCTGGATTTGGACAATGATACTAGATCCCTTTACGGCATGTGAAAGAATGATCAATGATGGAATTTAAACGTGCTCAAATTTACTCAGTTTACTTTATTAAATAAATAGCAGATATAATCATTAATGTGCTGCAAGCAGAGGCGTAGCTACGGGGGGGGGGGGGGGGGCTGGGGGGGGGGGGGCACGTGCCTCACACATTTTCTGTGCCCCCAGGTGCCCCCCCCCCCCCCCCCCCCCACTGAAAGTTCATGCTTGATAAAAACAAATTTGAATTAGTAACAATGCCGTACAAAGAAAGAGGGTTCTAGCCACAACTCTGGTTCGAAGATGCGCCATCATGATCTAGATTAGATTCCGATCCCGCAATAGTTTACACACTTTACTTCACAAGCGTCCGTTACCGTAAGTCAATTACCCCCTCCAAAACCCTCCCCCTCCCCCTCTGGTTCTGCCCCGGCCCTCGGTCGCTTCGTTCGTTCCCTCGGGACTCATTCTTGGCTGTGTTGTTGAATCATACATAATATGGCATATGTTGGAACTGTGTATGACGCTAAATACAATATTTGTGTGTGTGTGTGTTGGGGGCATCTTACGCCCGAACTTCCTATCTAGGTATGCACCAGATTGCACAATTTCAAGTCCAAAAATGCAAAAGCTCCCTACCGTGGGAGGGGGGAAAACCCCCCTCCCACATCACCCCCCGCTCAGTCGCTTCGCTCCCTCGCAATGTCTCACTCTCACCCCTGGCTCAAAGTTGGCAACCCTGTAATTTGTGTAATTTGTTCAGTGTATTGATTTTCTTCAATTTACATGAATCATACAAAATTACATAGAGGCGAATACTTGACTATTATGTTGTCTCTATTTCAGCTACATGTACCTCCAACAGTTGAAAAGGAGGGGGAGGCTGGGGGGGGGGGGGGGGGGGGGTGGGGGTTAAAGTCGTAACATTTTTTCAATTCAATTCAAGGTATTTTATTCAACTATTTGTAGCCAAAAGGCTAAATTACAAGTGAATTTACATGGTAAAAAACATCAACAATTACATTCATTGAAAGAAAATATACATGATATTATACAGATACAAAATATAAATAAGAATAAGAATACAAATGATTGGCATGTAATAGTGGCAGAATTTAAATAATGCCTATCAAATTATCAAAATATGTGGAATAATAAGTGTAAATCAAATACGAATTATCAGAATTAAAAGCTTTTACATGAAATAGCTTAACTTATTTAGCGAATGTGTAATCTTCAGTTCAATTAAACTCATTACAAGAGCTTTTAAAGCATGGTGTCTATTAAAACTTAAGTTCCTATTAAAATTATTTATACATGTACAAACAAATGCAAACAATGAATTTAAAATATTACTAAATGAGTGAGAATTGTAAGCAAATTAATCAATAGTAATGCACAGCAAACATCTATAAACTGTAAATCATAACATTAAATTACAGGTTATAAATAAAGCCATGTTAGGTTGTATTGCATGACTCAAATGTGAGTACTTCAATAAAATAAATTAAATTAGCGTAAAGAAAATGTCCAGAGGTTTATATTATATGATTATATTCTAAATACAACTTAATGAATACATATATATAAAATCAAGAAATATATTGCAAGCTATAATATTAATAAAACTATCCAGGTAAAAATATGTGAAAATTGCTAGAGTAACTTGAATACGATTTATAATACATTATGAGAATTATACATGGCACTAACTGGCAAGTCCATCTAAAGAGATTGCCGAGACCAAGAATTTTCGACATTTTCGAGTTCGAGATCAGGTCCGGTCCAAAATATTCAAGACCGAGACCACGATCAGTGGTTGAAAATCATGTAAGCGGGGGGGGGGGGGGGGGGGGGGGGGCAGGGGGTTAAAACCCCCAAAACAGTCTTTTTTTGGTCAAAGGGGGGGGGGGGGTTGAACCCCCCCCCCCCAAACCTCCCCTGGGTACGCCTATGATTATCAGTTACAGTATGCAAACATTGCGGCGTCGTGCGATGTTGCTGCGTCACGCCTCTGATTATAGTTACGTGGTACTGAGCCTCCGAGGTATTATAACCAAACCAGGTACCGTGCAAAACAAACCAACACCGCGCTGTTCGTAATACTCCACATGAGTGAGTAGTCGTGTAGTTGTGATTCATTTAATTCGCGCGTACAATTTTTTGACTGCAGTTACATTTTAATTGTATTTCCTAATACTAGTACGTACAGTATACACACAGTTGTGATTCGTCGTTAACGGTAAGTAGCCTACAGCCGTGTATACAAAACATAATTATATATATATTAAATATAATACAATTACATACACGTATAACTGAGTGTATTTTGCCATGCGAGGTTCTTGTTGAAGGATAGAATTATCCATAAACAAGAAGGAATAATGTATAATGACTAAGATATATGAATCTCTGTACTGTGACTGTGTACGCTTAAATATTATATTGTGTTAGTGTTATGAGATGATGTCATGGTGACAGTATTATCACAAACACTGAGTCAATGAAATTCATATAATTATATAAAACTATGTTTTTGTAATATTCTTATGTCTGCTGCTGATGTAACTCATACAAAATGCGATGCATGTGTTGGGAAACTCATGTGGCATACAGAATACATGGAGTTGATACAAACAGGGATTATGAAGCCCATAATATGCCAGGCGGCGTGGGTTTAGTGCATCCTATAATACCACGACTATTTTCATTGTCGATGTGGTGAAGGGAATGTGCGTGTGTGTGTGTGTGCAAGGGTGGGGGGGGGGGGGGGGGGGTGTACCCTTGTTAAAAGGACGGCAGTACTATTGCAGTATAAGTACCGACGTAGTAGGCCTATATACCTGACAGTATATTCACTATGGTAATTTGGTTGTTATTACAGCGGTACAGTACTACGCTGTACTTTAGAAAAAATTTGTACCTGGGTATATATCAAAATTATGATATGATTATACCATATATTTTCATAGATTGGGTGGCTGGACGGGGCAGCTACATGCATGGGCAAGCATATTGAGGGGGATAGCCTCCCCTGTAGCACCCCTGTAAGTAAGGGGTAAGAGAATTAAGGGGTTTCTGGGACGAGCACCGTCTAGGGTTTTCTATAGCTCAGTCGGTAGAGCACCAGTCTAGCAATCTGGAGGTCCCGGGTTCGAATCCCGTTGGAATCCCATTTTCTTTGCCTTCTTTTAATCACAATATATTTCTGGTCAGTTTCCCTATTATGTTTGAATTAATTATTACAAAAAGCTGTATCGCTTCGGTGATCCCTCGCATATATCCCCAAGTTGATTTGTATCCTTCGGGTTTATGTCTGGTTTATAATAGCTTCTGACCATTCTGGCAAAGAGAATTAAGGGGTTTCTGGGACGAGCACCGTCTAGGGTTTTCTATAGCTCAGTCGGTAGAGCACCAGTCTAGCAATCTGGAGGTCTCGGGTTCGAATCCCGTTGGAATCCCATTTTCTTTGCCTTCTTTTAATCACAATATATTTCTGGTCAGTTTCCCTATATGTTTGAATTAATTAAGATGTCTTTCACCCATGGGTGTCGATCACAGGGAGATGGGGGGGGGGGGGGATACGCCCCCTTCAGCATTTGGCGTTCAGAAATATAAAATAACTTTAAAACAAAGGGACATTGCCTCCTCGTATTTATTTTGTGAAAGTGAATGTTTAACCACATATTGAGAGTGCTAAACTGCCAAATCATAAATCTTCGGGGGCTGCCCCCCCCCCCCCCCGACCCCCATTAAGGTCATCTTATCAAGACTCCTGTACACACTCACTCAAGATGTCTCCCTATAATTATGACCACTAATACATGTATGTAACTTACTATTTAATTCCAAACTATTCTTCAACGTATTTAAATAAATATTAACACATTTTCTGGATAAAGAAAATCCTAAAGCTTCCGGGGGCTCTACCATCTGAACGGAATTATCAATGTTGATATATCTCTTCCATGATTACATTCAGGGTGTAATTATGATGCACGGAATATGCACTTAAAGGTAACGTTGAGTATTGGTCAAACTTAACTTTAGTAACCAAAACCTGCACGATTACGGTACAAACTAATAGTTAGAACTTCACCACGCTCGAAAAGTATACACAATTACAAAGACAAAGTAAAACCCCTGTTATCATTCAAAAAGAGCCGTTACAACTCAAGTGTCAAATTAACTTTAGAGAGAAGCGCTAGCGTTCTAGGTCCTCCTAATACGAGACTGTAATACGCGGTAATAGTTACCGCGCATATTCATGTGTATCGCAAGCGCCGTTCGCCTTTCGCATCGGAGGACCTAGAACGCTTGCGCCTCGCGCTAGCGTTCTCTAAAAAGTGATGGCCGGACGTCAATCACTTTTATAAATATTTTGAAAGCAAATTTCACAACAATTAGAGCATTTGAATGGGAATTATTATTATTTCCCATGTTTTTTTCGATGATCTTTCATATGGAATTGAAATCAACCAAATCCGTTACAATTAATTGGGGGGGGGGGGGGGGGGGCACTTTGGAAATTACCAATACTCAACGTTACCTTTAATAATATCAACATTTATGAACAAATAAATCCGAAAAGCTCTACATGTCCCCTGGGTCCCGGAAATACAAATTGGGCTCCTACTCCAATGTCCCCTACCCCCCCCCCCCCCTCCCACCCCCGCCCGTCATAAAACCATGATTACGCTACTCGGTTGGTCGCTTCGCTCCCTCGATGATGCTAGTCAAATTTACGTAATAACCCCCAACGAATAGAGGAATCAACGCCTATGCTTTTAACCCATTTTCATATTTTCTTTTTTGTATACAGTATTCCATAAGGGGACTTGAGGACGTCAAGCTATCATGGCTCATTTGGCCAGGCAACAATCAGATTCTGCATGCCAGCTTGCTGGGGCAATCAACGACTTTGCCCTCAGTCTCTACCGATCTATCCAGGACGGACAACCTGGGAAGAACCTCTTCTTCTCTCCACTGAGCATCTCGATGGCTCTTGCCATGACACACCTTGGGGCAGGTGGCGACACGGCGGCGCAAATCGCCGATGTGTTCGGCTTCCAAAAAGTCTCGAGTACAAATATTCACAAGGTATTTCAGGAGCTTATCAAGGTACTTTTCGAACCCAATGTAAGAGGCTGCACACTCCGAGCTGCCAACAAGCTCTACGCAAAGTCAGAATTCGAATGTTTGAAGTCCTTCCTGGAGGATGTCACAAAGTTCCATGGATCAGCCATCGAAGCGGTGGATGACTTCGCTTCTCCTGCAGCGACAAAGACCATCAATGACTGGGTTGCCAAGCAGACCGAAGGCAAGATCGCGGATCTCATTGCAGACGGAGTACTTGGTTCCTCGACAAGACTAGTCTTGGTAAATGCCATTTACTTCAAAGGGGCCTGGGCAGAGACATTCGAACCAGAGAACACCAAGTTGGAGGATTTCAAGGTTGCATCTGACAGAGGTAACGTTCCTGTTCATCTTATGTACCAGGAAGAGAAATTTCCAGTCGCTATTGATGAAGGCAACGACTGCCTTGTTCTTGAGATGCCATACAGAGGTCACGAGCTAAGCATGCTGCTCATCCTTCCAAGAGCAGATACCGGAATCCTCGAGCTGGAATCGAAGATAACTCCAGAAATACTGAGATCCTGGAGCACTATGCTGCGACGTAGACTCGTCAAGCTCGTCCTGCCTAGGTTCAAACTTGAAGAACAGTTCAAGCTGAACAACGCCCTTGCATCGCTGGGAATGCCCGACGCCTTCGATGTCAACAAGGCCAACTTTGAAGGGATTACAGGTGATCGCCAGCTTTGCATATCCGAAGTGATCCACAAGGCATTTGTAGACGTTAATGAAGAAGGATGTGAGGCTGCAGCAGCTACAGCAGTTGAAATGATGCTTGGGTGTTCCATGGGTACACCAGAAAAGCCGCTTGAATTCCGTGCAGACCATCCTTTCATCTTCATGATTAGGCACCGACGAACGAAAGCCATTTTGTTCATGGGACGCGTGACAGATCCATCATAAACAATTGCCTATAAATAAAAGTAAATCCCAACTAATGTTCAAATTGTTGGTAGTCACAATTTATGATTAGGCACCAATATACTGAGGACATTTAGTTCAGGAGAGGCGTTCAGTATCCACCATAATAATGTAAACCACATTAGCACAACTAATTTAAAATGGATGGTAGTCAAACTGGGGTTTCGATAGAGGAGACAAAATGGAACGTCAAATAATGTGTTAGATAGTGAGCACTGTACATGGCCCAAATTGTCATGTTACTGGTTTAACGGTTTCCCACCTGTGGAATTTCACTAGCCCATCGATGGTTGTCATGTGCCACTGGAGATATTCGTATTGTTTATTTTCATTATCCAATCAATCTCTCTATTTCTGCTTCTAGGCATCATAACAATATGTCGCTTGACATTCCAGTCATAGTGTAACTATGAAACTCTTACTTCCATGGTGTAACTGGTCACAAGTAATAGTATTTCCTGAGTTATCCAGAATGCATTATTTCAGCCATGCAACGACTGAAATGTCACGAGACACTTTGCTGTGATGCCTTTGCAGAGGGGTTTGCATCGATAATGAAGACGCAGGGCTAGTCAACTATTTGACAGGTGTGACATGGTTTCAACAGTTACTGAGTACATGACTGTAGCCTGGACTTTATTTAAGCCACTGATGATAATTTGGGTTTGAGTCTAGAGACCATAACCTTTGCAACTATTGTTCTTCCTGGAATTAATTGTTCATGCATGTTATAATATTAGTTTATTTTTGCTGATTTTTTGTTTAAAATTATGTGTAATGTTTATATATTACGCTGTAAGAAGAGAAACATATTTCGAAAACTTTTAAACATACTTGTAATTGTAATATTACATGGCGACTAGCTGGATTTATCCCTTTTTGTGCAGGAATGATTTAGGTGTGTATCCGTTGACTGGGGTGATAATAATAGCGTAAAGCGCTATAATACTCAATTTCGAAGTGAATCATGAATTTTATACATTTGTACGGTGTAGTAGGTGATGGTCTTTATACAGTTAGTCACTTAGATCAGGATTGTCTCTCTCTATATCAGGGAACCTATCAATTATATAAGAGAGAAGAACTTTTATAAATGTTTTTACTTAAATTGTACAGTTTCAGGCAAACGTAGGATCATCCTTATATCACATATTATTTCCATACTGATTGCAATTAGCACAGGCCCGGGAACACTAAAAATTAACTACGGGCCACCAAATTCAATTAAGTATAAATTCCAAACATAATATTTTGTCTTTATTTGGAGTCACCAGATTCAGATTTCTGGATCTACTAGAATTTGAAAAAAAAATTGTTTTTACTTGCAATTTCCTAATTATCTACCGTTACAATACATATTGCAGGAAGGTTTAGACTACAAGGCATTAAGGCAACACACATGGAAGTGGTTGATTATTTTGTCAGATGTACAATGGATTTAAGGTGCTAGCTTGGGGTTGTTCCTCTTAAAAGTACACACAGGAAGGAAATGTAGGAGTAGAAAGTGTCAGAAAGATCAAACCTTATAGCAATGTATATGGCCATGTGTCATGAACTCGCCTCCAAATAGGGTGGCGCCGTTACATTTTGAGTTTTTTTGTTACCATTTTCTTAATTTTTTTCAAAACCTGAAAACCTTTCTTAACAAATTTGGTATCAATTTAAAGAACTTTCAGAATGCTATCTATCTGCAAAGTTTGAAATGTATACCTCTTCCCAAAGTGGAGATACAGCTATTTAAAGGTTGGAGCAAGAGGATGGCGCAGGAAGCGGCGCCGCAGGAAGCGGCGCCCCTGTACATAGTCTATGGGAAAATGCCTCTCAAAGTGCAATTTTTCTTAAAACGTTAATAACTTTTTCAAAACTAGATGTATAGCAACAATGTTGGTATCAAATGAAAGCTAAAACATTGAAATTTAATTTCAAATGATTGAAAAGTGTTTTTGATACATCAAATTATTATTAAATCAACACAAACATAGACAATTTGGGATTTCCTATACAGACTCTATGGGGCACAATCTTCACCGATACATTTTGTGAATTCTTGGTAAAAACGTTAATATCTTCAAAACGAAAAGGTTTAAGACTACAAATTTGGTATCAAATTAATGCTTACTTATCAAACTGTAAAATGGCTTATCTTATTTAGGCTTTACTCTTTATTCCATTCATCTAGTAACTCCTACTTAGTGAACATTATTGATTTTTTTAAATAAAAAATTTCATGAATTATGAATGAAATAATCTCCTGGAAAAAAATAATTTACCCCATACAATATTATATTGCTGTAAAGGTCTAAGTGTGCTCTGCATGAAAACATTATCATTTCTTGTCTAGAGCTACTTTAGAAAAAGTTATCAGGAAAATATTGACCTCTAAAACTGTAACCAAAATTTCATGTTTTGGTTAATCTGAACAATTAACTGTACACCTAGTGTTATTTCTGAGTGCATATTTGGGTTCCTTGGGAAATTTCCTTTCAGAAAATGTATAGTTTTGATAGGGTAGGGGGTCTTCCTCATAAAATATTTGCTCTCAACTTAACATTGTCCCGCAGAAGCCCAAAACGGTATGTAACGCAAAAGGAGGCGACCTCACGACGCATGACCATATATACGAATATTTGTTTTCTAACCTTCCATGTATTTGTAAAAAGCAAGATTATCCGACCTGACATGTTTTCTGTGTGCATTTTAAAATCTCAAGTTATTGCACAATCATGTGAAAAGAATGTCAACAATCATGATGAAAATATGTATGTGCAGATTTGTCTGCATTACAAAAATGAAAATAAGAAAATGAAATGATTGATTTATTTAGATTGTCTTTATTACCTAATCTCCACAAATATGCATAAATATGTATCTATGTCAAAAATACACAGCAATGTACACAGAAATGACATAACATTTTTCATCTGATATAAAATAGTCAAGGTGATGAGATAGGAATGCATATGAAAGTTGAAAGAATGAACACATTTGTAACTATTATCAAATCAATTCACATATCTAAAACAGTTTTGTACAAACATTGTTTTAGTAATTATGATTAGCCTATAACACTAAACCGCAGACACCAACATTGTTGGTGATTTTGAAATACCCCAAAATTAACACAAATACCATCTATTGCCTTCGGTGTTTCGATAAAAACTCTACTTTGAGAATGAAGTGCTATTTTGAAAAACAAAAATTCTATTGAAGAAAAATACAGCATTTTTGTCCCAAAAGTCCCAAAAAAGTATTTTTGTAGGTGTTGGGAAGAGGCAGGGCAATTATTACGAACAACACATAATGATATGTTTTAGTACCGTTGTGTGATATCAAATAGATGCCCAACATTTTGCATAGGGTTGTGTAATTAATAAACAGTGCAATTAATTACCGCCACTAACGGAACCATTACGGCCTCATGGTTCCGTATGCGCCAAACGTTTGCGAGTGCACCAATTCTATTCACTCGCACGATTGGAGACAAAAGTTAGTCTTCGTATGCAGACCCATGAACACATGTTGTAGTATGGTGATGCTGTTTTCCAATTATATAATTTTTCTGGAAACACATATTTCTGAACTTTTTGGTGGAATGGACTTCTAACAATGTTACCTTTTATTTAGAAGAATTTTTGTTTTGGGTGGTGGTACCCTTTAAATATCATGCATGAAGTCTTTACAATGTTCAATTTTAATTCATTTGATGAGAACCACTGATTAACCTTATCCAATTCACAGTTCAATATTGCACATGTATCATTAAAATATTCGCCAGTAATAAATAAATTACTATCATCTGCATAATTATACAATTGAATGTAAATTGCTAGAAAAGTGTAAGTCATTTATATACAAGATAAAAGGCAGAGGGCCTACAACATATCCTTGAGGAACGCCAACATTAATACTTTGAACAGAAGATGAGTGACCATTTATACATACATATTGCATGCGTATGTCAAGGTAACTCTTAAACCATTGTAGTGCGACCCCTCTAATACTATAGTGTTTCAATTGATCAATAAGAATATCATGATTTATACAGTCAAATGCTTTGGAGAGATCAAGAAATATGCCAAAGACAAATTCTTTCTTCTCGAAAACGTCAGCAATGTTGAGTAGAGCCATGTATGTAGAATATCCAGACCTAAATCCAAACTGGTTTGTATATAAAATATTTAGGGATAATAAATAAGAAATAAGGCATTTCTGAATAAGTTTTTAAAATACATAGATATGTTTATAATTAGACAAAACAGAAAAATCTCCTTTCTTATAAATAGGCACGACCATAGCAATCTTTAGGGAACATCGAAATATTCCCTTTTGTATAAATGACAGATTACAAATACCACACAAAGGCATGGCAAGATAATATATAGATTTCTTCTTCTCTTTAATGTTATCTTGTTTGAAAACAATTTATGGTAGTAACCAAAGTACAATGCTTACATGTATATCATGTCTTTGTTTCAAAGTAATATAAACTGTAATTACATCAATAACAAGTGAACTGACTGGAATACTCCCTAGGAGTTGGAAATGTGCACTTCATGTGCACGAATGATTGCAATGTGTATCCGTTGACCGGGGTAATAATAATAGTGTAAAGCGCTATGACCCTCACGGGAATAGCGTTATGAAATAACCGTTATTATTATTATTAACTAATGGTCGAAGTCTGAAAACTGGATCTTGATATCTGGTTTGTATTTTACTGAATTTCTACTTTCTAGGCCTGATTTCGGGAATTTGCTTGAAAACTGGCGAACTAAATGATAAACGGTTTTATGAATCAGCCTTCAATCTTTTCCTCTACATAATTATAAACATATCATGAGTTGTACTAACATGATTTTATGAACATGCAATCCATGTATTTGTATCTGAATGTTTTGATTATTAAAAGGTGATTTTGTAAAAAAAATAAATGTCTACCTTAATTTACCCAGTAATTGCACACAATGCAATTTATAAACTACGAAAATAAATCATAACTTTACATTATGTAGTGAGTAGAACAGATAATCATTTAGTGAACTATTTGATACAAGTGTTACAAGTGGCGCATCATTTTAGGTGATTAGTGTAGCAAACCTGCATTCAGTACTTCTTGGCATAATGCAATTTACATGATTTAGTACATGTACTATTTTGTTACTACTAGGAAACTTACAAAATAATATAGAACAGCTTCTATGTCTAGGAATTTGAACGTATTTATATAATAATTAGTAATACTTTTGTTAAATTGATACTTAGGGAAATTACGTATAAATTAACAAGGATTTGTCACAGGAATTCTGGGGCTGAATGTCTATTAATAAATACATTAAAGAGGTAGTTCAGTTTTGGTATAGAGGGCGCTGCACGAAATAATTTTTTTTGTGAGATAATGAAAAACCGAGTGTAAAATTTGAAAAAAGCATACAATTTTAATGGCAGAATAAACTGATACAAATCGGTTCAGAAACGCCTGAAATATCCATAAACATAACCATTTGTAATAAATGTGGGGCCCCAGAAGTATTCGATAAATTTGAACCAGCCGTTAAAATTCGTTTTAAAATGCTTCCTCTTTACAAAAAATTGCAAAAATTTTCAAAAGAGGTTTTTAGATAGCTGTTGATTATATCTCTATCTAATCACTATTTCAGCAAAACATCATATGCACAATATTTTATAACAGCTCAAAAAGGATCCCACACAAGCCACTGAGAGGAAACTCAACCAGCAGCTACTCTCACTACACAGACTAGACGCCCTCCCCAAGCCACTCTACTTCCAGCTCCGTTCATCTTCAGCTACCTGCTCCATCTTGTTTGGCCAGCCGAAGATCAACAAACCCGCCATCCCACTTCGTCCTATTATTTCAACCCGAGGATCGCCGTGCTACAACACCGCTAGACACCTGGCATCAATTATTCAGCCTCTTGTAGGACAGTCGCAGCATCACATCAACAACTCCAAGCATTTCGTCGACATTCTCTCCGAGACAACACTACAAGACACAGACATCATGGTCAGCTTTGACGTTGAATCCCTCTTCACCTCCTCATCATCTTCTGTCTCAACTCAACATCCTTCAAATGGCAAGACAACTACTACAAGCAACTACAATGCGCAGCCATGGGATCACTACTTTCACCCGTCATAGCCAACATCTTCTTGGAACACTTCAAAACAGCACTACAGGCATATTCGCGATGTCATTCCCTCTTGCTCCGATACGTCGAAGACACATTTGTCATCTGGCCGCATAGCAGAGACGACTTGGACACCTTCCTCACCTACATCAATGAGCAACACCCGCGAGCATCAAATTCACCATGGAGACCGAGCAACACAGCATCCCCTTCCTTGACGTCCTCGTTAATAGATCGTCATCCGGTAAACCCGCCCACCAAGTCTACATGAAGCCCACACACACCGACAGATACCTGCACTATGTACAGATCGTTCCACCATCAAGCAGTTATTCAGTCCGTACCCAACACCCTCATCCGCCGAGCCCACCAACTCAGCGATGCCGACCACCTAGCTGCAACAGAAAATCAAGCACGTCACCACTGCCCTCATTGACATTAATACGTACCCAAGGAACAAGATCAAGACCGGGATTCCAGTCAGCAAGTCCGCCGCCAACACCACAACGGAAGAGGTCCAAGCTATAGCTACACCACCGACACAAACCGTTGTTCTACCCTATTTCGGACCAGCCTCACACAAGATTCAACGCATCCTTCAGGCAGCAGACATCAAAGTTTGACATAGCCCATCCAACAAGCTCCACTCGGCACTCCACACTCACAAGGACATGCATCCACTTCACAATAAAGCAGGAGTCTACAGAATACCATGCGAATGCAGTAAAGTCTACATTGGGGAAATCTGGAAACACGACTAAAGAAAGACAATACCATATTAATTATTATTTGAACACACGTGATTATCGTTAACCAATCAACGATGATTTTCAGTGGGCGATTTTCACCCTCGAAAAACTTTCAACCAGTGACTACTCTGTAACCCGAAGCAATATCTTCGTTACACTGTTCTTAATGCCCGAACTTTGGTCCGTACGACATACGACATATACGACATACGGACCCTTGCTGAACTTTCTCCCGGTTGTGGCCGCAGAGAACATTGACATTCGCCGCCAACGCCAATAGCCGGGGCCCCCGGTGGTGTAGCCTCGCTTTCAGAGTGACACTACCGGGCTGCGACACCACCGGGCCGGGGCCTTACACCCCCTTGGCTATCCCTAGCCATCCATAAAGAGTACTATGCTCTCCCCCTTTCTCCTCTCACAATAGTAGTCCCATTCTTTGTTCATATTTAATTAGACCCCCTCAAACCGAGGAGTATACTCCTTTATATCAGTATGAGGGCAGTCTGTACTAGTATCGCTTATCTCTAGGAGCAGTCTATCCGTCCGACAGTATATCCTAGCACAAGCTGACGAATCCATCAAGATATATTTATGCTAGCATATCCTGCGTCCCGGACAGGCTATCCGCCCAGACAGATTGTGCGCCGACACCGGATCCTGAGCCTCTGAGGTATATAACTCCACATAGTCATGTGATTGTGATTCATTTCATTCGCGTGTACAATTTTGTTACAGTTACTTCTGAATTGTATTTCCTTATACTATACACGAAGTTTTCATCCGTCGTTAACGGTAAGTACATGAAGTATATATATATTTCATATAATGCAATCCTTATATACATGAATGTATTGCCTTGCGAGGTATGTTCTTGTTGAAGGGTCGATATCCACAAACAAGAACTACAAAAAAATGACTGATAAATGCATCTCTGTACTGTGTGTACGCTTAGATATGGCGATAGTTTATTAGGCGAGATGCAATCCAACTGTGTTATTGTAATGTCCGATTGATCGGACAAAATGGACTGTGATGGGAAACTCACTATACAGGGTGGCCCAGAAATAACGGAACGGGGTGCTTGCTATAATGAAGACACATGATACCCGTCATAGCAACAAGTAACGTTCAATGCGTGCGCCATTGTTAGTACCCCTTCTTCTTTATACACAGCTGAACGCACAATCACAATGGCGCACGGTTGATCGTTACACGATTCAGTATGGCGGGCATCATGAGTCTTTAGTATGGCAAGTATCCCGTTCCGTTATTTCTGGGCCACTCTGTATATGCGCTGACTGAGTCATGTGGCATTCGGTAATTACAGGGGTGGACATAATACAGACAGGGGTTGACATAATACAGACAGGGGTTAAAGGGAAAGTTGAGTTTTGGTAGAGAGGGCGCTAGACTACTTAATTGGTTTGTGAGGTAATGAAAAACTGAGTGTAAAATTTGAAAGAGCATAATATTTAAACAATAAATCATCTTTGTTTGATCAAAATCGGTTCAGAAACGGCTGAAATATCCATAAATATAACAATTTGTAATAAACCCGGGGCCCCGGGTTTATTAGAGAATTTTGAACCAGCCGTTAAAAATTCAAAAAAATGCTTCCTCTTTTCAAAAAAGTTACAAAATAGGTATTTAAATAGTTGTTGGTTATTTCTCTATCTAATCACTATTTCAACAAAGCATCACATGCACAATATTTTATTCAAAATGGTTGAAACCGATGAGTGTTTAGAGAGCGCCCTCTTACGTTTTAACGGCTCTTTTTGAATGATAACATGATCTTTACTACGTCATTTGTAATTTTGTGTTCCTTTCTAGTTATAACTATTAGTTTGTAATGTAATGATGCAGGTTTTGGTTACTAAAATTCAGTTTCACTAAAACTGTACTCTCCTTACCAGAACTCAACTATCCCTTTAAAGGGTACCACAACCCAAAAATAATATTCTTATTAAAGAAAGGTAACATCTTTAGTATTCCATTCCATCAACAAGTTCAAAAAAATATGTTTCCAGAAACAAAATATATAATTGGAAACGCATCACCATTCTAAAGCATGCGTTCATGTTGTCTGAATTACGCAGACTGCTATGTGTGCGGTGAATTGCAACGTGTGCAGAGCGAACGAATCGCCCGGGAATCTATTGTTTACAAACGTGCGCGTGAATAGCATTGGCGCACTCGCAAATGGTTGGCCCGTATGGAACCCCCCCCCCCCCCCAAAAAAAAGCAGTGGTTCCGTAAGTGGTGGAAATTAATTGCTTTGTTAATGCAACGCTCGAAATTAACATTTTTTGCTGGTGGCCCGGTCGGGCCAGTAAAATTAGTGTTTTTCTAATTTTGCTGGCCCGAAACTAAAATCTGCTGGCCCGAAAAAAAATAAAGAAAAACGTAAGTAAAATGAAGTATGGATCTGATACCGAGTGATAGCTTTTTGTAGACTTTAATCCAAGTCATTAATATGTGAATCATTGATATCATCCTAAAAATCACAGCCCTGATAAAATTATATATGAAAGAAATGGACTTATCTTGGGGAAACCAAATGATGGAATTTAGGAAGTTTCAATGTACGATTTTGAAGTTTGATAGTACTTACAATGTACTAACACAAATATACATGTGTGGGACTGGGCTATAACCATTTTCTTTTAAACAAATTCGGAAAACTTTATTGCATTTCTAGAGTAATATCATATTTAGAAACAAACAAATTCATACCTTCTTATGATTATTCCTTCATAATTCATGTCAAACTTTATAAATCATCTGGAAGAGGAATTAAAACCCTATTCTTGCCGATACAAATCATGCCATACGAGTTTCATTGCAAGCACAGTGAATGAGTAGTATGCTTGTGTATAATATTGAGTGGGCAGCTGGTGCACTTCATGCCTAGGCCTATGCACACACGTGGTTGGCAAAACAGCAGAAGTAGTTGTAGTTTACCGATCACACACCCTCTGAAAGTAGTTTATTGATTTCATTTATTATGCAAGTTGAAGGGAGGATGTTCATATGAGGCAACAGCAAAAAAACTGAGGGGGGAGGGGGGGGGGGGGGTGGGTGGCGGGGAGAACAATGCCTTGTTTATGTTTATGAACATGAAAAGTGCGCTTTGCGACATTTGCCTCAAGAGAACTCGAGGCAAATGTCGGAAAGCGTTCTTATTTGAACATTTTTTACTTCTTTTTGCTTCCTTTTTAAATCACAATTCAAGTGTTTTCTGTATGGTATTAAATTTGCAAACATAGACCATTATTTTCTGCACCATGGTTTCAACATTTGGTGGCCCGATCGGGCCAGCAAACATGGGTAAAATGATTTTTTTACTGGCCCGACAACAATTTTTGGTGGCCCCGGGCCATCGGGCCTGTGCTAATTTCGAGCGTTGAGTTAATGAATTACACAACCCTTTGCAAAATGTTGGGTATCTATTTGATATCACAAAACGGTACCAAAACATATAATAATGTGTTGTTCTTTGCCTGGTGGTCCCCTTTAAGTGCATCCTTACCAGGGCCATTACAGTATACGTTGTAGATGCGGTGAAGTGCCCGTGTGTGTGCAGGGGAAGGGGGGGGGGGGGACAAACGTATGATATGAGTATACCATATTTATTAAAAGATGGGGTGGCCGGACGGGGCAGCTACAGGGGCAAATTTATTGAGGGGGATACCCTCTTTGGGATTCCCTATATACCCACACCATCCATTGAAGGGGGGGGGGGGGGCACCCCTGCAAGGGTGCGCTTCGTTATTCCGAAGGTTCGTTATTCCGAAGGTTCTTTATTCCGCAGGTTCGTTATTCCGAACACGCAAATTTCGTATACCTGAGGGTTCGTTAATCCTAAAATGAATTTGGGTTTGTTATAATGCTATGATTTCATATAAAGAGATAAAATAAAATGTTTGATTGGTCTGGCCAAGGGAGGGAAAGGGGGAAGGGTATGCTCAATGCAGGCTGTAAATTAAATAAACAAAACACAAATTATAGTATTATAACAAACCCGATTTAATTTTTGAATTAACGAACCCTATTTTATTTTCGGACTAATGAACCTTCGGAATAACGAACACGATTTTTTCTTCGGATAAACGAACCTTCGGAATAACGAACCCGATTTCGTTTTAGGAATAGCGAACCTTCGGAATAACGAACCCTCGGAATAACAAACCTTCGGAATAACGAACCTTCGGAATAACGAACCTTCGGAATAACGAACCTTTGGAATAACTGAACCTTCGGAATAACGAACCTTCGGAATAACGGACTGTAACCCCCTGCAAGTGATTGGAGGGGGTGCTACCACTGCAGCTCACAGATCAAATCTAGATCATAGCTAAGAAAGGTCAATAAACTGTGTATTGACGAGCACAGTTTTCCCAATTTCTTGCAACTAGTTTTTGGGCGGCAGAAAACAGTAGGACCACCAACTTCATACCACTGGAGCATCTCTGAGATATTCGTATATATAATTGTACTTTGTGTTTATCTTTCATTATGTTGTTTGCATGTTCTTTACTTATCTGTAAATATCAATGTTATAATTATGTATGTTTTTTATATGACGAATGGAATAAAATGAAACGTAATGAATGTGTCTGTTTAATTAATTCTAAGTTATATACAGGTCAAAGGTCAATGACCTTTCCATGTAAAAGCAAGTTGAAAGGTACTTGCCATGATCAATACCGCATCCTTATGTGGATGTGGTGTGGCAACATTGGTAGAGCGCGCGCTTTCCAATCGTGAGATCCCGGGTTCGAACCCAGCCCACCGCGTTTGTCCTTTGGCAAGACAATTTATCCACTATTGCTGCTCTCGACCCAGGTGTATAAATGGGTACCTGGAAGGATGGGAACGTGTTTCCTTAGCACTGTGCGCGCCTAATAGGCGACTTGCTGGAATACTCCCCAGGGAGTGGAAAATGTGAACTTAATGTGCAGATTGATTGCAGTGTGTATCCGTTGACTGGGGTAATAATATTGTAAGCGCTGTGATATAGTTTACTATGAATAGCGTAGCTAAATGCCTAATATTATTATTATTATTATTATCCTTCACATGTATCTTAACATTTCTTTGACCACATTTTCCACATTTTCTCTTTTGTATAAATTATAGTTCTTCATAACCAACTTGAGGAAACAAGCTATCATGGATTCGGCATCCCAGGTTGCTGGGGCAATCAACGACTTTGCCCTCAGTCTCTACCGATCCATTCAGGACAGACAACCCGGGAAAAATCTCTTCTTCTCTCCACTGAGCATCTCGATGGCTCTTGCCATGACACACCTTGGGGCAGGTGGAGACACAGCGACGCAAATCGCTCATGTGTTCCGCTTCAAACAAGTTCAGAGTGAAAACATTCACAAGGTTTTTCAGAAGCTAACCAAGATACTTTTCGAAGGGGGAAGCTGTGAACTCCGAGCTGCCAACAAGCTCTACGCAAAGTCAGAATTTGAATGTTTGAAGTCCTTCCTGGAGGATGTCATAAAGTGCTATGGATCAGCCATCGAAGCGGTGGATGACTTCGCTTCTCCTGCAACGACAAAGACCATCAATGACTGGGTTGCGAAACAGACCGAAGGCAAGATCGCGAATCTCATTGCTGACGGAGTACTTGGTTCCTCTACAAGACTAGTCTTGGTAAATGCCATCTACTTCAAAGGGGCCTGGACAGAGACCTTCGAACCAGAGAACTCCAAGTTGGAGGATTTCAAGGTTGCAGATGACATAGGTACCGTTCCTGTTTATCTTATGTACCAGAAAGAGAAATTTCCAGTCGCTATTGATGAAGCCAACGACTGTCTTGTTCTTGAGATGCCATACCGAGGTCAAGTGCTCAGCATGCTTGTCATTCTTCCAAGAGCAGATACCGGAATCCTCGAGCTGGAGTCCAAGATAACTCCAGAAACACTGAGATCCTGGAGCTCCATGCTGCGACGTAGACCCGTCGAGCTCTTCCTGCCTAGGTTCAAACTTGAAGAATAGTTCCAGCTGAACAACGCCCTTGCATCGCTGGGAATGCCCGACGCCTTTGATGTCAACAAGGCCAACTTTGAAGGGATTACAGGTGATCGCCAGCTTTGCATATCCGAAGTGATCCACAAGGCATTTGTTGACGTTAACGAAGAAGGGAGTGAGGCTGCAGCAGCTACGGCAGTAATTGAGAGCAGCTACAGTGCTTTCATGGGTGAACCAGAAGAGCCGATCAAATTTCGAGCCGACCATCCTTTCATCTTCATGATTAGGCACCGACGAACGAAAGCCATTTTGTTCATGGGACGCGTGACAGATCCATCATAACAATTGCCTATAAATAAAAGTAAATCCCAACTAATGTTCAAATGGTTGGTAGTCACAATTTATGATTAGGCACCAATATACTGAGGACATTTTGTTCATGAGAGGCGTTCAGTCAGTATCCACTATAATATGTAAACCACATTAACACAACTAATTTAAAATGGATGGTAGTCAAACTGGGGTTTCGATAGAGGAGACAAAATGGAACGTCAATTAATGTGTTAGATTGTGAGCACTGTACATGGCCCAAATTGTCATTGGTGGTACAACTTTAGTACGCACTAAAAAGACCCAGATTACATGTTACTGGTTTAACGGTTTCCCACCTGTGGAATTTCACTAGCCCATCGATGGTTGTCATGCGCCACTGGAGATATTCGTATTGTTTCTTTTCATTATCCAACAAATCTCTCTATTTCAGCTTCTAGGCATCAGGACAATATGTCGCTTGACATTCCAGTCATAGTGTAACCATGAAACTCTTACTTCCAGGGTGTAACTGGTCACAAGTAATAGTATTTCCTGAGTTATCAAGAATGCAATATTTCAGCCATGCAACGACTGAAATGTCAAGAGACACTTGCTTTGATGCCTTTGCAGAGGGGCTTGCATCGATAATGAAGACACAGGGCTAGTCAACTATTTGACAGGTGTGACATGGTTTCAACATTTACTGAGAACATGACTGTAGCCTGGACTATATTTAAGCCACTGATGATAATTTGGGTCTGAGTCTAGAGACGATAACCTTTGCAACTATTGTTCTTCCTGGAATTAATTGTTCATGCATGTTATAATATTAGTTTATTTTTGTTTATTTTTTGTTTCAAATTATGTGTAATGTTTATATATTACGCTGTAAGAAGGGAAACATATTTCGACAACTTTTAAACATAATTGTAATTGTAACAGTACAAGGCGACTAGCTGGATTTATCCCTTTGTGTGCAGGAATGATTTAGTGTGTATCCGTTGACTGGGGTGATAATACATGTACTAGCGTAAAGCGCTATGATACTCAATTTCGAAGTGAATCATGAAGTTTATACATGTGTATGGTGTAGTAGGTGATGGTCTTTATACAGTTAGTCACTTAGATCAGGGTTGTCTCTCTCTATGTCAGAGAACCTATCAGTATATATAAGAGAGAAGAACTTTTATAAATGTTTTTACTTAAATTGTACAGTTTCCGGCAAACATAGCAGCATCCTTATATCACATATTATATTCATACTGATTGAAATTAGCACAGGCCCACTGACCCGGGACCAATACAAATTAGCTACGGGCCACCAAATTCAATTAAGCATACATTCCACTGGCCCGAATGGGCAATCAAACATAATATTTTGTCTTTATTTAGAGCCACCAGATTCAGATTTTTGGATCTACTAGAATTTAAAAAAAATCTTGTTTTTACTTGCCTGACTGGGCCACAATGCAAACATTTTTAATATCTAGCTTTACATTGCAGGAAGGTTTAGGCTACAAGGCAACATAAATTGAAGTGATTGATTCCTTTGACAGATGTACAATGGATTTCGGGTGCTAGCTTGGGGTTGTTCCTCTTATAAGTAAACACAGGAAGGAAATGTAGGAGTTGAAAGAGTCAGAAAGATCAAACTTTGCATATATACATTTTTGTCTACGTGTTCATTTGTATTTAAAACCTTCCATCACTTCATGTATTTTACAATACAATTATTAATCTTATATAGATTGTCTTTATTACATAATCTCCACAAATAGACACGAATATTTATGTATGTACAAAAGCACACATCTATCTACATTGTACACAGGAATGACATATAATCTCATAGAAAATATTCAAGGTGATACGTGATATGAATGCATATGAACGTTGTAAGAATGAACAAAATTGTAATTGTTATTTAATCAATTCACATATCAGACAACAGTTGTGTACAAACATTGTTTTAGTAATAAGGATTATATTGTTGCACACATGTTTCATTTTAATCTTTCCAACTCAATCCCTAATCCACAAAGATAACGCACCAGTGCCTGACATATTAAGGGTCATTAATCATGTTAAAGTGTATACCTTTTTGAGATGTTGTACTTTACGTTAATGTTTGAATTAATTTGAATTTAATGGTACAAATTACTACACAGAATTGTATTATGCATATACTGTACATTATGTTCATAATGGACACTGATCCTATTAGCATTGGTTGTGATCAGTTTGAGATTCATACCAATACATTAATAATTTGATAAGAATAAATAAATAGATTGATAACAAAGTAAATATTTTGATATCTAATTTTTTGAAGAAAACTTGAATCCAATCAAACCATGTCACATACTTTTAAGCATTAAGAACAATTACAAAGAACTGCAACACATCAAGCTAATTAAGAATTTGAACTTGTGATTTACCATGTACAATAGACCTTTACTGTAAGAGCGTTGATAATAACAGATCCCTTTTCATATAACAAGGCAGTTTTGCAGGCCCCATGTCTGTATATATTATTTCTCTTTGAACCCGTATATAACAAGATACCAGATATAACCAGGTAAGTTTAATGGTCTTAACGATTCACTTGACATAAGTGAACTGCTGCAATATTAATGTAACGACTTACAAAATAAATTATATACTCTTATATAGTCTTGTAACAAATTTATGTCATCTTGTTTGAAAATAATTACTGATAGTAACCAAAGTACAATTCATACGTTTATATCATGTCTTTGTTTCCGAATATCATTAATTGTAATTAAAAAAATAACCAGTGATATAGTGAACTATTGGTCTAAGTCGAAAACTGTATCTTGATATCTGGTTTGTTTGTGACTGAACTTATACTTTCATTGCCTGGTTTCGGGAATTTGCTTGTAAACCGGCCAACTTAATGATTTAAGAGACAAATATGGCAGCCCTTAATATGTTTCTGTACATAATTATAAACATATCATGAGTATTGCTAACATAATTTTATGAAATGCAATACATGTACGTGTATTTAAATGTTTGGGTATTAAAAGGTAATTCTGTAAACAAAAATGTTTTGTTTACCTCAATGTACACAGAAATTGAAAATAATTAAATGTATAAACCAAGAAAAGGAATTGTAAGTGTTACAAGTAGCACATCATTTAAGGTGAACAATTGGGGATTCCACATTTATTGGATGATTTAAAAAAAAATGCGTACCCTTTTTGAACAATTTTATAGGCTTTTAAATGTTGATGACCTCTCTATTTAATCATTATTTTAACGAAACACCACCCGCACACTTGTGCATGAAAAAAAATGAACTTCCCCTTTAAAGTAAGTAAATTATATTTTTATCAAATAAATGCGGATGAAGGGGCAAATATTATTATCTCCTTTAAAATGCCAATGGCGGCCATCTTGGATTTATAATACGTCAAATTAAGCATCAGATATGGATTTATAGCCCCCAAAACATAATTATGCTTATTATAAGCACTGCCAGAGGTTGCCAAGGTGGCAACTATTAAAGCTGAATCATCTTTTATACATATTAAGAACATAATGAAGAAAAATAACCCGTAGTCATTGCTTTTTAGAGGCTGTAGCCACTGAATCAATAATATTAATAAATATGCAAATTAGGGGCAGCCATTTTGTATTTTAGGTGGCCTCTCTGAGCATCATGTTATTACACATATATTCAGTAAGTAAATAAATGCTTTTTATCATAGGGCAATATAGTATTAGGTATTATAAAATGGGTAGAAGAATCCCTGCATTCTGATTGGTCAATTAGCATGTAAAAGTTTTTTACTGATGCATGGCTCACTTTAGTTTGATTTTCACATTTTTTTGCGCTCATTTTATAAAACAAATGCTGCACAGGCATATTTCTTGGATCAAAAAAATAAAAAAAAAAAATTTAAATTTATATCATTAAAAAAAAAAATTTATATTTTAAAATTGATATAAATTTTTTTTATATCATTAAAAAAAAAAATTTTTTTAAATATAATTTCAAATTTTTTTTTTTTAAATTTTAAAATTTATATTAAAAAATGTATATCATTAAAAAAAAAAAAAATTTAAATTAAAATGTGAAACTCAAAATTTTCCCCAGCCATGGGTCGGTACTTTTGCAGCCATGGGTCGGTACTTTTGAAGCCATGGGTCGGTACTTTTTAGCCATGGGTCGGTACTTTTGAAGCCATGGGTCGGTACATTTAGCCAATTTAGCCATAACTGGGAAAAAGTCTGATTTTCACATTTTTTCGCGCCCATTTTATAAAACAAATGCTGCACAGGCATATTTCGTGGATCGGTAAGAATTGTATGCACTCGTTTAACTTTGGAAATGGTCTAAAACCCACTCGCTGCGCTCGTGGGTTTAAACCATACCAAAGTTAAACTTGTGCATCCAATTCTTACCGATCCACTCATGCCTGTGCATCATTTGTATAATAACACATGTTTTTGAAGAGATGAAATTTAATGAGTTCAATAATCATACAATATTCGATTGTGATATATTTAATATGTTAGACAGCTTTTAAACGTTTTCCTTCAATATTGGCAGGAGGTTAACTATCAATTTGCATTTAGTAGCTTATTATTGTTTATTGTGCGTTAACTTGCTACGTTTACGACCATTTCAGGAAGCACGTGACTTCGCCCTTAAGTAACGCCACTAAATCACCCCATACATAACCATTAACAACTGTATATGGGGTCCTAAAGAATGTAAATGGTAGTGTTATTATTGTCACATCGACATTATGATTATACTAGATATCATAAGTTAGACACTTACTAGACACTGATTGGCTGAATTCCGTCTAAACTGGCGACAAGTAAGAAATCAAAGAGCTGCCTTACAGCAGAAAGCACACATGTATACAAAGTATACATTACATTCTATATGGCATCTTTTATAGTTCTAGTTATCCAGCAAAGTTATCCACTCACATGCAGCATCACAGTATTACAAATATATTCAGCAAGTAAAGAAACGCTATTCAGTAAGGACATGATAAGTTTAGGTAATGACATGTTTTTTCAAAGGGGTGACTTTCAATGAGTTCAACAGTCATACAGTATTCAAACTATTAACAATAATAACACACATTGGCATCTAAAGTACGCTATTCACGAGGGTATGTATCATAGCGCTTACAAAAAACACAGAAAGTACAATTATACAATCAGAAACTTAAATGCTTACTTAGCGTTTACTCAATGATCAATTACAAAAGAGGGAACAGTGTGATATATTCAACATAATGTTAGACAGCTCTCAAATGTTTCTTCTTTAATAATGTCAGGAAATTAAATATATATAAATTTCTGTTTAGTAGCTCGTTATTGTTTATTCTCATTGATTAGTATTATTATTATTATTATTATTGTTTATTCTAATTGCATTGTAATCGATTGTGACCCCTGAAGTGCATTGTATTTGTAAAATGATCTATTATCACCCCCAACCATGCCATCAATGTTTGTTTATGTTATTAAACACATACTTTCTTTTTAGCTTCTAATCACAATATATATATATAGATAGAAGCAGTAAAACGGTTGAATACCTATGCTAATTGAAATTCAACATGGGTTGGCCCCCTGTCCTGTATGTAATCGATGAAACACAAAACGAGTAGACTAAATCAATCACTTTGTACCAATGGAGAGATGTGACGCATGCGTTTACATTACAACGCTATAGAGTAGCGCGAATGGTCGGTGCTGAATGTATTAATTGGTTTTATTTCCGTTTTGCTCCGTTTACTATAATTTCGGGAAGCACGTGACTTCGACCTTCAGTAACGCCGCTAAATCACCCCATACATAACCATTAACAACTGTATATGGGGTCCTAAATAGTGTAAATGGTAGTGTTATCATTGTCACATCGACATTATGATTATATTTGATATATAACTTAGACACTTACTAGACACTGATTGGCTGAATTCCGTCTAAATTGGTGACATGAAGTAAGAAATCTAAGAGCTGCCTTACAGCAGAAAGTATACATTACATTCTATATGGCATCTTTCATAGTTAATTAAATACCACTCTTTTTATAACGACTGGTTCCAGTAACATAAAAATGCAATACATCATTTTTCTTCATACTTAATAAAGCATTGATTTTATTCATTATTCGTTTCTAGTTTATTGCGTACTATTTGAAAACCAAGCAAATATCTAGCAAAGTTTTCCACTCACATGCAGCATCATTTTACAAATATATTCAATAAGTTAAAGGGATAGTTGAGTTTTGGTATTGAGAGTACAGTCTATATCAAACTGAATTTTAGTAAACATAACCTGCATCAAAGTATGCTCTTTCCCATTTGTGCAGCGCCGTCTATACCAAAACTCAACTATCCCTTTAACAAGTTTAAGAAATGCTATTCAGTAAGTTTGTGATAATTGTAGCTAATAACACTTGCTTTTTGAAGGAGTTACATTCAATGGGTTCAATAATCATACAGTATTCGAACTCAGGGGCGGATCTAGCTTTTTGCTAAGGGGGGGGGGGGGTTGACCCAATGACGATGCGGAGCATCGGCCACGAGCCGCGAAGCGGCGATTTTTTTGGTGCTATTTTGAACCCCGTAAGTGATGTCTTTTTGCTAAGGGGGAGGTTGACCCAATGACGATGCGGAGCATCGTCCACGATTTTTTTTGCTATTTTGAACCCCCGTAAGTGATGTTTTCCACATCACATTTTCACTTGGGAGCCCAAGGGGGGGGGGGGGGGGGGGGTTAAACCCCCTAAACCCCCCGTAGATCCGCCACTGGAACTATTAACAATAATACAAACAATTGTCATCTAAAGTACGCTATTCAAATCACGCGGGTATCATAGCGCTTACAAAAAAACATATGAATTACAATTATACAATCAGAAACTAAATCCCTACATAATATTAACTTAAAGGGACAGGTCCACTTTTACAAAACGTCTGAACAGCTTTCAGTTGACGGATGGGGATCAATGTAACAAGCAAAAAAAAATCAGAGCGAACAGCCCTCTAATTTGGATTCTACGAATGAAAAACGAATGCGTCCCTCCATTTAAACTATATATCGGTCAATAAAGGAGTTCAACTGATTTAGCATAATATTACAACAATATAGTACTAATTCTCGTAAAGGTATTGTGAAGCCGACATTTGTTAACGTATGTCACGGAAAAAGATCTCAAAAAGAAAGAATATATAATTACATGTAGTCAGTTTAAGCGATGTTTGGGTATTTTGCTTGGTAAACGCTCACACATTAGTACTGTCTTATGCGCGGGTCACGTAGCTAGCGCGGGTTACGTAGGGGTCATGCATACCGATCTGGCACTCCGTGAAATCTATGTACGAACTTACTCACCGGCCAAAAATACGTATGTACCTAATTAACCGACGTCCCTCAGTTTATTCAGTTTTAGGTCTATAACTCCACGAAAAAGAGATTTCAAGCCCTAATTTTTTCAGGCATGCTATTAAATGACATTTCCTTTCATATAAGACAATAACCTCGCAACTTTTGAATTTTGGCTTGCAAAAGTGGATCTCTCCCTTTAAAGGACAATAAAACTATCGCTTTTGGCTACTATTATCATTTAGGGGGTGAACAGACATTTAATTTGATACATGTTGAGTTTTGGTAGAGAGGGCGCTAGACTACTTAATTGGTTTGTGAGGTAATGAAAAACTGAGTGTAAAATTTGAAAGAGCATAATATTTAAACAATAAAATCATCTTTGTTTGATCAAAATCGGTTCAGAAACCGCTGAAATATCCATTAATATAACAATTTGTAATAAACCCGGGGTCCCGGGTTTATTAGAGAATTTTGAACCAGCCGTTAAAAATTCAAAAAAATGCTTCCTCTTTTCAAAAAGTTACAAAATAGGTATTTAAATAGTTGTTGGTTATTTCTCTATCTAATCACTATTTCAACAAAGCATCACATGCACAATATTTTATTCAAAATGGTTGAAACCGATGAGTGTTTAGAGAGCGCCCTCTTACGTTTTAACGGCTCTTTTTGAGTTATAACATGATCTTTACTACGTCATTTGTAATTTTGAATTCCTTTCTAGTTATAACTATTAGTTTGTAATGTAATGATGCAGGTTTTGGTTACTAAAATTCAGTTTCACTAAATCTGTACACTCCTTACCAGAACTCAACTATCCCTTTAAGTGCAGGAATGCATCATTGATCGATCACAGAGGTGTCCGCACTAACGTAACAATGGTGGCCTCCTGCGTTCGCGTGAATAGTGGTGTACCCGATTGTGTTTGCACATATTTCTTCCAAAGCAGAAATCTGAGTCGGGGTAATGATATGCGAAATAAACGAGCATATTACGATGTATAAAGTAGGATAAACTCTTATCTAGCGTTGCATTGGCCTTTAATGATCAGTTACAACAAAGGGAAAAGTGTGATTCATTCAACTTGTTAGAGAGCTTTTAAAAGTTCTTTATTCAATAATGTCAGGAGGTTAAAGGGATAGTTGAGTTTTGGTATAGAGGGCGCTACACAAAATGATTTTTTCATGAGATAATGAAAAACTGAGTGTCGAATTCGAAAGATCATACAATTGTAATGACAGAATAAACTTTATTTGATCAAAATCGGTTCAGAAATGGCTGAAATATCCATAAACACAGCCATTTGTAATAATTGTGGGGCCCCACAATTATTAGAAAATTTGAACCAGCCGTTCAAATTTTGTTTTAAATGCTTCCTATTTTCAAAAATTTACAAAAGAGGTTTTTAAATAGTTGTTGGTTATCTATCTAATCACTATTTCAACAAAACATCACATGCACAATATTTGGTTTAAAATGGTTGAAACCGATGAGTGTTTAGAGAGCGCCCTCTTGAGTTTTAACGGCTCTTTTTGAATGATAACAGGCTGTTTACTTAGTTATTTGTAATGTTTTATTCCTTTCGAGCATGGTGGAGTATTAACTATTAGTTTGTAATGAAATGGTGCAGGTTTTGGTTACCAAAATTCAGTTTGACCAAAACTGTACTCTCTTTACCAGAACTCAACTATCCCTTTAAAGGGGTAGTTTAGTTTTGGTAGAGAGGGCGCTGCACATCACAATTTTTTGTGAGGTAATGAAAAACTGAGTGTCGAATTTGAGAGAACATGCAATTTTAATGGCAGAATAAACTTTATTTGGTCAAAATCGACCCAGAAACGGCTGAAATATCAATAAATATATCTGATCTTATAATTATTTGGGGCCCAAATAATAAGATGATTTTTAGAAGAAAACAAAAAATGCTTGCACTTTTTCAAAAATGTTCAAAAGCGTTTTTTAAATAGTTGTTGATGATCTCACTATTTAATCATTATATCAATAAAACATCACATGCATAATTTTGTATGAAAAATGGTTGAATCCAATGCCTTTTTAAAAAGCGCCCTCTTGTGTTTTAATGGCTCTTTTTGAATGATAATAGGCTTTTTACTCAGTCGTTTGTAATTTTGTATACCTTTCGAGCATGGTGGAGTTATAACTATTAGTTTATAATGTTACTGTGCAGGTTTTGGCTACTAAAGTTCAGCCTTACCAAAACTAAACTACCCCTTTAACCATCAATTCATGTTTAGTAGCTTAATATTGTTTATTGTGCGTAAACTTGCATCTTAATAAATTTGTACCCCTGCTGCATGCGTATCGTATTTGAACTGTTATCATCGCCAACCCTGCCAACATGTTTTTTTTTTCTGTTAACAAATACTTTCTTTTTAGCTTCTAATTAGTATATAGCTAAAAGCAATACAATGGTTGAATATCCATACTAATTGAAATTCAACGTGGTGGCCCCCAGTCCTGTCTTGCATGTAATCGATGAAATACAAATCAACCTTTATGCATACAATATGGGTGAGTAGATCAGACTAAATCAATCACTTTGTACCAATGGAGAGATGTGACGCATGCGTTTACATTACAGCGCAATAGACATGATAGAGTAGCGTGAGGGGTCGGTGCTGAATGTATTTGCTTTAATTCCCTCTTGCTCCGTTTACTATACAGGGTGGCCCCCAAAAAACTGAACGGGGTACTTGCCATAATACAGATACATGATGATTAGGTTCACGGGATATGGCATCTTTTACCAAGAAAAATGATACCAAGAACAGTCATTTGATCGATTAGTTTTTGTTTTAGGATGTCTTAAGTGAGACCATGTCGATCAGGTTCCCATTTTTGTCAATTTATACCAAGTCAGTGCCTGATAAATCGCACTTCCTGTCCGTCATAGCATCGCATAACGATCAAAACGTGCGCCATTCTTTGTGTGCATTCAGCTGTGTGCCAAGAGAATGGGGCATAGTTAGTGGACATTTCCCAGAAACACTCAAACATACGCACATTATTCCACTGTTGAAGGCAAACAAACTTGATCAAGATGAGTTAAAGAATTATAGACCAATTGCTCATCTGAAGTTCGTTGGAAAAATAATTGAAAGATTGATTGTGAGTCAACTTCAAACATATCTGATGAATAACAACTTGTTTGCTAGCACCCAATCTGCATACAGACCTAATCACAGCTGTGAAACCGCAGTTGTCCGAGTCGTCAACGATATTCTGCTTGCTCTAGATAGAGGAGATGAGGCGATCCTTCTTCTCTTGGACTATTCAGCGGCCTTCGATACTATAAATCAAGATAAACTGTTGTTACGGCTAGAAAAAAGATACGGAATATGTGGTAACGCATTGAAATTGATACGCTCCTATTTGGAAAATAGAACTCATTGTGTTGTTATTGGTGACTCTAAGTCAGAGTTTCATTCAAATTTATACGGTGTCCCACAAGGATCTGTGATTGGACCACTTGCTTATAGTCTGTACTCTGCTCCAATACAAGATATCATAGTTCATCATGGGTTGAATTGTATGATGTATGCAGACGATACCCAGATTTATGTATGCATAGTAAAAGGTACTCAATTAGATGCAATATCTAGGTTACAGGCTTGCATTCAGGATGTTAAGTATTGGTCTCATCAAAATTATTTGAAATTGAATGCTGAAAAAACAGAGGTTTTGCACTTTGTTAGTAGGTTTAGGCAATGTCAACAAATTGATAATGTAATTATTGATGAAACCGTTGTTAATACTGCTTCTAACTCTGTGAGAGACTTGGGCGTTCAATTAGATAAACATCTTGCAATGAACGCACATGTGAATAATGTATGTAAATCTGCCTCACTAGCTTTGTATAAGATAGGTACGGTTCGGCAATATTTGTCAAAAGAGGCCACCGAGATTGGTTCATGCACACGTGATGTCACGAATTGATTATTGTAATAGTGTGTTGTATGGGCTCCCAGACCTGCAAATCAGCAAGTTGCAAAGAATTCAACATTCAGCTGCAAGATTGGTTGTGCGAGCCAAAAAACATGAGCATGTAACTCCAATCTTGCAAGAGTTACATTGGCTCCCTGTGAAATTTCGGATTCAATATAAAATTCTTTCTTTAGCATACTTGTCCTTGCAAGGTCAGGGCCCCGAATACCTTAAAAGTTTATTAACAGTATATCGTCCTGCTAGGAATCTGCGCTCCCAGAGTAAGTCCCTCTTACTTTGTCCAATATTTAATACATTATCTTATGGGGCACGTACATTTGCATTTGCAGCAGCAACACTATGGAACACTCTCCCTGAAAGTATAAAACAATTAGACTCTATTGATAAGTTCAGGACTAGTTTAAAAACTCACTTATTTTTGAAGTAATATACGTATATAAATTCATTTTTAATTCTATTATTATTCTACTGTCACTTGTGTTAGACTTCTTTCCTATTTTCCATCTCTTACCTATCTCTGTACTTATCCTTTCATGCTTCCTTCTTATGCTCATAGAGACCCTATTCTAGGCGTGATATGCGCTATACAAGAAACGTTTATTATTATTATTATTATTATTAGTCCATGGGCCAGACCAGATGTCGGTATCATCTTAAGGGACAAAACGTTACCTTTACTAAATTGTTGGTAGGGTTGATATTATGTGTGATAACCTTTCAACAGGAGTAGCTTTTCATATTTGTTTGGCCATGGTAATATTTAACTATACATATGTGTACTATGAATGTGTACTGATATTGTACATGTATAATGCGCGACTTTGGGATGTTTTGCGTGATAATTCCACAATGCGCGCAGGTATCGCCGCGCGACTTCATGAGTTTTTCTTTTTATTGGAGTCTTGCGCAACTTTTGAGACAAAATTTGCGACGACCGGGAATTTCCAAAGTTACGTGACCTATTGTAAGTGAATATCGGCCCTAAAATTGCTCAATTTTGTGATTTGTGTACAAATCCTATGGAAATTGATTTTTTCCCCTTAGATACATAAGGGGGAAGGGGGCGTTTTGCGCGATAATTCCACAATACAAGCAGGTACCGCCGCGCGACTTCATGACTCCTTTTTTTATTGAAGTCTTGAGCAACTTTTGAGACCAAATTTGCGACGACCGAGTTGAGGCATTTTGAGTCAAAAGCATCCAGTTTCTTTTCATGAGTAATTTTTAAATACCATGTTTCACAGCCATACAAATGTGTATGTTTACAAATCCTATGGAAATGGATTTTTTCTTAGAATACACCTAACCTTCATCATTTTTCATTCTAATCAATGCAATTATTTAATTTTGGGCTAAAATTGTTTGTAAAATGGTCAATAATTGATTCCGTAGAAAAAACATTGAAATACATAAGTCGAAAAAACAATGAAATACATAAGAAATACCCAAAACAAAGAAATACATAAGAAAAATGTTGACCGTCGCAATTTATAATGTTGGTAACTTGTTATTAAAGTCATGTAAAATATTTATGCAAGCAAAGAGCATATTCTGAGCAATGATTTGTGATTTATAGACAAAAAGAGGATTTCTGCATTAATTTGTATATATTTAATTCAGTGATATCCACTATAAAGCTACGACTCTGCACCGGTTATCACATCAAAACATAATTAAGGCATGTATAGTGTTAAAAAAAAGCAACTACAATACGTTTGTTGGCTCCCCAACATGTCATGCATGGGAACTTACTCGTGCGTGTACTTTGCTGTACCAACGGGCGGGGAAAGAGAGTGGTGCTGAGATTTCGTGAAAGGGAACTTTTCCTGGGGTTCTCCCCTTTCTTTCTACCCGCTATGTGCTTCGCCAATAAAATTTGTATTCAAGTTGGGGGGTAATAAACACACTTTGTTAACAAGGGGGTAATAAACACACTATAATTAAGCTATTCATCATTAACGGAGCGATCGCTTACCCGCGGGCTATACACTCGTTCATTCTTTGTACTAATTGTTCATAGCCCGGTCACATATCATCGGATTGCGTAAACGGATGCCCGACGGAGAGCAACATTTTCAATCCGTTCGTCTACGTTCGTATGCGTTTATTGTCCGTTCCTTGTCAGGTGTGGTACTTTGTTCTATCCGGTGGAATGTTGTGTGCATGAAGCAATGGAGACGACCTTCAACACCGGATAATTTGATTTGGCAAATTTTCTATTCGTCGGGCATCCGTTTACGCTATTCGGTGATATGTGACCGGGCCGTCAACAGTGGCGAAGCACAGGTCGCGGGTGGAAACTGGAAAGAAAAGGAAGAACCTCTAGGGAAATTCCCCCTCTCACCCCGTCCGTTACAAACGTTAATTTAGAATATAAAAATATTTTCAAATGCACAAGCGAGTTCCGAAATAGGACATACAGGGAGCAAATTAAACCCCGGTGGTGTCACCTCGTATTCATAGGTAGGACACATGATCGATTTAGAGGTTGAAAATGACCCCCTATTTCGCAGGGAAATTAGACCCCTTTTTATCGCAAAAACGAGTACAAAGTGGCCTTCAAAAAAGACCCTAATTTTTGCATTTCAGGTACATACTTTACACAGACCCTCTATTTTTACGATTTCAAGTTCACGAACAAAAAACTAGTACCCTTGCGAAAAAGACCCATTTTACTTCGAAATTTTGAACGATCATGC
The DNA here is from genome assembly GCA_037951105.1 of Echinarachnius parma. Lineage (NCBI taxonomy): Eukaryota > Metazoa > Echinodermata > Echinoidea > Clypeasteroida > Echinarachniidae > Echinarachnius > Echinarachnius parma. Next base: position 81,871 of record JBAMJV010002781.1, on the reverse strand, counting down.
GTGTCCACGGCCAATGTGTAGTGACACCACCAGGAATTTAACATAACGCGGCAATGCTACCCCTCTTCACTCTCTCCCTACTAAGCCCCTTCTTCTCCCCTCTCTCAGTTCACATTGGTTACACAGCTGGATGAACACTAAATAATTGCAAGTGTGACTGGCAGGAAGTATGATTTATCAGGCACTGACTTGGTAAAAATGTACAAAAATGGGGAAACATCCTAAATAAAAAACCACTCTATAAAAATTCCTGTTTTGGTATAATTTTTCTCTGTAAAAGATGCCCTATCCCGTGAACCTAGTCACAATGTGTCTTTATTATGGTAAGTAGGCCTACCCCGTTCCGTTTTTTTTGGGCCACCCTGTATAGATGATTTTGGTAAATTTGCACATACTGTTATTTGGCTTTAAACACTTTTATCTAAACTCATTTGACTGATCACTTGTGTGTATGATTAATATGTACTAATTTTAAATTAATTTCATTGTATCCATTATACGTATGTAATTGAATAAAGTTAATGAAGATATTAAGTGTTATATGATTCATATAGCATACATTTTCTACAATTATTTCCTGATTACTTGCTGCTAGTTCATGTTATTTTCGTAAATTATTCGTGTCGTTGTATTCACGTGTAAATTATGATAATGGTCCTATTGAAATGGTTGAATTTGAACTGTATCATTCTTATATAAATAGTACAATTTTCCCATTATGACTTTATTATGTATTATTATTATTATAATGTACATTCTTAAATTAATTTCGTTTAAAAGTTTGCTATAATTCATTGTTTAATTTTAATTTTAAAAAAAATCAGAAAAAACCTTTAGGGTCGGCGGTATTTTTAGGGTCGGGTGGGTTACGCCAATCCAACCATTTATTTTTCATGGCCTTATTCGTAATGTTATTTATGTGTTATTATTATTTCTTTCTCTAACTATTGTATGTATATTAACATTTCTTTTACCTCGTGATTTCGTAGTTATGTTGATGTTTGTACATATCGTTGCACATATTAATTATGCCACTGCAATTCAACTTGTAGCTGCATGCAAATGTGACATTTTTGTTGTTGAATAAAATACCCTTATTATTACATTAACATGATTAATGAGTGGTCTTAATTGCGTCTGTTTCTCTGTAGTTTAGTCTTAATACAATCTTTCAATTAATTGAAGTTCAAATGCTTGTGTAAATATATTTTTTTTACTACAAATATTACTGTGTCTGAATAGGTAGATAAGATAGTATGCCTTATTGCTGAAGATCCAAGTTACAGGGTAAAACGATCCCACGCCCTGTGACAGTATTTTATTTCACATCTTGATGATAAAATGTACATCAAGTCGAATATGGAAAATCAATTATTAAGATTATATAATGCAAATATATAATAGGCCTAAGAAAATATTATAATACTGGTTATAAAGGTTTTGCTTGTAATCAATAGCTATCATTGGAAAATAAAATACTATACTTCAAATTCGTGGACGTACTGTGAAAGATAGGAAATGCGCATGCCTTCCAATCATGAGGTCCAGAGTTCGGAAACCAGAGAGTGCCCGGAAGGATGGAACGTGGTTCCTTTGCACTGTATTCACTTACAAGGTGTCAGGCTGTAAGGCTCCCCAGGGAGTGGAAATGTGCACTTTGTGTGCTGAATTGTGTAGAAGGTGAGTTAGCTCAGTTCACACTTCATGCACGCTAAAGAACCTAGTTTAGTTCTCGAAAAGAGTAGGGTGTTAAACCCAATAACCCGGTTGACTAGTAACCCTGCATATCACAATCAACAAATTTGAAGAAGGCAGTCAGTAACGTGGGACATAAGCCATTAAGCTTAGCTTGCATCTCGTAAAACATCAGTAAAGTCAGTAAATCAGTAAGGATCAAAGGCGCTATTTACGTACAGCAGGGGTAAAAATCCTTCATACGTGTTCTGTGGACTTCCGGTAGCTGTCTGTAAAACCCCCTTTGCCACCTGGGTGTTTGAGCGGAAGTCAATTCAACAATACCGCGTGAGCTGTAAGGGGGTCCGCGTGCGAAGTGAAACTAATATTGTTTTGATATTTTATTTGATATCTTGAGATGAGCATAATAAAAACATTATGGGGGGCATTTTATCATTCCAGTATGTAGAACAAGCGAGCCATGGCATTTCGTTCATGCACTTTATATGTTCAATTAACTTTAGTTTCATTTGTGTGTACTTTTGTATGAATAAACTGACATGAGCAGACTGAAAAGAAATATTCTCCAATGAGCACTTCTATATTCAACCACATTCGTGGTTCTCTTTAGAGTGGAAATGTTTACATTTTCGGGAGCTTGTCAAAAATCAACCAATCGCTGATATTCTGGCGAAGCAGCCGTACATACAGGAGCTTGATATACAGGAGCGTGTATAGCAGTATAGAGAAATATTGTAAGTACAGAATGTATCTTTTTATATTTTTCAAAAAGATGGAAACTGATCAGCCATATACATTATAAGTAAGAATTAACAAATAGATAATGTTTTCCCGGGATTGGAAACAGAGACCTCCGGATTGCTGGACCGGTGCTCTTGATCTACAACTGAGCTATATAAAGCCCTTCTGATTGTTGTCCGTTCCGGAACCCACTTGGTCCACCAATGTTCGTGATGACCAGGGCAGTTATAAACCTGACAGAAACCCGTATGATAAGAAATCAATTAGGAAACCCTATTTTCTTTTGTATTCATGTCTTATTGCAAATCTATTCAAAATCAGCCTGTTCGACTGTCAAACATTTGTATGCAATAATTTGACTACTCAATTTCATGTCAGAAGTTATTGAAATTAACATGTATATTTTGTTTGGAACAAAAATGAATATTGAAATTGAAAAATTATGGTTCAGAAAATGCAATGCTTAAAGGGGTATTTTTTTTTGTGAGATAATGAAAAACTGAGTGTGAAATTTGGAAGAGCGTACAATTTTAATGGCAGAATAAATTTCATTTGATCAAAATTGGTTCAGAAACGGCTGAAATATAAATAAATATATCCGATTAGAATACATCTAGGGCCCAGATTGATTCGATGATTTTTTTTTATTTAAAAAATGCTCACACTTTTTCAAATTTTGTTAAAAGAGGTTTTTAAATAGTTGTTGATGATCTCTCTATTTAATCATTATTTCAACAAAACCAACATGCATAATTTTGTATGAAAATGGTTGGACCAATTCATCTTAGAGAGCGCCCTCTAGTGATTGAATGGCTCTTTTGAATGATAACAGGCGTTTTACTTAGTCGTTTGTAATTTTCTATACCTTTCGAGCATGGTGGAGTTTAATATAACTATTAGTTTGTAATGTTATTGTGCAGGCTTTGGTTACTAAAGCTCAGTTCTACTATCATCACTTAGTTGAATATTCCCAATATGTAGGTGGCAAAGACATCATATTTTGTGTGTATATAAACATTGATCAACTGAATAATTGTTTTAAAAATAAACATTTTAAATCACTTAAATTTATGAAGTAATATATAGTTACAATAATATATTATTGTAATTATTTATTACTTTATACATTTCAGTGATTTTTTAACAGTTTCATAGAGTGCATAATATTACATGTAACTCATACCATAATGTAGAAAGTTGTGTGAAGTGAGAAAAGACTAGTATCAGACTAGGGAGTAAGAGAATTTCCCTAGTATTTTTGTGGACACTGAGGACAGCTTTGAATTTCATCCCTTTACATGAAAATGATGTAACCCCTTGACTTGCAGGGTGCAATAATGCCTAGGCTTCTAGTCTTAACCCGAAAAAGACTGGGCTATTTTGAACCTTTAAAAAACGGGGGGGGGGGGGGGGGGCTAAAAGGGCCCCCCTAAGATCTCGGCAACCGAAACTCCGACCGACTCCAAATTTGGCATGGTGATAGATGTCCATGAGATCCACAATATTGTATAGTGTTATTTTTTTGTTTTAGAATATACTAATTAGAGCTCAAAAATTGTATTTTTTTTGTATTTCTTGCATTTTTCTCGGCAACCGAAACTCCGATCGACTCCAAATTTGGCATGGTGATAGATGTCCATGAGATCTCCAATATTGCATAGTTGAAAAACAAAAATTAATTAGAATATTCTAATTAGAGGTAATTAATTATGCAAATATTGTATTTTTTTAAATGTTATTGTTTTTTATGTTCTCAATGGAACTAGGAGAAATAATGTCACTTCCAATCTATTCATAAGTGTTGACATATGTAAGATAACAACAGGATTATCATGAAAATTGATTTAGTTTTATCGTTTCTATGTTTTTTCTTTGTTTTTCTTTGTATTATACTTTGGATATTGTATTGTTTTATGCAAATGAGAATGCAATAAGTTTTATTCACCATGCCAAATGGGAATATTAACAGTACATGGGAAAAGATGGGTATAAAACTGCAACATAAAAGGTGCATCTAAAAACTGTGTATGTTATATATGGGAGAATTAACAAAAAATTAAATTTTCAGTGACATACGATCGCAAAATGTTACATAACACCTGGACCGTTGACCCAGTGTGCGCAAATTTGGTATCAAAAGATGCGCAAGACTCTAAGGATAAAGGTCATGAAGTCGCAGCGTAAAATATGTAAGCATTGCGAAGTTATCGCGAAAATAGAGGAGGGGTGGGGGGCTAAATCTGCCCCCAGTCTTTTTAGGGTTAAAGGGAGTATCCGTGATTTAAAATCATTTGAAAAGTTTCCAGTAGATGGATGATGATGAATATAACGCCCACGTAATATTTTTAGATCGAACAACTCTGTAATTTGGATTCTACGAGGAAAAAAAAGGAATATGATTAAAATGAAACAATCAGCTCTTCAACGAATTACATTTCGGCCAATAAATTTGTATAACTGATTTAGCATAATATTGTAACAATGTTGAATTTATTCACATACAGTTGTTGTATAAACAACATTTCTGTTATGTATGCCACTACAAGTCTCGAAAACAAAGAATGAACCCAATACATTGTAAGCTTTACAATCTTGGTTATTTGTGTTAGTCTTCTCTTTCGCCGTTATTGTGATATAACCGGAACTTGCGGACATGGGCTTCCCGCACCACGTTGAAAGCTATCGTGAGCGAAACCATACACGAACGAAGGCTCGTAAATCAGAATTAAAAGGCGGTCCGACCTTTTATTATTTTGAGTTCTTACAATCAGTATAACTCCACGAAAGGTTTTAAGCCATTCCTTTTTTTCAGGTGAGCTCTTAAACAACATTTTATTTCATGTAAGACAATACTAGCGCAACTTTTGAAATTTGGCTTGCAAAAGGTGAACAGGATCTTTAAAGGGATAGTATGGTTCTGGTCAAACTGAATGTTGGTAACCAAAACTTGCATTAAAAACTAATGATAATAACTCCACCATACCCGATAGGCAGAGCAGCTTACAAACAGCTGAGTCAGGAGACGGTTGCCATTCAAAGAATACCCGTTAAAATACAAGTGGGCGCTTTCTAAAAACAAATTGGTTTCAACCATTTCTTATGAACAATTGTGAATGTGATATTCTGTTTAAATAATGATTCAATAGAGAGATCATCAACAACTATTTAAAAACCTCTTTGGTATATTTTCGAAAATGTTTAGGCATTTATTCAAATCATATATTATTAATTGATAGTTCTGCTGTTTCTAAACCGATGTTGATCAAATAAAGTTAGTTTTATCTCTAAAATCACGTGCTCTTCCAGTTTCTACAGTTAGTTTTTTGCTGCCTCACACATTGATTATTTCTTGAAGCGCTTTCTAAACCCAAACTGTACTATCCCTTTAACTTGTTTTGATATGCGCTATATGGCAAATGTCTATAGAAAACCGTTCAGAATGTCCATTTTTACTTGAACATCCTATAGGCCTGTAACATGTTTTCAGGGAACCAACACCCATAAATAATGTTCTTATAAACGAAGGTTAATAGTTTTAGTAGTCCATTCCGCAAAGAAGTAACAAAAAAAAAAAACAATTCCAGACAAAAATTGAATAACTCGTGTTCACGAATCTACAGAAGAAGACTATATATTGTCTAGGACGTACGCATCATCATATAGAATTGGCCCACTTGCAGACATTCGGCGCATACAGAACCACGAGGCCATGTTGGTTCCTTAAGTGTTGGTGATTTTTTGCAATCGCGTAACCATTTGCAAAGTGTTTGGCATCTATTATCATACAAAGGTACCAAAACATATAAGCCTTTTTTTTAAAGCGGTGGCCCCCTTTAACAACAATCTGTGTATAGTGATTTGCCATAGTGATCTGGTTATTCAACTAATATCTGAAAATAAGGGTTCCAAGTTCCAACTAAGAATTGACAATTTTTCCCCCTCTTACAGAAATCATTGCCCTTTGAAGGGGCAAGTAATTAGGACGGAGTGAGGGGCCCTTATTCAGCCTTATTCTCCATCATGAAGCCCTCGGACCTGACTCCACCAGCGATTCCCGGCAAAAAGTCAAGTAAAATTAAGAAGAAGAAGAGGAGGAAAGTCGCGCCCATCTCTCCGTCTGTCGTCATGAACCACTACGAATCAACCAATCACATGGGAGATAGGCCTGCCACAAGCGCCTATGAAACTCTTAATAACACGGGAGCTTCGTCCACGAGCATTGGTCACAAGTGGGGCGTCAGGAACGCGCATGAAGTGACCAATCACGATCGAGGTACCAAGGCCGAGGACATTAGGATGCATCATCTGGATAGGGCGGCCAACATGGCTGGTGTGGTCACGAAGCTATGGAATGTGAAGAAGGCTGTGAAAAAGTTCCAGAGATGTAGCCTGAGAGTCGCGGATGAAGGAACAACAGGTACGTACTCATTGCCAGTAACGTAGCATGAGTGGCAACGGGGGAGGGGGGGGGGGGGATGCACATAGGGGGAAGTTTTCTTTTGATTTGACAACAGCCATTATCAACACATTCATACATGTATTTGAGTAAAGTGTGTGTAAAACATAAGGAAAAACACATTTTATAAGTTAATACAAAACAAATTGTTATCACTGTAGACTTATTTATTTTAGAAATTATTCATTCTACTGCATTTTCTCTCTTTAAATATCCAGCATATATCTTAATTTGTGAGTAGCGTAAATGTGTTCTTCAGTTTTACTGCCTAACTTGATATATTTATTATCATGATTTTTATGAAATATATTTACAAATATTGTACAAGTTTGATTTTACATGTATAGTATTGTTGTGTAGTGTTTATATTTTGCATTTAAAAAAATTGCATTAGTCAGATCTTGTCAAATTCGACATGGCACTCACACGTTGAATATCATTTCCTAGAAAATTGTTTCGACTTTAGCAATTTAAATTTGCATTTATTTCCTACTCAAACATCTGAGTACTGTAAGTCGGGGCTCTCAACTACTAATATAAGCCCTTTTGCTGGTGGACCGACAACAATGTCAATTCAATTCAATATTTTACTGGTCCAACTCAATGGGAAATTGTTTTGGGGCTCACAACAGAGGCGTCAATTCGTTTACAAAGCATAATGCAGGGGGGGGGGAATGCATTGTTTGTGAACAATGCTCTGCCCCCCCCCCCCCCTCCCCCACAATGCATTGTGTTTTCCGAACGCGCCGACGCCTCTGGCTCACAATATCACATTCACTCTCCGGTCACGGTCGTGTTTTCTTTGAACCGGTGCGCCATGTATTTCTTGGTTCTTTTTGATTGTTTTTTTTTTACACTCTGCAGTTACGGGCGGATTACAACAGTAGTCAAAGCTCCGTAAGGAAGTTACTGTTTGTAATTGCATTTATTAGCATACAATTTTCTCATTCAAAACGTGGCTACAGAATGGTTACATCACGATGAACCCTCATACACGAAGTGCAACCCATTAACCGATCTTCACAAACAGCATACCAAATTAAAGAGTATAACTTTTACTTAAACATGAATAACATTGAAAGTGCCCCATCACTTCTAGATTAATTATAACTAAAATAATCAGCGCAATCCATATATGAAACCATCATAATCAATATGCTTATCAGATTTTGAATATTCATGAGCAATATTCATGATTGGGGTATTGATTATTATGGTTTTATAGATGGATTAGTAATTGTCTCTATTGTTGGCACCTAGTATATTTATTGTGAATCAGTTTGAACAAAACTGTACTCTCTTTACCAAAACTCAACTATCCCTTAAACGACTTAATAAACTCATTCACAATGGAAACTTGTTGCACCATGTTAAGTCTTTGATGATGATAATGTCTAGTAGTCCATGGGTGCATTTAGGTGTTTCAGCGCCATGTGTACATGCATGCACGTTTTTGCGCAAAGATTTCTTATATTGACCTCCATTTCCACCTAAAATTTACTTTAGCTTCCAGAAGAATGCATGAAGTTCAGGGGATCGACTCCGTCATATTCAAAGACCCACTGAATCCGCCGAACGATGCCAGCGTAGAGCTGATTCAATACTTTGGACTGCGCGCAAAGTCGAAGGACCCAAACACTACGATTGACTTGGAGTATCTGGACCGGCTGCTAAGTCGTGGGGCCAACATCAACTCAACAGATAAGCACGGGCAAACGGTGCTTCATGAGGTAATCCCCCAATGGATACCTGTCCAATAATTCCCTTTGCATTTATTATATTTAATTCTTGAGTTATGTAATGACAATGTTGTGTTTATTGCATTTTGGATCATCTCTTTTTTTCTCTGGAATCTGTTAATGTAAAGATTTTGACAAAACTGCTTTGAAATTGACTATTTGAGCAGTCTAATGTTCGAAATAAAAAATCTTATTACCATAAATTCAGTTCAACCGCAATATACGCTGCCTGCGGAAGCTATGCAAGCGGCGTGCATCGTAGTTTGTATACCTTTTCAACAATATGAATCAATTAGTTTGGCCAATGTAGATGCTTTCAGTAACTTTCCAAATACTATAGGATTTCTAGGTCAATTTCGTAAGTTGGCCACACGAATTAATTTTGTGTGCATTTAATTTCGCCAATTTTGTCAACGCAGCTGTATTTTGCAGTTCAAATTCGTTTTTTAGCATTCGAATTCACATAACAATCATTCGAAAACATTTTGTTTGCATTCAATTTAAAGGGATAGTTGAGTTTTGGTATAGAGGGCGCTACACAAAAAATTTTTTGTGTGTGAGATAATGAAAAACTGAGTGTCAAATCCGAAAGAGCATACAATTGTAATGGCAGAATAAACTTTATTTGATCAAAATCGGTTCAGAAAAGGCTGAAATATCCATAAACATAACCATTTGTAATAAATGTGGGGCCCCACAATTTTCGACAATTTTGAACCAGCCGTTAACATTTTTTTTAAATGCTTCCTCTTTTCAAAAATAAAAAAATAGGTTTTTAGATAGTTGTTGATTATCTCTCTATCTAATCACTATTTCAACAACACATCACATGCATATTATTTTATTTCAAATGAATGAAACCGATGAGTGTTTAGAGAGCGCCCTCTTGAGTTTTAACGGCTCCTTTTTAATGATAACAAGTAATTTGTAATGTTTTATTACTTTCGAGCATGGTGGAGTTAAAACTATTAGTTTGTAATGTAATGGTGCAGGTTTTGCTTACTAAAATTCAGTTTGACCAAAACTGTACTCTTTTTACCAAAACTCAACTATCCCTTTAAAACGTGTTTCTATTTCGTAAAATTGCCATTCAATTTAAAAGCGAGAAAAGTCGTGATTAAATAATACGTGATTACATAATACCTTATTTTGTTGGGTGGCCAATACTGAGTTTCTAATGACCATTTGTACCCGGGTCACTGCAGCTAGCGGTGAGCCCTGCGTAGTTCTTGGGTTCGATTCGAGACATAGCCCATTTTTATTTACTTATTTTTAATTTATTTCAAATATTTCTGGTCAGTTTCCTCTATCTTTGAATATTATTTGTTTTCTGTATTAAAGATTGCAAGAATGTACGTGGGACACAGACTTAGCGTCAGTAGGTTCATGAGAGGTAGCCATGTGAACAACGATGTTAAGGTACAATAGAAATGTAAAATCTCTGAATGATAATGGTTGAATAATGACAAAGTTGATGGATAAGTATAGGTTTTCCCGCTCAATTTTAACCTTTTATCAATCGAATTCATTAAGGGTCATTCAAATTCACGCATTACCGCGTAATCGTTGGTATCGGTCTTTCAAATTCCGAAAAGGTGCAAATGAATTCATGCATACGCATACGATTTCGTGAATAGACACAATAGTTCATTTATGGGCACTCGAATTCGCGAATGTGCAGTAGCGCCAGCGTAAACTACATGCCATTTTGAATGACCATTGATGAAATGGTATGCTCTTTGTGCAAATTCACTTGCTCCTACGTGATTTTGAACGACTATTTACGAATTCGAATGCTGCTTTGACACGACGATCGCAAATCGCGCGAATTCGTTTGCTCCTATTATCAATTTGAATTTGAGCGGGAAAATCTATATTAAACAATCCTCTTGTCCCTTTGCTTTTGTTTGAAAATCGTGACTATTTTATTTTAGATCATAAAATGAAATTTTATATCATATTTTTCCGGATAGATTGCGAGAACGTGGGACATCGACGGTGTTATGTTTCTGATGAAGAAAGATATCAATGTGAACCAATCAGACTATTACGGCAGGACCCCGCTTCACGTAGCAGCGGCCGTGGACAGCCCGGAAACTATCAAAGTCCTGCTGGAACATGGAGGTAAAAAAACACTATATTTTCTTTTCTCATTTAAATTTTATATATTTTTAGTCAGTTACCCTATGTTTGAAATAATTAATACATAAAAGCTGCATCACCTTTAGTGATACAAGCCCTCGCACATTTCCCTAAGTTGATTTCTTATCCTTCGGAATTGTGTCGGGATTATTTAGCCTCTGAACATCACGAGCATTGAAACAGGAACAGGAACAAGCAAATAGCATTTAGGCTTATGGCTTAGTTGGTAGATCACCGGTCTAGCAATCCGGAGGTCTTGGTTTAGAATTCCTGGGAAACCCTATTTTCTTTGCTCATTTCCATTACAAATATTTATAGTTATGAACAATTAGTTCAAACATCAATGTTAGTAATTAGCTTTTTAAAATTTTATATATTCCCCATGCAGATGGGCAAGTAGAAACAACATTTGTCAAATTCTGGTTGCCCACTACCTGAATCTAGTGGCCCAAAACAAACACAGGCTTTTTGACAATTCTGTTATAATTGGTTGCCAATTCGTGCCAGTGGAAATAAGGATCAATGAAATTTGGTGGCCTGAAATCTGACTCTTAGTGACCCCAGGCAAGCCCCAAGCGGGCCTGGGCAAATATGGAGCACTGCAAATATGATTTGCCGGAAGTTTATATTGCAACGGCCACAAAGCCATATTAATGGTGGGACTTTAATACCTGGATGCCCTTTTCAATTCTCATGCTGGAGCACAGAATTAGTAATCTGGTGGTCCCTGGTTAGATTCTAGGCAAAGCCTTATTGTCTTTGCTTATTGCCATTCATATAAATAATTTTTGATCAATTTTCTCTCATGTGTGAATTGTGTTATGTGTTATTATCAGCTGACATTGAAGCCCTGACGAAAAAGGGTGAGGAGCAGACGCCCCTGTTCTACGCTGCCAAGAACGATGCGTGCAAAGCTCTAAGTTTCCTCCACAAGAAAGGAGCAAAACTCAAGCGGAGAGACTCAAAGGGAAGAACGCCGCTCATTGCTGCTGCAGAACTTGGTGAGAATTTAAAGTATCACTTAATACTTCTTGTCATTTTCATTGTTTTTTAAAACAGGTATAATCACAATTATCTTGAATTAGTAAAAATGTTTTTATCATTTTGTTTACCTTCAAAACTTTCATTATATAATTCTAATATATTTAAATGAAGAAAACATTCTGTTCATAACTAACAGTAGATATTCAACCACACTAACCAGGGGCGGATCTAGCTTTTTGCTAAGGGGGGGGGGGGGGGGGTTGACCCGAGCCGCGAAGCGGCGAAGTCCGAGCAGCGTAGCGGCGAGTGGGGGAGAGTCCGAGAGGGGGATGTCCCCCCTCTCGGCGATTTTTGTTGCTATTTTGAACCCCCGTAAGTGATTTTTTTCACTTTTTTCACTGATACATTTTCACTTGGCAGCCCAAGGGGGGGGGGGGGGGGGGGGTTTAAACCCCCTAACCCCCCCTGTATCCGCCACGTTAACTTTTATTTTTCCCTGCTTGTTCGGGAAAGTAAAGTTATGAATTGCCATTTTTTTCCACCTGAACAGATAAATTACTTGTCCGGAAAACCCCAATGTGAAACAAAAGGAAAACTAATTGCGCTTGGTAGCTAGATCTGCTTAGCAAACTTTTTGCTTGTTTCTAGATGAGATTTACATGAAAGGAATTTCATTTTCTCTTGTAGTTGAACGATCGGGGAACCAAACTAGATAAATTATACATTGTTGCTTGCCCGACATCAATCTTTACTAGATCCGGGCAACCGGTCAAGCCGTATAACGAGACAACATTTTATGCAATCATAGCACTGCCTCAATATTGAATGAATATATTCCCGTAGGAACTATTTTGTTCTGCACTGATGTAAGCTTGATTAAAATTCCCCATTTTCCACAGATCATTGTGATGAGTTTAAGGTCCTTTTTATTTTTTTTCCCCCGATATCGGTAAACCGGGCAGAGCATATCGCCGATATGCCGATATATCTTTTTCCGTAGTGAGTGAGTTAAAAGCAAGAGTGGCTGTGCGATGGGATTTGACCACCACTGGGCCCCGTTGCAGAAATATATACAATCGATTGTAAGTTACAATTAATTGTAAGTCGGGTCATGTGTTCTAAATGCGAGAATCTGATTGGTTGTAACCCGCAAAGTTTCCGACTAACAATCGATTGTATTTCTTTTTGCAACGGGACCCTGTGGACCCTATGAGGCTATGGGGTTTAATGTCCTTTTTTTGTATGGCTTTCCCAGGGTCAGGTAAGTGTATGTGGAGGCAGTGGAGGTTATACATCTAGTAAAAGTAATTTATATTCTGACTCCTATTATTTTTGTTATGCATACTTCAATCTTTGAAGGATTTAAATAAAAACCAACCACACATCCTAAGTCGGTAAATCGTTTTCCCTAAAATGCAAAACCAGCGATATCAATATAAAAAAATCTATCGGTATATCGAGAATATCGGAATACCAACGTAGCTTAGTGGTGATATATTGCATGTCTTGCTTGAAACGGGTACAATAGAATTAGATGGGTGTGAATGCATCTGGTAAAATGTATATTACATATAGCAAGAACTTATACTGTAAATTCTTTTTAACATTGTACACATTTTCTCTCCTGATTGTGTCCATAGATCGCAGCGAGACATCGCGTCTCTTGCTGGAGTTGGGTGAACAGGCAGCGGACGTGGACCATACAGGCCGTAGTGCGCTGCAGATCATGGTTACTAAGATGCCGTCAGTTGTAAGTCTATCATCAAATATTGTCCCCATGTTCGCGTATGTGTTATTGTGTCCTCATTTTGTTTGCCCTGAAGAAAATGCTGTTAGGATCGAAAGCTAGACTCCTTATTGACTGATTATACTACTGATTGTCGGGATTATTCTTTATAGTGAAATAATGATTAGATATGTATATATTGTGTCATACTGCTTGTATTGGAATATGTGCTACGAGTGTCCAAATAGACAAGTGTGCATGCAGTATAAATGCAGAATTATTATCATTATTATTATTATTATTATTATTATTATTATTATTATTATTATTATTATTATTATTATTATTATTATTATTATTATTAATATTATTATTATTATTACTATTATTATTATCATTATTATTGTTATTATTATTGTCATAATTATTATTATTATTATTATTAGTTTTATGGTTATTTGTATTTGTTATTAATATTATTGCATTCCACTACAGGCAAAAGAGGGACTGAATCAACTGCACAAATGTAACAGTGCCACACGCAAGCAGAAGTACTATCTTGATCTTCTGGAGCCCATACCGAAAAACGACAGTATAAAGGTGCCATCAAGAACAGTGGTAAGATATTAATCCGTCAAGGACGATATATTTGTGGTTTGGTAGTCCTACTTTAGAGAAAGAATATTGTAAGTTATATCAAGTGGCTAAAAATGTTCTCTTTTTTTAGCACTATTTTGTTACTGTGCCTGCTTTCATATTTTTGTGTACGTAGTTCGGTATAAATTAGGAAAATCCGTAAAGTGGCAATGCATTGCCACATTTTCAAAGAGTAGATGCCACTTGCCACTGCGTGGTAGGCAAAATATGTATAGTCGGGTATCGCAGTATGGTATTATCAAAATATGCAAACATACTGTAGCGGAACACCCATTTTGTAGCTCTAATCACAGTGGAACCCTTTTAAAAAGGACAGTGGGAAACCCAACAATCAGCTCCTCTGGAATTTTGTCAGGATGCCGAACTCGCTGACTGCTGGATTCGCCACCGGTTCCGGTCAAGATAAACCAAGCTTGTAGTTGGTAAGATCGTTTGGTCGAAATATACGACTTGTAGCTGCTGGATGGAGATCTTGCAATGTTGTTAGGAGATCTCCATCCAGAAAATGAACTTGACTCATTCTGTCTTGGTTGAGATTCGGTTGAATCTCCGCGATGTTCATACAGTAATCATTGACGCGGTGACGGCTTACGTAGCGCATCATGCTCACCCCCGCCAGTTATACCAAATACATGCAAATCATTCATTAGTGACGCCTTATTCCAAACTCATGATTTTCCCATTATCATATTAAAGGTACACTTGAGTATTGGTACTTCCCGAAATGCCCCTTGACACTAGATTGGTTGGTTTTTAATTCCATTTGAAAGTTCCTTGAATAAAACATGTAAAATGAGAATCATTCCCTTTCAAATGCTCTCATAGTTGACAATTCGATTTCAAGATATTTTATTCATAAGTCTACCGGCCGGAAAACATTTTAACATTTTAGAAAAATACCCCAAAATGCTTACCGGTATAGACTACTTTGAAAACAATCTCAATAGGTGTTTAAGTAGTTGTTGATGATATCTCTATTGAATCATTTTTTTAACAAAACATTAAATGCACAATTTTGTATGAAGAAATGGCTAA
This sequence comes from Echinarachnius parma, assembly GCA_037951105.1. NCBI lineage: Eukaryota > Metazoa > Echinodermata > Echinoidea > Clypeasteroida > Echinarachniidae > Echinarachnius > Echinarachnius parma. The sequence continues at coordinate 66,696 of JBAMJV010002781.1, read as the reverse complement.
AACCAATGAGTTTTTAGAGAGCGCCCTCTTGAGTTGTAACGGCTCTTTTTTATAATGATAACAGGGTTTTTACTTAGTCGTTTGTAATTGTGTATACCTTTCGAGCATGGTGGAGTTATAACTATTAGTTTGTACCGTAATGATGCAGGTTTTGGATACTAAAGTTAAGTTTGACCAATACTCAACTATCCCTTTAACTTTACCAATCCTTGCCCGATTTCCATACATGAGGCACCCAATTAGGTGTCTTACGATTATCCTTTTATTAAAACACCTAATCCGTATAACCAAACTAACCATAACGACCGACACTAGAAACAAGTTAGCTGATTGTGTGGAAATATATTTTTTGAGACACTAAAAACTGTTTTAAAATGTCAAAATAACACATATAACAACGTTTCCAGATTGATCAACAAATGTGATTGATCGATCCCTTATAATCGAACACTAATAATCCCCAATTATTACCACAAATAATTAAATAACATCTTCAAACCTGCGTAAAGTGACCACCAAAGGTGAATACAAATCAGCGGCCACTGTGCACAGGATACCTCTATAGACAGCTCCATAACACTGTTTTACTCTGCAGGGATCACATTTGATGCCCACAGGTTTGCTGCTATAGACAGGTGGCCGCTAAGACAGGTTTGACTGTGCTTCCATTATATAAACCCCTCACAAAAAGTTGCGCAATTCAAGTTTGAGCGTTCATATCTCTCCTATTACTTTATTACCGTTCATGAATTTGGTATCATTGGAAAGCTTGTATTCTCCCTTTTTAGATTGATATGACATTTGTTATGAATAGGTTATCATGGAATGTGCATGACATCTGAATATGGGGCAAAGTCAAAAGTGAAATGTTGCAAAATGCAGTAATATTGTCAACAGCGTCCCCTCCTTTGTTTGGGAGAATAAAGTGTTCTGAATGATGTTAAGTCCGTCATGCGTGAATGTCAATGGCGAATTATCATTTTCTTTGGAAGATGAAATGTGTCTCTATGATTTTGAGGGGGTGCAATATCGTGTTTGTATGTTGTTAGGAAGATGTATTGTGTTTTATTGACTGATTGAGAAATTATCATTATGTTTGATTTTGTACAAATATTGTTGCAAACAATTCCGAAATTCAAGTTTGAGCGTTCATATATTTCATATTACTTTATTAACGTTCATAAATGTAGTATCATTGGAAAGCTTGTTGCCACCCCTTTACATTGGTATGACATTTGTTATGTTTTTTTTTCCTTCATGGAATGTGCATTACATCTGAATACGGGGCAAAGTCAAAAGTGACACGTTGCAAAATGCATTGATATTGTCAATATGTTTTATCATGTAATTGGGAGAATAAGTGAAGTTCGTATGATGTTGAGGCGATCATGCATGATGTCAATGGCGTATTATCATTTCCCTGAAAAATGGATTGATTTTGAAGTGGTCATGAATACACTAATGAATAATTCAGTTGTTTGGACGATGAAAAGTGACGTTTGTACTGTAATTGTGGTGGATTTTGTGTAAACGTGGAAAACTGACAAACTTGCGGCAAATATCTGTGTAAAAGTCAAACATAATGATAGTTTCTCAATCAGTCAATAAAACACATTACATCTTCCTAACAACATACACAAACGTTATTGCACCACCTCAAATTCATAAAAAACACATTTCATCCTCCAAAGAAAATGATAATTCGCCATGACCGACTAAACGTCATTCAAAACACTTTATTCTCCCAACAAAAGGAGGTTACATTGTTGACGATATTAATGCATTTTGCAACATTTCACTTTTGACTTTGCCCCATATTCGGGTGTCATGCACATTCCATAATAAATTATACATAACAAATATCATATCAATGTAAAGGGGGGAAACCAAGCTTTCCAATGATACTAAATTTATGAACGGTAATAAAGTAATAGGAGAGATATGAACGCTCAAACTTGAATTGCGGAACTTTTTCTGAGTGGTTTATATGGCCCATGAAATGATCCCATCCAATGTATAACTATTATACATCTATGATTCCACATTCCACAACCAAACTCGCACTACGTTGTGCTATTACTTCTCGAATTAAAGCTATATTGATTAACCAATGGCATTAATCTTGATTTTATGGAACTTTCATTACAAAGCTTTTGTTTCGTAAACGCATCAAAACCATGTGGTAAGATGTGTAGATTACCATCCATGATAAATATACTCGGACGCCGTCCGAAAATGCTACATATGCAGCAGTTCACCAAATATTAACACAAAATATATATATAACAAATTATAATGAAAAGTCTAATATTCAATGTGCTTGCTTTGTCTGCTAGTCTGTTGAATACTACTGTTTTACGGTCATTTGTTCATAACTTTTTTGTATACCATTAAATCGTATCTGCGTCATATTTTTCTGTTATGTAGCTCCAGAGTATAGTGAAAAATGGCCAACGGGAACTGATCAAGCACCCTGTGTGTACAGAGCTTGTCAGCGTCAAGTGGAAACAGTTTGGACGGTAAGAAAAACATTTTTTAATACAAGTTATAAGCAGGAAATAATCATAAACAAAAAAGAAACAAAGACATACTTTTAAAAGCATAACTTGTAAGTGATCCATTAACTTTGTACAATTCAACCACAATCCGACTTCTCTTGTGCCTTGTTGTTTGGCTTATGGTAACAGAAGAATGGAATGGGTTTTAATTTGTAAAATGTCACCATGGATATATCAGGAAAAAAGTCTTCTGGAACACTTCTCAATCGTAGTCAAGAGTATCGGAATACTGATACTTAACGCAAATACTAATACTTCACTGAACTATAATTTGAAATATTTCAGAAACATTTTCTTTGCAGATCTGCACTTTATGTCTGTAAATGCATATGCAGCTGGAGGTGGTTCAATTTGTTTTTCCTCGAAATATCAAGTTCGAGAAAGAGCTGTTTACCATTGTCTGAGTATTTGTATTATTTCTCTGAAGAGCTGTTTCAGAATGAGTAAGGCGATTTTGCAAGATAATCATAATGTATTTACTGCTTGTTTATTTTGTTTCCATGGTTACTGTAGACCTGGTAAATATCCTTAGTGATTGTCTGTAGAAATTAGAATAATATATGAGAAAATGCCTTTTGGTATTAAAGGGGTAGTTCAGTTTTGAAAGGTTTGAAAGAGCATATAATTTTAATGGCAGAATAAACTTTATTTGATCAAAATCGGTTCAGAAACGGCTGAAATAATTTATACATCCGATCAGAATAAATCTGGGGCCCAGATTTATTCGATGATTTTTTTAAAAATTCAAAAAATGCTTACACTTATTCAAAAATGTACAAAAGAGTTGTTTAAATAGTTGTTGATGATCTCTCTATCTAATTATTATTTCAACAAAACATCACATGCATAATTTTGTATGAAAAATGGTTGAAACCAATGTTTTTTTAGAGAGCGCCCTATTGTGTTTTAATGGCTCATTTTGAATGATAACAGGCTTTTTAATTAGTCATTTGTAATTTTCTACACCTTTCGAGTATGGTGGAGTTATAACTATTAGTTTGTAGTGTTATTGTGCAGGTTTGGGTTACTAAAGTTCAGCCTTACCAAAACTGTACTACCCCTTTAAGCTCGTCATTTGTGTATAATTGAGTCATAACAAAGTAGTTTTTTGTTTGTGTAATTGAAATCTTGAAAATAGGGGGTCTTTGTACGTATGCACTGTTAAAGGGATAGTTGAGTTCTGGTAAAGAGAGTACAGTTTTGGTCAAACTGAATTTTAGTAAGCAAAACTTGCACCATTACTTTACAAACTAATAGTTATGACACCACCATGCTCGAAAGGAATACAAAATTACAATCGACTAAGTAAAATGCCTGTTATCATTAAAAAAGAGCCGTTATAACTCAAGAGGGCGCTCTCTGAACACTCATTGGTTTCAACCATTTTAGATAGAATATTGTGTATGAGATGTTATGTTGAAATAGTAATTAGATAAAGAGATTATCAACAACTATTTAAAAAACACTTTTGTAAATTTTGGAAAAGAGGAACCATTTCAAAAAAATGTTAACGGCTGGTTCAAAATTGTCGAATAATTGTGGGGCCCCTGCACATTTATTACGAATGGTTATGTTTTATGGATATTTCGGCCATTTCTGAACCGATTTTGATCAAATAAAGTTTATTCTGTCATTACAATTGTATGCTCTTTCAAATTCTACACTCAGTTTTTTCATTATCTCTCAAACAAAGTATTTTGAGTAGCGCCCACTATACCAAAACTCAACTTTTCCTTTAAGGGTCATTTTGTACTCGTTTTTGCAATAAAAAGGGGGCTAATTTTCTGGAAATAAGCTTGGAACCACAATAAATAGGGGGGTCATTTTCAACGTCTAGAACTATTATGCGCATTTCCTACCTCGGAATACGATTGTGACACCGCTGGGACTCCAACAAGCAGGGGGTGTTATCAGGTGACTGAATTTTGACCAATCCCACTGCTAGAACATTATTAATAGGGATATAATACATTATGCATACCTTGATTTTCATGATTTGGAAATGAAGATCTTTTAGCGTTGCATGTTTTTTTTTTTTACAGGAAAGGCGCTACGAAGCAGCTGCTTTTCAACCTCCTGTTTATTCTGACATGGACGGTTCTAGCGGTCAGTCTGGATAGTTCATTCCAGTATAGCTTTCCTGAAGATGCCTGGAGACTTGGGCTTGAGGTAAGTAGTCTTGGTTGGTCTTAGGACGGTCTACACCTGCTGTTATTCGACATGCTTATCCGGGAGACTTTAGGCTTGAAGTAAGTAGTCGAAACATTCAGTCTCGGTCTTACATTAAAAGGGTAGTTCAGTTTTGGTATAGAGGGCGCTTGAAGAAAAATGAAAAAGTGGGTGTAAAATGTTGAAGAGCACACAAATTTAATGACATAATCAACTTTGTTTGATACAAATCGGTTCAAAGACGGCTTAAATATCCATAAACATGTTAATATAATAATTGTTAATTATTGTGGGCCCCACAATAATTCAATAATTTTGAACCAGCCGTTTAAAAAAAAAGCTTGCACTTTTCAAAAATATAAAAATGAGGTTTTTTAATAGACTGTTGTTGTTGATTTCTCTATTTGAAAATTCTTTAAACAAAACATCTTATGCATAATAGTGTATTAAAAAATGATTGAAAGCAATGGGTTTTTAGAAAGCGCCCTTTTTGTGTTTTAACGGCTCTTTTTGAAGGATAACAGGCTTTTTACTTAGTAGTTTGTAATTTCGTATACCTTTCGAGCATGGTGAAGTTATTACTATTAGTTTGTATAGTGTGTTATGTGCAGGTTCTGGTTACTAAAATTCAGTTTGCCCAAAACTCTACTATCCCTATAAGGTATTGGGTTGGTCCTAGAGGAAGGACTACAGATGTTGTTCAACCTGTTTATTTTGGAAACCGGGGCTTGAAGTAAGTAGTCCAAACTTTCAGTCTTGGTCTGGTTTTAGGACGGCTTGCAGCCGTAATTATTCTAACATTGCCAGTTCTAGCAGTCGGTCCCTTCCAGTATAGCTTCCTTGTATATATCTGGAGACTTTTGATTAAAGTAAGTAGTCTAAATATTCAGTCTTAATAGTCAAAATTTAGGCCTTGATGGTCTACTACATAAAAGGTGCTATTCAACAAGTTAGTCTAGATAGTGCCTTCCAAACTATCTTCCCTGAAGATGTCTGGAGACTTGGGCTTGAAGTAGTCAAAACATTTGGTCTTGGTCTTACATTAATGTATTTAGTTGGTCTAAAGATTGACCTACATTCGTTATTCAACCTACTGTTTATTCTGACATGGACAGTTAAAGCAGTCAGTCTGTGATTCCAAATTGTACTTGCCTTGCGATACTTATTACTTGCTCTGGGTAATCGTGGGATTCCAATTCTGAGTTCACCTTTGATGGTAGAATATTGAAAATATAAATTTAAAGCCGGGCTCATGTAGGTGCCCTGACAGACGTTTCCACATATTTATTTTGTATTAGATAAGTGTGTAGAGGTGATTTCATAAGAGCTATAGATATCTGACACATTATTATTATTATTACAAATTAAAAATGAGCAAAGAAAATAGGGTTCATTCAGGATTCAAATCCGAGACCTCCGGATTGCTAGACCGGTGCCCTTCCTGCTGAGCTATAGAAATTCCTCCTGCTGTGTTCTTTGGTAATTTTTCATTATTTTATATTATATATTTCTGGTCAGTTTCCTTATGTGTGATATAATATACATTTATTATCGTTATTATCATAAAGTTCTTTGTTTTCCTATACAGATATTTGGAGTGGTACTGACCATCTACCAGATCGTTCAAGAATTGATGGAGTATCAAAATTCTAAGAAGTCATTCAACGTGAGTAAAGTTTAACCTGTCTTAGTGGCCACCTGTCTATAACAGCCAACCTGTCTATATTGGCCACCAAAAGTGATCTCCTGCAAACAAAAACAAATATAACTTGTTGAGGTCACCTAGCGTCTCCAGTACCCACTCTTCTTATTTCCCTTAGGACTGAGTAAAAAGCCTTTTATCATTCAAACAGAGGCGTTCAAACTCAAGATGGCGCTCTCTAAAAACACATTGGTTTAAATAATTTTAAATAAAATATTGTGCATGTGAAGGTTGGTAAAAATAGTGATTAGATAGAGAGATAATCAACAACTATTAAAAAACTTATTTTGAAAATTTTTGAAAAGAGGAAGCATTTTATTTTTTTTTGTAACGGTTGGTTCAAAATTAGCTAATATTTGTGGGGCCCCACACTTATTACAAATGGTTACGTTTATGGATATTTCAGCCGTTTCTGAACCGATTTTGATCAAATAAAGTTTATTCTGCCACTAAAATATTATGCTCATTCAAATTTTACACTCAGTTTTTCATTATCTCAGCAAAAAATTATTATGTGTAGCGCCCTCTCTACCAAAACTCAACCATCCCTTTAATATGCGTTTGTTTAATGATATTATTTAATGGAGAGATCAACAACAAAATTTAAAGCCACTTTGGTATATTTTCAAGAATGTGTAAATCTATAAATATTTTCATAAATATCACCCTTTTCTGAACGATTTTGAACAAACAAGGTTTATTCTGTGTTAACAAATTGTGTGCTTGTTCAAATTGTACACTTAGTTTTTTCATTACCTCAGACAAAAGTTTTTTTTCTTAAAGCGCCCTCTATACAAAAACTGTAGTATCCTACAAGGACCTCCAGCTCAGTGGGCTTGTGCTAATTTGGAACATTGGCCATGATGTAGAATCAAATTTGAATACTATGGCAAGACTGGCTTATATTTGTATACATGTACTTAGTATTCAAAATAATTATAGCAGCAACATCAATATCATCGTTATCAGTGGCGTAGCGTTGAACGAATGATTGGGGGTGGGGTTCGGACATTTATTACACTCTATAAAATGTTTTTTAACATAATTATAAGGAGGCACATGCCTCTTCCCTTCTCCGTAACTACCCCACTGATTGCATGGGCGTAGATACTTACGTAATACCTATTCATCGGGGGGGGGGGGGTGAATGAATAGATCATCCCCCCTGATGAATAGGTATCAATGACAGATCTACGCCCATGACTGATTGTCAGTATTTGATCAGGTTATGATTATCACTTTTATATTGTAGGCGTGGCGAGACTCGCGCGAGGCAGAAATAAAGAAGGACCTTGCATATTGTCATCCTCGGTGGCCGCTGGAGGAGGAATATCTAACCAAGGAGATCGATGAAATCAAGGACCAATCAACCACCTACCTCTCTGACAAATGGTGAGTGATTTGTCTTTATTTTACTAGTTGTTTACAACTGATTTTCATTTCTTTTTATAACCGGAACTTATTTGATTGGGGCCAATAAGTGATCTAGAAACATTGTCAACATCTACCCAATTTACTTAGAACACTAGCAGTTGTCACATGCCTCATTGTATGTTTCCGATAGAAGCATGGAACAGGTTTCACTTTTACAAATTTCTCTTCCTTTATAAAGAAATGTTTGGATGTTAAATTCTCTAGTGGAGACATTCAAATGTGTACAAAGTCGGTGTAATGAGTTAGTGAATAGGCTATCACTTTGCATTTCCGCTCATTACTCGGTCATATGACACTCATTTATCATGGAATTAATTTGACTGGGCCTAAACATTGCTTCGTTCATTAATTTTAACCATTTTACATCAGGTTGAGATCTTATTCGATGTTTTTTGTTTCTGACAAGAACCTCTTTCACTGGGGTCTGTAAAAGGCTTTAAAAAAAATTATATCCATTTTGTTTAAACGAATTATCTGAATGTTGAGACCCAAAGTATGTTTTCATTTGTGATTTTTTCGGACAGGAATCTCTTAGACTGGGGTGTATACATCGCTCTGCTCATCGTCACATTTCTGCATGTTATTGACATCTTTGTTGATGCCAAAGATTTGAGTGTAGCAACCCAAAATATCTTTGCGCTCGTCATCATATTCGTCTGGTTGCGACTCATGAAAAACATGCGAGCTTACACGTTTTTTGGTAAGATTGAATGAGTTTTACATGTTCCTTATTAGATTTTGAAATCACCATAGAGTTAAAGATACAGTCATTTTTTGCAAGCCAGAATTAAATTATGAGATTATTGTCTTATATGAAAGAAAATAAAATTTAGGCATTTAATACCTAAAATGCAGTTTATATAGTGGAATAATATAAATGTCTAGTGTTCAAACTAATACATGGTCGCTGCCATCAGAAGAGCTTTCTAGCTCAGTTGGTAGAGCACCAGTCTAGTAATCCAGAGGTCTGAGGTTTTAACCTCACATCAGAGCTCGACACTATCACTTGTAACTTTGTTGGGGGCAAGTAAAACATTGTCTGGCAAGTAATATTCAATATTAATGGTCTAGTTTGGTTGATCGGACATCTACCATTGCTATTAAAATACAAGCCAAATATGTACTTCTTTGAGTGTAAATATTATCTAGGAACAAGCAAATTATGCTGCCTATGCCCTAGCGCATTTGAATGAACTTTTATTTCACAATATATTTTTTTTCGGGGGGGGGGGGGGGGGGGGGCAAGTACAATTTTCGAATAATGACGAAATCATAAATTTACCAAAATGGCAAGTACGTATGCATGTGGTATGTTTAGTTCAATATTCCTGTATATTGATTAATTGTTTGTTCCTTTCTAATGGATCGTTTTAGGACCCTTCATTGTGATGCTTGCCGATATTGCAAAGGACTTCGCCAGATTTTCCTACATCTACGGAAACTTCTTCATTCCATATGGTAGGTTAATATACATATTCATATATAAATGACCTGTAGCAAGCTTCATCAACTGTATAGGAGCTTAAAGGGATCTAGTAAAATTTGTTAAGGTGCAAAAGGTGATGTACTGTTTATTTAATGTATATTTATGAAATGAAATGAAATGAAATGAAATGAAATAATCAGTTCATTATTTACAATTTACAATATAAATTATGTTCACAGTTCAGCTGAATCAACTTATTTACAGTATTACGTTTTTTGTTTTTATATCTCTCACAACCTAAAATTAATCCCTTGTGAATTGTCTTTTTTAATGATGATATTCGCTGCATTGGTATTTTTTCATGATTGGAGAAAAGCTTTTCCGTGTAAGATTTCTCCTTAAATTCATCAGTAATTTGTTGTTTTCCAACGTTTGTTTTTATGTTGGTTTTGGTTGGTTTTTATTTCTATAACGCTTATATTACATTTATATTTATCCAAGTCTCCTATACAGATAAGCAAGACATGAAGAGTAATATATACATTTATGTAGATTAGTATTATTCTATCAAATCATGCATGATATACAAATCATATAACGGGGACCAACAGGAAAATAACAACACATACTTATACGTTTGGGTAGCGTTGTGTGATATGTAATTGATGCCCAACACTTTGCAACGGGTTGTGTAGCTAATGAACGTTACAATTAATTACCACCACTTACTGTACCACCATGGCCTCATGGTTCCGAATGCACAAATTATATTCACGCGTAAGTTTGTAGACAATGGTCAAATTAGACAAAGTGTAGTCTTCGTCTGCAGGCCAATGAATACATGGTGATTCATTTTCCAACTATATAATTTGTCTGGAAACCTATGTTTCTGTACTTTTTGGTTGGGTGGCACGCCCGTATCCAGGATTTGTCAAGGGGGGATCGAGGGGGGAGGGGGTGGGTAAGGGAGGGCGACGCAACTACTTTAATACGCCAAACGCAGAGAGACGAATGCCATTGTGTTGGCAAATTAATCCCTGACAGATGGTGGAGGATTAGCCAGAAAAGCATATGAATTGAGGTACTTGCATATGAACAGACACAAGTCTTTTCAGCCCTTTATTCAATCGTCCAGACGAGTAACTATCTCGATCCTGACAAATGGTTTCTTTGTTCCGTCATCTATCTTCGTTCCGACAACGTACGACATCTTCGAGGCGAATTCCTATTCAAAGAAGTGAGATCCATTGTTAGCGATCATACTGCTTGTGGTTAGCTAATAATCCATTTCAAATCTTTGTTCACTGGCCGCTCATCGTTCCAAAAACATATGTTCTTGTTGCGGTAAATTTACTAAAATGGCTGAGACCGAGAACACTGGTTAAGTCGTGTAAGCGTTGTGTAGTGTGTGTGTGTGTGTGTGTGTGTGTGTGTGTGTGTGTGTGTTTGTGTGTGTATGTGTGGGGAAGGGGGAAGGGTGGGGTGTCCGTCGCTAAACATATCCGAGGCCGAGACCGAGACCACTGGTTGGGTTATGTAAGCAGGAGGGGGGGGGGGGGGGGGGGGGGGGGTCGTCATCAAGACCGATCGTTGCCCGAGACCACTGGTTTAGATATGGTCGGAGACCGATAAGAAATGGACCTTTCTGAATTAGGGGGGGGGGGGGGGGGAGGGGGGCTCAACGCACCACCTGGTTACGGGTCTGGATGGACTGCTACAAAATTGCCTTTCATTTATTACAATATTAGTTTTTGGTGTTGGTTCCCTAGACGTTGAAACAGTTTCTTGTTGAAAAATAGTGGACCTGACGGATGTTCAGTTTGGCAGAATGCATTGATTCCATAGTGTCTTCTCCATAGACGGCGAATGCTTCTTTCCGTAAACTGCGATATTCCAACGAAATAGAGGACATTACATGTTGGCAACCCTTGCTTGTGGGGCACAATCATGTAACCAATGGCGTTCGACGCGGTATAGCCTAGAGAGCCTGTCTACTAATACTGTTCATACTGTACACAAATATGTTAGGCGCCTATTTTGAAATTTAAATTTGGCCCTTAACAAAATAATAAATAGCTTAGGGTTGGAGAGTAGGGATTCAACCAGAAACGTCTTATGTTTTTTAGAAAGAAAATGTCCCCTCTTGGTCAGGTTAACCTGTTAAATTGGTAAAATATGCCTTCTAAATGCCGATCCACATTTAGCACAGACTACTGAGCTTACCAATGGGGCAGCAAACAATTATTTATAGTAGCATTATTTTTTGTTTCTCTTTATATAGCATGAGAGTCAGAAGGAGCCTAGCTTTGAATCCTAGCAGAATATTCGTCAGGGCAGAAATGACCCAAAATTGTTTTTTTATTTACTTCGGCCTGACGGAGATCCTGCTAGGATTACACTGGCGGTTTCTAAGTAGATAAGCAGTTTTTAGCAATATTTGTCTTTATTATTTTCAATTAAGCATAGACAACCGAGCTTAAAACGGGGCAGCAAAACAAAACATTACATGCGTGTGTTTTTCTTTTCAGCATGCGCGTTTTGGATGACGTATGGAACTAACGTCAAAGGCATGAAGACTGTTGACCAATTAGCATACAACCTGTTTCGGATCACCCTGGTGGATGATTACGAATATGATGTAAGTCAGAGAGGTGTCACTTTGCCGTTGTGACGGCGCTTTTTGAAGCGCTATTTCACTGCTTTCACACGTCAGTAAACGTCACACTATTGCATGGTGGGATACAAGTGTAAGTAACGGGAACCAATCACAGAGCAGTTTATACGCGTCGTCACCGGATCGAGGCCAAGAAAAATAGCTAATTTGCATACTTAAAAGGGGCAGTTCAGTTTTGGTATAGAGGGCGCTTCAAGAACATTTTGTTTGTGAGGTAATGAAAAACTGAGTGTCAAACTTGAAAGAGCATACAATTTTGATGACAGAATAAATTTTATTTGATCAAAATCGGTTCAGAAACAGCTGAGATATCAACAAATATATCCGATCGAAATAAACTTGGGGCCTCAGGTTTATGCGATGATTAAACAAAAAATATCTAAAATGCTTACAATTTGTCAAACATTTTGAAAAGAGGTTTTTAAATAGTTGTTGATGATCTCTCTATTCGATCATTATTTTAATAAAAAAATCACATACACAAATTTGTATGAAAAATGGTTAGTGAAAAATAGTATGTGAAGAACTTGATTTGTAAATAAATACTTTTACTTTTCTTTTGTGACATTTTGGGGCATAGTCAATTTGATAGATGGTGAATTGAGATACTTTTACACTTGTCTTTGATTGATTGTGTTGCCTCTAAGGCACTCGTCACAGAATCGAATAGCTAAGAGTTCAGACTATGTAAGAGAACGGGTGAGAAAAAAATCGTCAAAGAACCCTCGAAACATATGCTGATTTTTCTGACTAATCCAATTTATACGTGCGTTTAGCACTGGCTCGGCACTGGCCTTGCACTGGCCTGGGATAAGATGTCTACTAATTCATAATAGGCATAACAAACTGGTCAAGTATCGCGCAGGTATAAATGCAACAGTGGCCTGGCTTAAGCTTAGCCTAGGATGCTTCTGGGCATGCGCAATGCGACGGCGGCAGTTATATGTCATAGAAGTATGAATAAACAAACCAACCCGTTTATAACTAGAAGGCTCACTTAACGCGCGCAAGTCACGTGTCCCATAGACTTTGTACATGGGCAACATGGCGGAGTGAACCGATTTTTGAAGCTCCCGTAGCCCACTTCTCTACGTCATCGCGTAGTGACCTAGAAATACTGGACCAATCATCATGCTATGCAGTGCGTAGACTATTGCGCCTATTTTCCTGCGCACTGTCCTAGATTTCATCACGCTTATGAGAACAATGGGAGCCATTGTGACGTATGCATATGAACTTGTTTTATTGACCTCGATCCCGTGACGACGCGTTTGAACTACTCTGTGATTGGTTAACTGTAGTTCCCAAGTAGCCCATAATGCAACCAGTTGTGGGCTCTTCCGGTGAGCAAAAATCGCTGCACTCTGGCAGCAGTGACACCCCCCTGTTATATGTAGCAATTAAAAATGACGTAGACACCTCTATTGTGACGTAACAATGACTAAGTCAATTCTGTGCGAGCAAGACCGTAATGCGCATGCACATACTTATACTAGCCAGTGTTCCATCCACACTTGCGATAACAGTGTGGCTTAGCATATGAATGGGATTTTACATGTTGTCCAGATCTTGAAAGTCAGGGGAAATTAAAAAAATTATATCATGGGTCATCGAAAACCATGGAATTACATTTTATGACAACAAAACACAAATACAGATTTGTATCACTTATGTTGGTACTCAAATTAGTACAATAACCTTGTTTACCATGGTGATCATTTATGGAATTATTCTTACTGTAAAGGTCAAGGAATTTGACTTGAAAATAAGAGTAGAGGGGCTAATTGTGTTTCGAATTCTTTAGAATGTTCATCAGAAGCAGGATTTATATTGATAAAGATGAATGAAAGTTAGGCCGATCTTCATTTTCTTATGCAGATATTTTCCATTTATATTTGTCTGCATTAATTGCATTAAATAAAAAAATATCTCAACAATTTAAGTGTCATTTGTGATATATGTAGCATTCAAGTGTTCCAATATTAGACTTTCTTTTGTTTTTCATCAGGAAATGCGTAAGGTCAGTATTTGGATGACCTATGTCCTGCTAGTGACCTTCCTCGTGATATCTGCCATCCTTTGCATCAACGTGCTCATTGCCATGTTGTCTAACACCTTCCAGAGGTAAGTTAGTTATGTGTAATCGGAACAGACTTGTCCTGTAACGTGTTGGGGGCTTGTCCGGGAGTAGCACCATGTCATCAGAACAGGCTGAATCATGCATTCATTTGTTCAGTGTACTCCACCTTGTTCTGAATTGTGCCTACAAACTGATTAGATGATCTAAGCTGGATGTCCTCTAACAGGGCTGAATCATCCATGACCCATGTTCTATTTCATGAGCAGCACTTTGTCTAACAGGGAAGAACCCTATTCAGAAGCACGCTAAATAAGCTAGCAATAAGCATTCACACATGAATTCACATCACATTATCTGCTTGTGCCTCAATGGTGTTTTTCTTTCACTAGTGGGAACACAAAACATGTGATAGGAAGATTAGTCAGTGAACTTGTATGCATTACTCAATTAAAATATTGCATTTTATCCACCTTTTGTATTATATTTAGGTTCTACGACAACGCAACGGCAATCGCACTGATGCAGAAGACCAATATAATTCTGAACATCGAAGAGGGACTAGGTAAGGAGGAGAAGGAGAAATACCATACATTCATCGGCGAAAAATGCAGTCCCAGAGTGCTGGACTACGATGATGATTTGACTGAAGAAGGGGGAGATAACCTCAAGAAGATGACCTTCCAAATAAAGGTGTGAGAGAGTTTGTTTCAACCCCGAATGATTGCCAACATTTAGGAGTAAGCTAGTTCAACTTCCCCATCATCAACACCATCAATCTAACACTTGTTATAATCACCATCATTATCACTATTGTCAGTACCATTATCATCATCATCGTTGTTGTCATCATTGTTATGAGAATAATTTAATATCCACACTCATATTCACTCTTATCGTTATTTTGACCATAACCCCCATCATGACCAATTCCATGTGAATGCAATAATTAAGAAGGAATTAAACATCTCCATCATTAATACCATCATTCTTATCATTATTGTCACCATTTAAATCAATATGATTGTCACCATTTAAATCAATATGATTGTCAATGTCACCATTATCACCATTATTTGTTTTATTCGCTATCATCATTATTGTCAGTGTCATCATCATCATCGTCATCATCATCATCATCATCATCATCATCATCATCATCATCATCACCATTATCATCATCCTAATGTTCTCCCAACCATGGTGTATGTTTTACTGCAAACAAAAATAAATATTAAAGATAGCCTTGAGTACTTGTCAAGGTTTGTACATTTGCAAATAAACATGCTCTATACCCTTGAAGATGAGGAATATCATTGTCGAAATATCCAATGAGAGAGATTTAGTTGCCTAATTCGGTATAAGTCAAAATCGAAAATAAAAATAAAATTCAACATGAAATAAACTTTTTTGCCTTTCAGCCCTTACTAGCCCGGTCGATTCATACAAGTTTCCGCTTAGAGCCCAGAGTTAGATTCTCACCTGAGCAGCGCCTGTCCATATGATAAGGAGAGAACAATTTGTACAATTATACTTGCACAAGAATGCGAGCTCCTGGAGGAAAGTAATTCTTATTCACATGTACTTAGTTGTTTACTAAGTTTACGCTTACCAAGCGAAAACCTCAAAACAAAATGTTCAGACACAATCATTACTAAAGTATATCTTTAAATGAGTTGTAATAGATTGATGATATTAAATCATGAAGAATATAATATGTTTCCAAATTAACCCTCCCAAACTGTCTCTTTGCAGGATGCCTTGGTGGGGCTGGATGAGTTTGTACGGCAGGACCAGAATAAGAATCACACCACCAACATGATGGATCTGCGGGCAGACCTCGACCAGCAAAAGAAAGATCTCCAAGTCATCCAGGAGCTCCTTAAGGTTGTCATAGGTAAATCAGGATTACAGAAAATAACACTAATGGACCGCACGCCTGTATCACTAGAGATCTCAATAGATCTTGAAAAAAGAGTGCAACGTCTCATGCAAGAAAGAGATGCAGAAGATTAACTTAGATCTCAAATTTATCCAGAAACTCTTCAGAGTTGTCAATGGTAGGTCGGGAATGTGCAATTATATTGATCTGCTAACCCTGACCCAGGCCCAGTAACGTTGTTCTTCAAGCCAGTACAAATTTCAATATAAGTCACGTTTGAGTGAACTGATCTATAGTCATAAGGAATATTCCAGTACAAAGAATCTCACGAGAAAGAGCTCTGGAAGATCAACTCAGATCTCCAATTAAGTCATTCGGGAACTACTTAGGGATGTCATGGCTAGGTCAGAGTTTGACATAGTTACACTGGCCCGCTGGACTAGGGCAAGCAAAATTATACATCAAGTCAGTAACAATTTATGAAAGTCGTATTTTGGTGGTCTGATCAGGAACCAACCAGTACAAAGAGTCTCACGAGAAAAAGCTCCTGGATATCAACCTGTATCTCCAGGTAATCTAGAAACTACTTAAAGTTGTCATTGGTAGGCTAGGATAAATGTGATACAATACCATCTCTAAACGCTTTACACTAAATCTCCTCTTCCTTAGAATAATTCATTCCAAGCAGCTCAAGGGCATTGAAGAGACTATTCACAAGTCATGTATACACTGCATTCGAACTAGATATCTCACGATTGGAAAGAGCGCACGGATATTGCCAAACCAAGTCAACTACCATATAGCCTGCTAGCCCATGTTGGTGACTTTGAGAGAGTAAAATGGCATGAAAGTCAATTTTGGGTGGTCCAATCTGGTAATTACATTTTTAAACTGACTCGGAATCGATGAAATTTATGATAATAAGAGCCTCGTTATACCAAGGTTCATTCAATGAACCTTGGTATAACAAGGCCCTTATGATCATGAACAATTACCCTTTTTATTAATACAAAGGAGAAAACAAGGATTATAACAAACTTTGACTGATAATTGCCATGGAAAACTTCAATGACTATCTCATTTTTCTGTCCATTACAGATAAGTCTGGGCGACTCCCCAGCCCATCACCAACAATACCTGCAGGACCAACACTTGAATCAGCAACCTTTCGTCGAAGGTAAGGCTAATTGTTAGTAGATTTACATGTATATCAAATATGTATCAGACTTGTAACAATTTAAATTTGAATCAGTGAAATATCTTAGTACTTGGATTTATCATTGCCTGGGCCATTATATCTGTGTATGCATACAGGGAAAATTGTACAGATGTTAGAACTAATATTTTAATGTTCTGTGAATATTCTTGTGCTCGTATGTCATGCATCGCAATGTTCCTGACTACTCTTTTCTATTCCTTGTCTCCAACAGTACGTCAATACCGAAACCAATCCCGATCTCACCCAACCCAGAGCCAAGGCCAGATGAAGACGATGAAATGAGGTGGGTTGTTTAAAAGTGATAACAATACTACTAATAATACTGTTTTGATTTATATGGCGCTTTATGTGATTGATAGTCATATGTAGCGCTTTACATGATTACCCCGGTCATCGGACTTACACTCCCAATCAATCTGCACATGACGCGCACTATTATATTTGCGTAGTAAGCTGGTTTTATATTCTAATTAATAATCCCTTTCCGTTTTATTCAACACGTCGATTGCAATTCAACACTGGGGCTGCCAGATACTGAAACATTATTCCTTCCATGAAGTTGAAACACTAAACTTAATATGGATATTTATAACACGGTCAAAAGAGATTACCTTTGGAATTCAAACTAGTTACAATTATCTCCAAGTAAAAATTATTTTCTTTTTTTAATTGAAGTGTTTATAGAGGTTTATAATTGTTTAGTATATCTTGGGTAACCTGTTCGTATATTTTCTGTATACAGATACAAAGCTCTGCTGGAAAAGAAAAGAATATCGCGCAAGCGCAAAATGCGGGAGGAGCGTGAGCGCTTTGTTCAGTTTCTGCTCAACCAGAGCGTGGACCCTACTCAGAACCTTCAAGCTCAAATAGGCGGTGGAACGAATGAAACAAATCCCAAGCCGGCTAAAGCTGATATTCCCGGTGGAGACGAGACGATTCCCAGAGTGTTGAATCATGAGATCCGAGCTAGTGGTAGTGGAGGTGTAAATGGAGCAAAAGTCATTTATGGAAGGCTCGATGCGGACTACTTCAATGGTGATAGGGACGTAGAAGCTCAAGAAGACAGCTTGGCTGAGCGTATCAGGATCAAGACAACGACAACTTCGGTGAGTCTCCTTTTAGCGCTGAAAATACTTGGGCTTATAGTTCAATGGAGAATGTTTGTTATGTAAGGTTCACACAGACTGGAATGGGTACATTAGGATTTTGACTTCATATCCTGTAATAATAATAATTCACTTCAGATATGCATTTGTACTCATCAGCTGTTCTTTATTGAAATATCTATATGTTTAATGTTATTCCCCCAAAATTCTTTGTTTTAAAACAAATCTTCGTTCCAGGGCCTATTGTATGTCCAGATTTCTTTTGCATGCATGTTTTAAATATTAAATTATCTAAGATATGTTCCCCAAAATGCAAAAACTAGAGTTGCTTATGATTGTTTATTGAAATTCTATTTCACTGCTCAGACAAAACTGCACCATGAGAAAGAGCTTCAGAAGACCTCCTCAATCAGCAGTTCATCCGATGAGGAGTAAGGTCTACCTGAATGGAGAGACCTGTTATCAGGTATGTTGATGAGAAGGATGATGATGATGATGATGAAGAAGATGACGGTGATGATTATGTGATGATGATGATGATGATGATGATGATGATGATGATGATGATGATGATGATGAAGATGATGATGAAGATGACGGTGATGATAATGTGATGATGATGATTATGATGATGATGATGTTAATGAGGATGCAGATGATGGTGATGATGATATTGGTGATGATTGATAATGATGACGACGACGGCGACGGCACAATGTGAAAGAGGTTAAGAACACCTTGCCACGCAGCAGTTCATGTGAGAGCAAGCTATTGGTATTGAAGTATGGAAGTGTTTTGTTGATGTTGATACTTGAACAAAACTATTTGCCAAATCATAGTGCCGATATTAGTTAAATATGTTAATTCACAATGATTTTCCTTTTGCATGTCTTTATCTTTATTTTTTAATACAGTTGAAAACAACTCGAGTCAACTGGTTTGATTAACTGATGCTGACACAAGTGGATCAAATATAATCAGGTTTTATATTCTTGTATGTAGACTATGTACTTAATAAAGTTATACATGAAAGCGCTTTAGGACATATTATGTCCTAAAGCGCTTTCATGTATAAATCAGGTTACAGATGTTACATCTGTGCCATGTGTTGCACATTCTTATAATTATTTGCTGTGATATTGTTTTTAGCATTACAGAAATCAATATATAACAATTTCTCTTGAAGTAATCACATCATATGTTATCATCACATCACATGTATTTTGTGCCCACGAAACAACGCTGTATTGTAATGAAGTTATTTGAAGGGAATTTTGTTGTGTTTAAGATGTATACTCTACTACTCAATATATATATTTTTAAAAATTTTAATTAGTTTAATGATAATTTGATTGTAATGTTTACATGTAGTTGCGTTAATAATGTTATTTATATAACGCTATTAACTATCATAGCGCTTTACATCATTACTTTTACTCGGTCAACGGATACACACTGCAATTATTCTTGTACACAAAGAACAAATTTCCCACTCCCTAGGGAGTATTCCAGCCATTTGTTATTTGGTGATTACTGATGGACCTTACATATATGTATAATTCAATTTGAATATATTGTTGGTTGAAAAGTTATGCAACATGTACACGAGTAATATATTGGCGACAAAGAAGAGGATGTATCACAGTGTGATCTATTGAAAATGTGTGTCTTAAATTTCAAACCATCCCCAAACGGGTTGAGGATTATATAATGAAGGTCTGGGGTGTTTTAAACAGAGTCTAAGTTGGACCTATAACTATTATGGAAAGCCATTTGTAGCCTTTGAATAAAACATATTCAAAAGCAAGAATGCAAGTATTATAGACGTTCATACGTTTTACATAAACAAAACGTGAAATCTCCTTGATAATAGAAAATATTATTACGATTGAATCAACATTTTATGCCTTTTAAAAGAGCATTTCCCCCAACAAAATTCAAAGAACCTAACGGCATTCCATAATATTTAAGTCCAACTTAGGGTTAAGTTCAACTCATGATCTTGGTGAAACACTCCTCTGGAAATTAATTATTACAGTGATGCCTTGATCGTTATAACAAAGCGCGCAGGACCATGAACATTATCTTGCTTTGTCAATTATCTCGTTATATTTTAGAAAAAAAATATAAAGAGGTAGTACCATCAGTATTTTCTTAATGGGAGTTTTGTTATGATATCAGAACTCCACTGTAGACCTAACCTGACTGAAAGAGGTTTTTGTTATAAAACTAAAAAGACGAAGCACCTGTAGGAAATGGTTTTAAGTTATGTGCATTAACATTCCCATTAAAAAGATATAATTTATGCTTAAAAATGTAAATATTATACCTCGTAATCACCCCGTCATATCAAAATTTGTATTCATATATATAAATATTGCTGTCAGAAGGTTGTTTTAGTAATTGTTCTTTTGTATTAAATCAATTGTTTTCTATTACAAAAGGTGCGTGAAACAGAATTACAGTAAGTTGACTAAATTTTACAGGTCAAACTTTGCAGTAGACTATTTAACGCCGTATAAAGATGGTAGGTCTCGATTTATCTATAATTTTGGTAAAATAATATGTTCTTTGTACAATTTGCAGTTATCTTATACTGAATTCAGGATAGTAATTAATGTATTATTTAAATTAACCTCTGTCAGTTGATATTGTAAAGATTATTTCATTAAATTAATGATCAGTACTTACAAAGATGTTTAATTGTTGCATTCCCACATATAGCTACATGTATTACATGTTATTCCAAATGATTGCGTATTTATTGACAAAGTTAGAACAAAATACATTTCATTTTTTTTATTTGTTTGTTTGATGTGCTGTGTGTGTTAGTTTGTTAAACAAAATTACCAGATTTGATAATGTACAAACTATTTTTTATAAAAGACGTTTACCGATCTATTATCAAAATATTGTACCTGCTGCATTGCTTTCAATATGTCTATGATGTACATGTATAATCGTCATCAGTCTTGTAGATAGAGTAAGAATGACGTTCAGTGAAAAGTGTGCAGGTAAATTACTTGTGGTTTTATTTTTAGATAGTAAATAACCATGGATGAATTTATTTTCAAATGTACATAATCTGATGGATCTGAAATACTAAAATACATAATTGAGTATGAGGTGTGCATGCATTTAAACCGAACACAAAAAGTGACTACCCCCCTAAACAACTGCCGATAAGTTCATAACTAAGAACTCTTTCAAGTTTTGTTTTCGCCAAAATATTTTCATGGTACTTAGGAAGACAATGTGTATAGAATGAGAGGGAATCATTAATTCATGGTTAAATGAGCACATATTAAAGAGGAAATGTCGCAAATGTAATATCATTATTGCAGTTTATTGAGTATTGATACATCAACGAATCAGCAACGGATCACACTCACAAGAACTTGCGTATGCCTGTACAATATGATTATCAAAACATTCATCGTATACATGATTCAATTCTGTGTAGTAATTTTGTACGATTAAATTCAGATAAATACAAAGATTAATGACAGTTCATGCGTCATATATGCACTGGTGTGTTTTTCCTTATGGTTTAGGTATTGAGTTTTATAAAAGACTAAAATGAAACACGTTTGCAAAAATGTAATCCTATTACTAACATAATATTTGTACAAAACTGTTTTAGATATGTGAATTGATTTGAAAATAATTACAAATGTTTTAATTCCTAAGATTTTCATATGCATTTATATCACCTTGATATGTCATTTCTGTTTACAATGTAGATTGCTGTGTGCTTTTGAAAATATATAAAAATTGATATCTATATGTGGAGATTATGTAATAAAGACAATCTAAATAAACTCAATAGTTTCATTGTCGTATTTTGATTTTTAAGTACAGTCAAATCCGTACCTACACACGCATCGTGAGTTATGACACTCCTTTCACTTCATATACATGTATAGTACAATAAATATCATAATGCACAATAACAACATGTCACGTCAGAAATCTTTCTTTTTACAAATACATGGAAGGTTATAAAAACATATAGAAAACAACATTGTATATATGCAACGCCATGGGTGTCGATCTGTAATTGATACCCATTCATCAGGGGGGGGGGGGGGGGTGATCTATTCATTCATCCCCCCCCCCCTGATGAATAGGTATTACGTAAGTATCGACGCCCATGTGCAACGCAATACTGCTTGGACTTTTATCTACACCACGTCCTTCCTATGGTTACAACTCCATGTACTATCACCCTAAATCCATTGTACATCTGTCAAACTACTCAATCATTTCAAGTTATGGTGCCTCGTAGCATATAAACCTTTTTGCAATAGCAATTTGCAATGCTAGAAACTAACTTATATTTGGGGTATTGTGGCCTAGTCATTCTAGTAAAAACAAGATTGTTAAAGATTTTCCTTGGAGAGCCAAAATCATAATATGGTGGCTCCAAATAAGGAAAACTTTTATGTTTGGTTGCCAGTTCGGGCTAGTGGATTTTTTTTTAGTGGACAGGTCCCGGGCCAGCGGGCCAGTGCTAATAGCGCGCACTATATCAATGGTATGTAAATAATGTATATAGATGTCTGGCACTGGAACATTTGGGTGCGGTTCGTTATTCCGAAGGTTCGTTTTTCCGAAGTTTCGTTTAATATTCCGAAGGTTCGTTATTCCGAACACAACATAATATAAAAATATGTTCAATATTATCATCACCATTCAGCCATGTTTCAGTCAAAGCTACAATGTTAAACCTTTTTAAAAATGACTGTAATAGATTTTCAATTTCAATATGATTTTTGTAAAGGCTACGACAATTGATATGAATAACTCAAAATATAGTGTGTGAGTTTGAAAGCCGTTCAGCTCATGGGCATCAAAACAAACATTGGTATGGGAAGTTTGGTCAATACAATAAAAAGAAACAAAGTACCGTATATGTTGAAGACATTCCTAAGTATGCGATGATAGTTATAATAATAAACATCCTGACAGGAATTTACCAAATGAAAACAAGATACACGAATAAACAAACAAATTAACACAATTTCAGCTTATGTATACTACAAAACAAATGAAGCAAAATGCAAGATTAGAGAAAAAACGATGTGAGCAGGATCACTATACCAAGATACCAGAGTTCTTAGATGTTTGATCAAATAATCAATAGAAATATTAGAGTTTCATAGAGCCGAGAGTGTATAAATAAATGGATCATCTCACATCTCTGCTGCTGTGAGATGGAAGAAGGTCAATATCATGTTGACATGAGATCAGTTTTGTTACCTTGATGCCATTTGATGCCTTCAACAACGCAATGATTCTCCCATCACTGGACAAGGCCTGATCAACAGCAGGGTGCTTTGCAGCACAGTGTAGGAGACTCAATTTGAATTTAGAGAGATCTTCACTAATACTGACTCTTGAGTGATCTTGAGTTGTTTCCGTCTCCAGATCACTGCATGACGCTGCCTGTAGCTTCTGAAATTAACCAAGATGGGTCGCGGACGATGTTTTCCGACATCACTCTTTCCCCCCGCCTCCCGGATTTCGGTGGTTCTCCTGGGTCGTTGAATTCGGCCACCCTGTTCTGTGAGAGCGGTCGATGTCGCAGGTAGAGAGCCGAAGACCAAGACGATCAGCCAGCCTGACGACTTCCTGATCCGTATCCTCTCCAGGTTTCTCCTCGATCCCGAAGACCGGGATGTTGTTCATCCGGCTGTACTGTTCCTGGTCCTCACACCTGGCTTTGAAATAGCTGGAAGCGTTGTGCAGTTCTTGAAGTGATTCTTTTAGGTGTACAATTGTTCTCTCCTTCCTTTTCAGCTTTGATTCCAGGTCCAGATTTCGGCCTAGACATTCACTAATTTTCTCATTCAGGGCACTATTTGTTGATGCAATCTTTTAAGCTTTCATTATCCATCAAGTTTGTTTCTTGGACCTGAGCTGTGGTGCGAGTACTGGGCATTGTGATCGGTTATTGAAGCAGACAAGGCGAGATACTGAGGTAAGACTGGCAAGCTAGGACTCCTATTGACGCAGTATAATGCTTGTTTGGGTAATGTAAAAGAGTAGACTTACAAGTTCTGGCTCTTTCAATACTGACTAAAGTACGAGTGAAGTCTGGTTAAATAGGTCCATTTAACACGGTCAAAAGTAGATTATGCATATAGTAATGCAAGTTAAACTGGGCGAAGAGTTGAGACAAGTACAGCAAAATGAGTGTCTGCATGGACTGGTAACTCAGAAGATATCCAAGGCACTATAACGAATGCATAACAAAAATCAAGGTTAAGATCACAGTTACATATCTCTTAGTGTGATAATATCATGAATATGTTTTCTGGTATAAATAAGTCCTTGCTGGTCACATCTGTTACTGCATATCAACGATACAGTAGAATAACACGTAAAAACAAGCAAAAATCAGAGCCCCCCGCCTCCCAACCAACCTGGGTGCGTCCCATTTTTGTGGTTAGCCCCCCCCCCCCCCCCCTCCACTTTTAAAACCTTTCCGTGGCGCCTGGTGTGTGTATCAATTTGTGTGTATCAAATATACTAGATTCCATTATGGGCTACCTGTCTCGACAACACCATCTCCCTTTTACCCGGGACCATTTTTAGCGCTCAGTGATTATTATACAGTTGTTAACTGGTGGTGGAGGGAATAGCACGGAATGTTCCACTCCGAGGGATTTTAAATGCTATTGAGGGAAGATTATAAGTCCCGAGACGAAGTCGAGGGACTTATTTTCTTCACGAAATAGCATTTTAAATCCCGACGGAACATTCTGTGATTTCCCCGACTACAAAGTTAACAACTTTTGTTCTCTCAATACAAATTTTGTTCTCTCAATACAAATTCATGATCATGCATTTGAAAATGAAATCAGTCAAAAAAGTCATGTAGATTATACGTGTACCTTTGGTTCTCATTGTGACGTCATAATGCAATCTCTTTTGCAGCGCGCCAGAGGGGTGTCATAACTCTCTGGCCATGGTGTCATAACAAATTGACACCCCAGTCATGTGACCGTGTTTAGCCAATCAACGACGCGTATTTTACCAAGTCAGATGATATTATACAAATAATACACGGTCTAGAGTGCGTTGTGCACATGTATCAAACGCGAGGTTTTGTTCAGGGGGGTGTCACTCTGCCACAATGCACGCAATTTTTGAAGACCGGAACGACTGCTTCTCTACGTTGCACTGTGTTTTACTTGGGGAACTACATAAACCAATCACAGAGCAGTTCATACGCGTCGTCACTGTATCGAGTTCATTAAAACAAGTTTATATGCATACGTCATTACGGATCCCATTGTTCTCATAAACGTGATAAAATCTAGGACAGTGCGCAGGAAAATAAGCGCGATAGTCTACGCCCTTCATAGGATGATGATTGCAAGTCTTTCTAGGTCACTACGCGATGACGTAGAGAAGCAGTCATCGGAGGCTTCAAAAATCGCGTCACTCCGCCATCTTGCCCATGTACAAAGTCTATGTGGCACGTGACTTGCGCGCGATAAGTGGGCCTTTTAGTTATAAACGAGTGGTTGGTTTGTTTATTCATAATTCTATGGTTATTTAGATGTGCGCAGCGCGCGCACGAGGCGTAAGCCGAGTGTGCATGCGCACATCTAACAAAACCGAGAGTGCGATGCAGGGGGGTCATACTGCGCGCTAATCTGGGAAACTTCATGGACTGGCTAACATAGAATTCTGGGATACGTTGTCATCGCGCGATTGCCATGTAAGGCCAAACTATGACCATATTTGGAATCCTCTTTACCCAGCATTCCATGTTAGCCAGTCCATCGAAGTTTACCAAAACGGCAATGTTTGCTGCGTGTTAAGGCTATGGGAAAATCAGCGCGCAGTGCGTAGATTTTCTTCTAGTTATTTATATATTACTTCTATGGTGCGATGCATTTACATGACGCACGATAATAAGACCGTAGTATTATTTGTTTTATAAAAACGAGCTCAACCACGGAATTGTTCATTTTGAAACAGACTTGCCACAATTAGTCAGTCAGTCTATCTACTCTCCAGAGTGTGAATTTATTAGGAATTAACTGCTAATTCATCATCACTACTGCCCTCACTGATTGATTTCACTCTGCAGAAAAATGCATCGAGTCAAATTCACCAAATTCTGTTTGATGCGAAATCGCCGAAAAATTGTCCGTAAAAGTGAAAATTATAAAAGACCTGTATACATTTCCATTCCCAAACTTTATAATATAAGACCTCAGACCATAACATTTACGAAACTGCTTACATTTTTTTTTACTACATAACAGATAATTTACAAAACAAAACATTTTCCATTTTTTTTTTACGATTACTTTCGCGAGTTTTTACTGCGGTAGAAACAATGTCAACAAGCATTATATGACGTCACAGCCGTTTCGAAAAGCCGTTCCGAAATTGAGTAATGCATGGTGTTGCACCTTTCCCGCACGGTTTCGCTTGGTTACTACTACTACTAATACAACTAATTAACTGTATATATGTTTTGTTTACAATTACAACTTAACTGTGAACCAAGAGATACACTTTATGTGCTGTCGGTGTGTACGTGTATAAATGACGGATACATTATTAATATATCCAATTGAATCGTAATGATAAACATATCGGACAGTTGGGAATCGAAAGAAGATACAATTATTATATATTCGTTAGTAATAGAAGCGAGGGAAAATAGCAACGTGTTGACATAAGTATAAGCTTCGGAAGAGAACGGCGTGGATACTAATGTTGGTACGCAATGCTAACGAACCCGTTTTGATTATACACTTTCACTTTCGGTTTCATGTATTACAATTCTATACAAAATCAATACAAAACTTAATGAAATGTGCGTGAATGCGGCATTAACAGAGTATGCATTTGCCATACATGTATAGGCTGACGGACATGACTAGATAACTGGTTCAAAACAGAATTATGAATTTGTATTATATGCGCAGTATCTTATAAAGATGCTATTCTCACACACTTCGTTGTATTGTATTACCTGAACATGTATTGGCTTTGGGTTTCATAAGTTTCCTTACGTTATTGAATATCTAAGATATATTTTTGTTTTAGTTTTCGAAATTTTCCTCTTACTGTACTATCTATCTATCTAGCCTATGTCTCTTCACTGCAGAAGGAAGGCCTCTTCATCACCATTCCACCTTCTGCTTGTCGGATCCATGTAGCACCCCCATATTCTTTGATTCTTTGATGTCATCCATCAAACGTTTACTTTGTCTGCCTCTTTGTCTTGTATGTGTTCTTGGTGTCCAATTAGTTATATTATGTATTGTCTTTACGTCTTGCAAGGTGGCCTGCCCATCTCCATTTCTTTGTGTTTATAAATTGTATTAGTAATAATAATTACCTGTAACTGTGTTTTGTTTTCGGTATTGTGTTCGCTAATAATATTTTACAATTACAATGAAACTGTGCGCGACGAGTGCCTGCTAACAGATGTGTGTACGTTCTACATACATACTTATACTCATTATAATTGTATCAACAACCTATAGTCAAATGTTTGAAAAGATTTCCTAGTCAATCGAAATTGACTCGAACTCTAGTCGTATTGACGGGGTTACTAGTCATTTTTTCACTGCAGTTGACTCGACTATAGTCAGTTTATGTGACGGGTTTCACCTTTGTCAAGCAAGGCACGCCCGCTAATGTTCTACCGCTATGCTACTATACGCTACACGCGTATCTATCACGAAATCGAGCTGTGACTTGCCGGACTTTGTGAGACAAAAGCTACGAGAATGGGGCCTGGAGACTTTAATTGATACATTCAAGGGTGAATAGATCTAAATAATATCGTCCGTACTCCAGGGTAGCCATGCAACTCTCACGAATTGAGCGTGAGACACACGGATTTTACCCCTTTCTCACGCTCTCACACTGATCTTTGAAAATCTCACGCCTAGGCCTAAAATTATTACAATTAAAGATTATAGAGGATTTCATTTAGTTTTCATAGATTTATAAGCACTTCCATAAAGTTCAAACTTCAAGTACTGTTTTCAATGTTACAAATAAAAACCCGAGCATGATGCGCCTCATAACTGTATGTATACCCATGCAGGGTCATGTAATATTTTGTGAGCGTTTGCAGCACCATGCGCACCCCGGCCACCACATGCACATCCACCTGGCATATCAACGGCGCTCTGAAAAACGCTGCGCTGGCCACACGGGCGTGATTTTAGCAGCGTTCGGATTATGTCAGGCCAGGCCCGCCCCTGCAATTAAGATTTGTGACATGTCTGTGTAAATATTATTATGTTTTAACTGTAAACATCTGATGAGAGCATAGACATTTTATTCTTCTTTTTTCGAATCATGACTTGTTAAACATGTTAAATCAGATTCTAAATTTCCTACACAGGTATGGCATGACGTGCACCAAATTGCACCATTTCAAGTATACAGGGTGGCCCAGAAAGGATGCAACACCTACGATTGTTAATTTCATCAACACCATCGACCAAATGTCATTGTTTTTTGTTTGATTGGGTAGAACATTCTTTTTCCAACAAAATGATACCATGAGCATTGATTTTGGGTAAGGCGTTTGGATCCTAGGGCCATATTTCTGAGGCAATGTCGTTTTCTAAATTTGCTACTTTTTCGTCTCCAGCGATCCTCTGAACACTGAGACATTCTCGCCCCACGGCCTGCCATAGAATTAGCTGTACATAAGAATGTCTCACATTGTCTTCCTTACAAAGGGAGAGCAGTCATGCGGTTCTTCTGTACAGCTAATTCTATGGCAGGCCGTGAAGCGAGAATGTTTGTGTTCAGAGAATCGCTGGAGACGAAAAAGTAGCAAATTTAGGAAACGACATTGCCTCAGAAATATGGCCCTAGGATCCAAACGCCTTACCCAAAATCAATGCTCATGGTATCATTTTGTTGGAAAAAGAATGTTCTACCCAACCAAACAAAAAACAATGACATTTGGTCGATGGTGTTGATGAAATTAACGATCGTAGGTGTTGCATCCTTTCTGGGCCACCCTGTATATGGATGCTGTTCAGTGTACTAAAAGCCTTAGAAGGTACTCAAACAAATTTGTTTCTTAATTCTTTTTAAATTACTTTGATACAGATGAAACCAGCTTCAATGCCCTGAAGATTGATGTGTTTGTGCAGGTGCTACTGAACCTGGGCAGCAAGTCGTTCACCCATTCCTTCAGCGCTCTTGCCAAGTAAGTTACTCAAAGTTTTATGTTCTAGCTCTAAGTGATGTTTCTGGGAGCAATGTACTGAAATGGTGTAGATGGAATTGGGGAAAGGAGATGGGTTGTAAGATTTTAAGATTGAACATGCTTTAGACGTCTCTATCTCCAATGCCTTGCAAATGGATGTGTTTGTATCTAGTGCTACTGAACCTGGGGGGGGGGGTGTTTCACAAAGATCCTAAGTTGAACTTAACTCTAAGTTGGACTTAAAAATTATGGAAAGCTGTTAGTTTCTTTGAACATTTTTGGTAAAGTTGTTTTAAAATGCATAAAATGTTGATTCAAATCATTCATATTTCCTAATGTCTAAGATATTTTATGTTCTTGAATACATACAATGTATGATAAGTCTAAAATAATTCCGTTTTTGCTTTTGAATATATTTTATTCCAAGGCTACAAATGGCTTACCATACTTTTTAACTTAGAGTTAAGTTCAACTTAGGATCTTTGTGAAACACCCCTCTGGGCAGCAAGTAATTTAGTCAGTCATTCAGCGCCCTTGCCAAGTAAGTTTTCCACTGAACCTTAATTAAAAAGTTATTAAAAGATTGCTCTGTGGGTCATAGAGAGATAAATATGAGGATATATATCATTGTATTGTACACTCAATTATATCCCGTTCAACTCAAATACAACCAACTTTTTAACAATCTTATGAATCTTGTTGGAAGATTATCAATATCACTTTCTCTGTGTGTGTTATCTGTGCAGGTTCCATCCAATCCTGTGCCAGCTAGCAGAACAAGCAAAAACAATCAACTTTTTTTTCATTTGTATGAATCATGATGGTAGATTTAACATGATCTCTTTCTTGTTGTTGTTTTGTGTGCAGGTTCCATCCAGTCCTGCGTCAACTAGCAGACAATGAAGAGAGTCAGATCTATGTCTTGCGGGTCATCAAGGATCTGTGGCAGAACCACTCGCAGGTAATGTACTGTTTGTGATTTTGAAGACGTATTTATTTTTGTTACAAGTAGGTTATTGGAGAGGTTGTAAAGCGATCGATCAGTTTTTTTTATTGGAAATGCGCTATATAAATATCAATCATTATTATTATATTATTATTATTGTGATTGTCAGCAAGTGGTTGTTCCTAAGGAATAGTCTTTTGAAGTTTGTGAGACCCTTTAGAAACAAGATTTTGTTAGTAATGTGTTTCAAAAAAGATTGGTAGATGTAGTTTCCAAAATTTGTCAAGTAAGAATAAAATATTAAATTTTAAAGCATAATTTTTGACAAATTATGCAATGAACCAATTTGATCAAATGTCTAAGAACTAGCCAACAGGCTCTCTCCCTACACAACCTTTTACTTCAACCAACTTTAAATGATAAAGTAGTTTTTCTTGGAATGTTCATTTCTTTTATTCATCTATAACTTGATTCATCTGTTTTGCAGAACATGTCTAACTTTAACCGTCTTTACACACCATTGCTAATTATTTCCTCTTCAGTATTGTTTTCTTCAATTGTAGACTTATATTTTCTGTGATATTTTGTGGTTCTGCAGAAAATCTTTGTGCTAGTTGACAAGCTACTGCGTACCCGTGTCATCAGCTGTCCAGCGGTGGCCAACTGGTTCTTCTCTCCTTTCATGGTGTCTAACTTCAACCATCTTTACTCTTTGCTATTTATTAGTTCTTACCGTTTTTCTTCCGATATTGTGTAATTTGCAGAAAATCTTTGTGCTAGTTGACAAGCTACTGCGTACCCGGGTCACCAGCTGTCCAGCGGTGGCCAACTGGTTCTTCTCTCCTTTCATGGTGTCTAACTTCAACCATCTTTACTCTTTGCTATTTATTAGTTCTTCTATGTTACTATATTTCCTTGGCTTTTACCTACCGATTTTCTTCCGATATTGTGTAATTTGCAGAAAATCTTTGTGCTCGTTGACAAGCTACTGCGTACCCGTGTCATCAGCTGTCCAGCGGTGGCCAACTGGCTCTTTTCACCTTTCATGGCGTCCAACTTCACCCGCCTCTACGTCTGGGAGATCCTCCATTCCACCATCAACACCATGCACAAGCACGTCAAACGGTGCGAGACAGAGCTGGACGAGGCTCGCCAGTCCATCAAGAAACAAGATGATGAGGTTAGAGAAATCATCCGATTAAAATCATTTAAGAATGAAATTAAAGACAATCAAGTTATTCTATAGAGAAAATGTGATGCCCACTGTTGAGTGATAAAGAATCTAGTAGCAACGTCCTAACCATCAGATGAAATCATTGATTTATTTGTCATGAGGCCTATCTAAGGACCAGTTATTACTTCTCTGGCTGGGGTATAAGTAGAATGCATGTTGTAACAAAACAAAATATTCTTGAATGGGTTAAGATTAATTTCTATTAAAGGGGTAGTACAGTTTTGGTAAGGCTGAGCTTTAGTAACCAAACCTGCACAATAACATTACAAACTAATAGTTATAACTCCACCATGCCTGAACCGATTTTGATCAAATACAGTTTATTCTGCCATACAAATTGTATGCTCTTTCAGATTTGACACTCAGTTTTTCATTATCTCACAACAAATTATTTCGTGCAGCGCCCTCTATACCAAAACTGAACTACTCCTTTAACTTTTATTTATTAATTGTTAATCTATTGAGGACTAGTCGTTAAAATACTCGGGTTGGGGTAAGTATAATGTGTTGTAACAATACCAAATAGTCTTAAATGGGTTAAGATTCATTTCTATTAACTTGTATTAAATTAATTTTTACCCATTCAGGACTTAGTCCTTAAAATACTCGAGCTAGGGTATAAAGCCGACCGCACACTATACGATCCGACCCGATCCGACGAGCGATTGAGTATCTGAACAATACTACATAAATGTAATACGTGCGCATGGCTTTAGTTCAGATACTCAGTTGTTCGTCGGATCGGACTCAGATCGTGTAGTGTGCGGTGGGCTCAAGTAGAATGCATATTTTGACAAAACTGAGGCAAATTGTCTTGAAATGGTTATAAAGATTTCTTTCTAATATTTTGTATTTGCTAATTGTAGGAGATGGACAGTGATGAAGACCAGTATGATGTGTCAAAGGCCGCCACGGAAACTCAGATTGAACAACTTCAGGAGAAACTGGAGTCTGCGCAGAGCGAGGAGAAGAAACTCTTCCTCATCATATTCCAGGTATGATACAAAGACAAAACTTTACAAAAAAAGGGAAACATTGCAAAATAGATGTATATATGATTAAAATCCTGATAATGGAAACTCATATTGAACAACTTCAGGTGAAGCTCGAGTCTGCGCAGAGTGAGGAGAAGAAACTCTTTCTCATCATATTCCAGGTATGGATGTTTTATGTGATTACCAAACACTTTGTTTAGCCATTCAAATCAACACTTTATGCATCAGATATCAGTGTTACTCAAATGGGAACGGCATTGTCTTTTAATCGAAAAGAAAAACTATTAAAGTCACCCGGCAAGAATTTTAAATACCAACATTGACTCCAGGATAATCTGAAGAAGTTTTCAGAAACGAGCATATTAAAGCAATCCTCGAGGTAATATTCTAAGATCTCTATTGATTGTACGGTAATGAATCAAATCTAGCCAACAGGTAATTCTTCAATATTTGTTTGTATTGTGTATTGCAAATTATGTATTTTTTTCTTGAATTTGCTTATCAGCGGTTCGTTATGGTGCTCGGAGAACACATGGTGTCGTGCGAGAATAAAGAGGAGGACTACCGCACCCCTTGGTTCATCTACGCCATACAGAGACTCCAACAGATATTCCTTGTGGTAAGGCTGCTTTGTATTTCTACTTCCTTAATTATCACTGATATAGGTTTTTTCCTTTGCATTTAGGATCATTACATGGTACTTATCTATAATTCCATTATCCTAATGCCCAATGTCTACTAAAAATAGTACCACTATTAAAGGGATCTATAAACTTTGTTGACATACTGTAAACGTTGTTATTTTCGTGCGATTAATATTTCGCGCTGAGCGACACAAAAACACATTCACGGCTTTTTAATTTTGTGGCTGAGCAAGTGTTCACACCTATTGCAAATCACGCATTTATATTCGCGGACGCGGACTTCAGCGCGAAATCCGCGAAAAAAAATGCACCGCGAACATTACCACGTTTACAGTATGCAAAAACTGAAAACTGAAACTGAAGAGTTGATGAAATGTAAAGTTATGTCACCTACGCCTTACATAGACTCCCAACAGATATTGCTTGTGGTATTAGGCTGCTTCCCATTTGAACTTCTTTCTTTATCACTGATATAAAAGAATAAAAAGTCCTTCTGTGCGTTTTGGCTCATCGCTTGATGCCTATCTCTGATTCAATTGCCCTAAGGCCCCATATCTACAAACAAAATAGTTTAAATGAAATATAAAAAATAAAAATTAAAAATTGTGAAAGTTCCAGAAGGGATCTAGTGATCCGACAGCTACATTTATACACTTTCTTACCCTTCAGTTTAATGCTGTTAGGTAAAGAAAAAATCCTGGATCGTTCTCGGATCGGTAGAATTCAAAATCGCTAACGAGATTCTCGGATCGGATCGGATCTCGGAAAAAAATATTATTGCAATTTGCTCTGAAAAAAATGCAGCGTTGTAGACTTATCTTTCTTGTTTTATATGCCAATAATATTAACAATGTTGACGCTTTGAGGCATGCACATATCAATCTTTACAGAAAAACCGTTACAGACTATTCAGAATTAACTAAGTTTCGCAAGAAAAGTATTTTTTCCGAAGTGAATTGGGCCTAGAAATCGATCGTTTGTTCAGCATCGCGCCACACATTCACAGAACTCAGCCGGCCAGTCACGGGGAAACATCACATGTAAATTTGTACGATCTTCTTGGTGAGAGCCTTCAAAAAGTGGCTATAAATTAGCCTTTTTGTGATCAACACAATTTTGGTAGTCTACTTACATGATAACATGGCATTTGAAAGCTGAAAAGATTGTAAAAATTACCCCGAAAACAATGAAAAACTGCGCTGAATATATCAATAAATTTCCAAAGCACGTTCGTGAGGGAAGGTTGAAGTAGTTACGGTACCGGTAGCAGCAAGTTTTCGGGCCGCTGCACTGCTGGCATGTTTCACGCATATATTCGCTAGTACGTGTACGGGTCTTTGTTCTTACGCCGGATATGGATTCATCCACGATCTGTTATGTATAGTTGTTATTATTTTACCGATTTTTGTAGTAGTTGTTTGCATTGCTTTGGGGCTCAGTTTTTTTCTGTTCAGCTTTTAAACGCCATGCAATCATGTAAGTAGAATATCAAAACATTTAAACATGGTGCAAATAACCAAAATACGTATTTTGAGCCACTTTTAGAATGCACTGGCTGATCAGCTCGATCATACAGATATACATCTGAAGTCTCCCCGAGAGTGTCGGCCTAACTTTGTGTGCATTTCCGTCGGCAATACCGTTCAAATGGTAGCAATTTTGCGCATCCTGTTCAATTT
The DNA here is from genome assembly GCA_037951105.1 of Echinarachnius parma. Taxonomy (NCBI): domain Eukaryota; kingdom Metazoa; phylum Echinodermata; class Echinoidea; order Clypeasteroida; family Echinarachniidae; genus Echinarachnius; species Echinarachnius parma. Next base: position 31,736 of record JBAMJV010002781.1, on the reverse strand, counting down.
TCGACTGCGAAATGAATTAACGAAGCAAGAATTTCTCCAAAATAACCACTCATAAAGTAAACAATATGATTCCCCCATTCTTTATTTAAATTACACTACTTAATGGACTGTCAAACATACATATTTTCAATTATTACTGGAGAAAATGGGTCGGCAAAATCTTCCGATATTTTCTACCGAGAAAATTTATTTCTCGGATCCGTCTCGGATCCGGCTAGGAAGCGATTATCGCCGGGAAATCGGATCGTTCCCGGATCGGATAACAGCATTACTTCAGTTTCTCAGCCATGAGACATACACACTAGTCTTTAACTAACTAGTCACAATGACTAGTTAACAGTATGATTATCACTTTGCTATATTCCCCCATGTTAATTCCTGTACATGTTGCAATGAGGGCAAGTTAAATAATCAGCATTCTTCATTTACCTCATTACTTGTTATGACAAATTTTCAGATAATAATTATTTTAATTTGGGGAATATCGTTTATAAATAAAAGCGAGCTAAATTGGTTTCTACAAGAACATGATTATCGCCGAATTTTAAAAAAGTGACTTAGTGACCTTCTCTTTCTCAACCGACAGTATATAATTAATTTGAAATAATCTGAGTACCAAAATGTTTTCCCATTTTCAAAATTATTCTTCATATTTACTTTTCCTTTTTTGCAGCATTACCACCAGGTTGTGAGATACACCACTACCCTGGAGAATCTTGTGTTTACCAGCGACACAGACCCCACCATCCTAGAAGTCTTTACCGCCTTCCGATCTCTCCACTCATGATGATCTCACCTTGCGCCAAATGGCGATTTGAAGGATCGCCATATATTTTTTTCTTAGCAACTGGACAATTGAACTTTTACCGTCTTGAGAACCTTCGGTTTACCAGCGACACGGACCCTACCGTCTTAGAAGTCTTCACCGCCTTCCGATCTCTCCACTCATGATGAAGCCACCAGGATCTCTATCCTCCAAATGGCGATTTGAAGGATCGCCATATATTTGTCTTAACCACTGAAAAATTGAACAACTACCCTTTTGAGAATCTGTATTTACCTGGTTATCGCAATTTTTCAAACCACACGTAGTATGAGATTTTAGTTGAAATTTGTTTGTGTGTTATGAACACTTTGATATGTCGAAATGTAAACCTATTGCCTACATGTAGAAGATGTGGTAATTTCTGTAAACTTAAAGCAAAACAGTAGTTTTTGGGAAACCATGCACAAAAAGAACTACAATTTTGCTTTGAACTATTGCTGACAATGTGAGAGAATCAGAGAATACATTGTTTGTGTAGATATGTGCAGACACACTCAATAATCTTATAAAATCTGGACCTAGATAATTCAAAGAAACCTGTATGGCACTTTGGCAAATACACCATAAGCCTACACAGATGTGAGTATGTGGGATAATGCAATATTTGCATGATGGGAGACCGTGATCTCGTGCTGAATTCTTAGCTATTTCATTATTATGAAAAGAAAGACAAAAATACCTTTTTACAATATCATGAAGGTTTAGATTTTTAATATGCCCTTAAAATGTAAGTAATTTGGATGTATTAATTAGCAAAAATTTAGTTCCAAAACTGTTGTTTGGCTTCAAAGGTGCCATTATGCGAATGCCTTGTGCTAGGTGCATAATTCACACTGGCTCAGTGTTATGCAGTGCGCACACCTAGCCTACATGTAGTTCAAAATGGAAACCTGCAGTGTTGCATCCCCACGCATGACAATCTTTAATAAATTCACACATCTTTTAACCCTAACCAGGCCATGTTATTTTGGCTATGCTCTGGCGGGGGGGGGGGGGGGGGGGTGGGGGATTCCACCCCCTCCCCCCTGAGATCTCGGCCGTCGAATGCGCGGCCGCCACAAAATTTTGCACGCAGATAGCTTGCAACATAATCCACAAGATTGCATTGTTATTTTTTTGAAATGATACATTTTTAATTAATTATGCAAATTTATGCAGAAATCCCCTTTTTGTCTGTAAATCACTGAATATGCTAATTTTGTGCATGAATATTCTTTATGACTTAATTAATAGGTTTTGAACACTAAAAAATGCGACAGCCAAAATCCCCCCCCCCCCACCCCCCCCCCCCCCCCCCCCCCCCCGGCCTGGCTAGGGTTAAGCAGGAGATTGATGCAAACAATACAGGACAAACCAGGAAGTTTGAAGGGAAATATTAATATACAATTGAGTGCTCAGTCTCTCAACAATCCACATGCCGGCTGTACTTTGACTCTGTTTGCATATTGCATAAAGCAAACATACTTGAAGTCTGGAAATGCCCACAAAATGCATACAGTCAAATCTGCATGTGACCAAGTGACCACCTAAGGGAAACAAAAACAGGGGCCACTGTATACAGGTGGACCTCTTTATACAGGTTCCATAACACTGTTTTTTTTTCTCTGCAGGGGATCAATTTTGGTGGCTTCTATAGGCAGGTTGGCTGCTATAGCCCAGTGGCCACTAAGACGGGTTTGACTGTATATATACAGTGGACTTATTTTAACAAACACTGTCAGACAAGTATATAAGATTACTTTTCAAAAGAATCTGTTATTATATCACGGTTGCTCAAACATCGAAGCACACATGTTATTTGAACTTTGAGATCAGAAAATTGTTTTCTTAAAAATGTTGGTTTTTGTTATGCGAGTTTGAACTTTAACAATAGTCAATTGTTTGGGGTTAGTTCAGTAAGACTGAACGTTATGATTGTGGCTTGTACTTGTGAACTTAGCATGGTAAATCTTCACATTGAGATACAACCCTAGACAAATATGAAAAGTATGTACAGGACTGTTAAGGGAACATTTTTACTCTTTCTAAATGTATCATTACTTGGGAACGTTTGAAAATGAATGTCTGTCCTTTTTTTAAAATATCTCTAGAGCTGCTTTAATTATTGTGAAACATTTTGGTTGCTTCTTGTTTTAATCCGATATAAGCCATACAAACATGTAATATGTCTATTGAAGATATAATCTCCTCAATTTATTAATTTCATTACCTGCAATCAATTCTACAAGAAATATATTACTCGATATAAAAGCTAATGTATGTTCATTATTAGCAACATATGTAACAACAAATTCTACTGTTTAAATATTTACTTAATATCAAATCACATATATGGCAGGCATATTCATTCACCTTATAAATGTATGTTTAGTTTTATATTTTGAACTGTCCGTTGGGTGAGATAGAACTTTTTGTTGTAAAACCTGTAAATATTTCATTATTTTAGAATTATGAACATCAACCAACATTGCAAGTTAAGTCTGTTGTTTACCCATTCCTTTGTATAATAAAACAAATTAAAAACAAGACTCGTAGCATTTTTCGTGAAAGATCGTTCAATTTTTAACACGCCTCTGTGTTTATATGCATGTGTAATACATGTAGGTCTGTCTACATGCATTTTGTAAATTTTGTTAATTTGTGAGTGTGCGAATTCTGAATATATATGCATATTTTTTGTATTTGTGTGTGCATGTTTCTGTGTGTGAATTACGAACATGCATTAGTGTATTGTGTGTGTAGGTGTGGTTGTGTGAAGGTGTATGCATGTGTTTTGTGAAGGTGTATGCGTGCGTGTTGAGTGTGTATGTGTGTATGTGTGCATGCGGGTGTGTGCGTGTGTGTGTGTGTGTGTTTTGTGTCTATGTTTGTAAGATCTAATTACATGATTGGTAGTATGTGGTTGGATACTTTGAATCATGAACAAAACTTACAACAAAACAACTCAAAAATAATAATATAATAATAGTCATTTATTTAAGAAACAGTAAGAAACAAAAAGAAAAGAACGAAAATAACAATTCCCCCCCAAACAAAAAACAAACAAACAAATAAAACAGTTGGAAAGTGCTTATTACAGGTGCTATTCACCTACACATTAATTTAAAAATTGGCATAGGCTATTCTTTTATAAATCTACAGTACTACAGTATCTTAATGGAGCAGCAAGTGAAACAATCAGAAACGTCTGAATAGAAACTGGTTTTCCGCTCTAGTTCATACCATGATGGAGTTATATTATAACACTATATGATTCATATCACAATTTGGCACAAGTTCCCTTTTATTTCTCCCAGCGGGGAAACATCCTCGTTTTTAAACCCGTTATCTAGCCTTTTCACTGGCATAACGTATATATATTTTTGTCATATGAAGTAAGATAAGAACATCAGTTAGCGTGATCAGGCACAAAAGTCCAGCATATTTGAAAAGCTTTAAAATTGTTCCAAAAGGCGCTATGAATCCACTTTCCATACAAATTTAGTTAACAATATCAGTACATGATTCATAAGCTACGTAGCTATCTAGAAATCCAAACTTTAAGACAGATAAGACAATCAAAGTCAAATTAAAGAACGTTCCATTTTCATATTCCCATATATAGGCATGTGTAGACAAAGAAACCTGTTTTTCTCCAAATTTGAAAACGTGGATTTAGCGCCTTTTGGAATTAAAGGGATAGTACAGTATTGGTAAGGCTGAACTTTAGTAACCAAACCTGGATAGGCGAAGCCTATTTTTCTTTGCTCACTTTTAATCACTCTTTTAATCATTATAAACTAATAGTTATAACTCCACCATGCTCGAAAGGTATAAATTACAAACGACTAAGTAAAAAGCCCGTTATCGTTCAAATTAGAGCCATTAAAACACAAGAGGGCGCTTTCTAAAAAGGCATTGGTTTCAACCATTTTTCATACAAAATTATGCATGTGATGTTTTATTGAAATAATGATTAAATAGAGAGATCATCAACAACTATTTAAAAAACGCTTTTGAAAATTCTTGGAAAAGTGCAAGCATTTAAAAAAAAAATTTTTTTTAATCATCTAATTATTCATTGGGCCCCAAATAATTATAAGATCAGATATATTTATTGATATTTCAGCCGTTTCTGGGTCGATTTTGACCAAATAAAGTTTATTCTGCCATTAAAATTGCATGTTCTCTCAAATTCGACACTCAGTTTTTCATTACCTCACAAACAAATTGTGATGTGCAGCGCCCTCTCTACCAAAACTAAACTACCCCTTTAAGCTCTTCATTTATAGTTTGACTAAAAGTCGGGCTGATCAGCAAGTTCTACGTATCTACATTCATACATTGAATACAAATAATTTAGACGTTGCTGCATAAAGAGTTAGGCATATGTATACCACCAAGTCCAACAAATTAAACGCAACTTTTCGCTTTGACGCAGATCCATAGCATACTTAATTCAAGTGCAAGTTTGGTTTGATATAAAACGGAACAGCTGCACGTGCGATCGATCCATATTTATTTTGAGCTAATGCAGATTGTTGTGTCTAAAATCAAGTCAAGTACAGGAACAATTTGCCTTTGATTATCCTTATGCAATTGCAAAAGTGTGTTAAATTGCACCAAAGTTGCATTTTTGGTTTAATATACGCATCTACCCCTCCCCCCCCCCCCCCCACCCCCATTAGTCCGACCACACCACACCACGTTATAATTTATGTAGCTAGCTCAAAGACATTGTCATCACTGGCGTATATACATCTGATATAGTGATATATCAATTGTTCAAGAGGAGGATCTATTTACCCCCCCCCCCCCCCCCCCCCCTCCAGAACGAAAGAACGTGCTTCAGATATACGCCTCGCAATTTCTCGCAATACGGTCGCCCCGGCAACTTTTCCGTTGTCAGTAACACTATAAATAGTTTTGTCCTAATTGTAACTTTAATACACTCCTTAATTATCTCCACTGACAGAGAGCGATCCGAGGGGCGAGAAATCACGCAGAGGGGAGATACATTGCCCCCCTCCACCCCCCCCCCCCCCCCCCCCCCCGGCCTCCACCCACTCTATGCACCCTCACCGCACTCGGACTCTGCCACCGCCAGCGTTTTCTCATCTCGAGTTTATCTACTTCATCTACCTTAATCGAATATTGAACTTGTGGTGCCACGCACAAGTTCACGATTCATGGCGGGCATACTATTACTATAAAGCTCATGCAACATTCAGTCTCTATACTCTATAGTCTGCTCCATTTAGAATTTGCATGGGTGACAGTACGAAGTCCGATATGAAAGACCATGTAGAAACGGTAATTTCTGTAGGTTCTGTAGGTTTCTGTAGGTTCTGACTAATAAATGAATCGTATTATCGCAATAGCCTCGTACTGCACGCAACCGCTGTTTTACAAAACAATTCATAAGGGTTCATAACCTGCGTGTTTATTCAGAAGAGTCTTGTCTATTCAAACTACAAAGCAGATCTACAATACTACTATAACAGGAGGGCCTTAATTATATAGACCCAACATGGCTTGTTATGATGTGTGCGTGGTAGGAGCTGGTTTGACAGGATCTGCCGCAGCCAAATGGCTGTCCCTGGAAAAAGGAATCAAGGTTTGTCTGATCGGACCGTCTGAGCCGACTGAACAGGTAATTATATATCATTATTTATAATGTAACATACAAAAAAATAATAATAATATACATTTATGTTATCTCTCCTTCTATACTACCGGCAGTGGCATAGCATGATACCGTGGCTAAATTGATAGGACTTGAACAGACAATTTGTATAATTCATCTTTTTGTTACGCTTTATCTGGCGCCTATGACATTGGTAGTGGTAGACAAATATAATGGAACGTTCATACAAAGCGGGGTATCAGATGACTATGTTGATGTCTATGTTATAATTATATGTGCGCGTATATATATATAAACATGTATGCCAGGTATGTGCAACATGATATGCCAGCTTGTATGCAAATGAAGGAGAGGTAACTGTCGACTCAGATGTTATCATACACATGTGTTTGTTATTGCATTCAATATACCCTTCTGAAACTTTACTGTATTACGTATATATAAACGATCCACATAAAGCTTGATGAAAGTTGGTGCTTGAACCATTCATTGTTGTTGTTTTTACACACTGTATTATGATTTAGGAGATAATAAATACAGAGCAGTATTAATAGGTCTAACTGAAGTAACTACATGTATGATTGAGTGACCCCCGCATCGGCACCCTAAAACATTTCCGACAGTTTAAGACTTAAAAATCATTAAAATTTCTTGAAATTGTACTCCCATATTGAAAAAGTAGTGCAGATTCCGATGCGATGATCAGATTTGCGATATATTAATTATATTTCGAGATATCGCCTTCGAACGCGCGCGTTGTTTTTTGGCTTCACGAGTTCGAAGTGTTTTTAATACCGTCACCCCCTCAACCCTCATTGACAATGCACGCAACTCAAAATTTCTTGTGCGATGTTGGTATTATTTATCGTATTTACTTGTATTACTCGTAGCGGACGATCTACGCATTATTTCTCCTCAAAATTTCGACCAGTTCAGTTTCTAAGGGTAGCGCGCATCATCTCATGCGCGATTTTTTACAACACGCGCAAAAACAAATATTACGCGGGGTGCCGATATTAAAAACAGTGCCGATGTGTAGTACACCTACCATTACTAAGGATGTTGTCACTTATCACCGGATAGCGTAAACGGTTGCCCGACGAATATAAAATTTGCGAAATCAAAATTATCCGGTTGTGAAAGTTGTCTCCATTGCACAAAACTTTCCGCTGGATAGAAACAACGGACATCGCCTGACAAGGAACACATTCGCCGATTAAGAAACGGGCAAGAAACGCATTGAATATTTTGTTCTCCGTCAGGCGTCCGTTAACGCTATCCGGTAATATGTGACAAGGGCTTAAAAAGTAATACATTTATATTCGCTTTTGGGACCGTATATCCTATACAATGGCGCCATTTCAAATAATACACTACTATCACTGAAATTTCATTATTAGTACTTCTAAAGAAAAAAAAGATAGCGAGTAAAAGTTTTCAAGCATTATTAAGAATAAACATTTGTATGAAATGTATCATTTTTCATTGGAATGTTCTGTAGGAATGGGCGGGTGGCGATCGACAGGTATTCGGAGCTCACTATGACGAAGGGAGAATAACGAGAGAGTATGATGAGGATTACATCTGGGCTTTGCTCGCTCAACGATCGATCCAGGAGTACACCAATATCGAAGCAGAAAGTGGCAAGTATATATTTTAGTTGTTTCTTTATTTGGATGTATGTATTTTGTTTGGTTTGTTTGTTTGTTTTTGTTTAGTGTTTAATCAAATTCGGAGCTATAATAAGGGAGAATCACGAGAGAGTATGATGAAGATAATGATTATATCTGAGCTTTGCTTGCTCAACGATCGATCCAGGAGTATACACCAATATCAAACAGAAAGTGGCAAGTATATATTTTAGTTGTTTTTTTAGTTTGATGTATTTTGTTTTTGTTTAGTGTTTAATCAAATTCGGAGCTATAATAAGGGAGAATCACGAGAGAGTATGATGAAGATAATGATTATATCTGGGCTTTGCTTGCTCAACGATCGATCCAGGAGTATACACCAATATCAAACAGAAAGTGGCAAGTATATATTTTAGTTGTTTGTTAGTTTGATGTATTTTGTTTTTGTTTAGTGTTTAATCAAATTCGGAGCTATAATAAGGGAGAATCACGAGAGAGTATGATGAAGATAATGATTATATCTGGGCTTTGCTTGCTCAACGATCGATCCAGGAGTATACACCAATATCAAACAGAAAGTGGCAAGTATATATTTTAGTTGTTTTTTAGTTTGATGTATTTTGTTTTTGTTTAGTGTTTAATCAAATTCGGAGCTATAATAAGGGAGAATCACGAGAGAGTATGATGAAGATAATGATTATATCTGGGCTTTGCTTGCTCAACGATCGATCCAGGAGTATACACCAATATCAAACAGAAAGTGGCAAGTATATATTTTAGTTGTTTTTTAGTTTGATGTATTTTGTTTTTGTTTAGTGTTTAATCAAATTCGGAGCTATAATAAGGGAGAATCACGAGAGAGTATGATGAAGATAATGATTACATCTGGGATTTGCTTGCTCAACGCTCGATCCAGCCTTCCAGGAGTATACACCAATATCGAAGCAGAAAGTGGCAAGCATATATATTTTAGTTTGTTTGTTTCTTTGTTTGGATACATTGTTGGTTGGGTTGTTTGTTTGTTTTTGTTTAGTGTTTGATCAAATTCTGAGCTATAATAAGGGAGAATCACGAGAGAGTATGAATGATGAAGATAATGATTATATCTGGGCTTTGCTTGCTCAACGATTGATCCAGGAGTACACCAATATCGAAGCAGAAAGTGGCAAGTATAACATATTTTAGTTTGTTTGTTTGTTTCTTTGTTTGGATGTATGTATGTTGTTTGGTTTATTTTTTTGTTTAGTGTTTAATCAAATTCGGAGCTATAATAAGGGAGAATCACGAGAGAGTATAATTTATGAAGATTATATCTGGGCTTTGCCTGCTCAACGATCGATCCAGGAGTACACCAATATCGAAGCAGAAAGTGGCAAGTATATATATTTTAGTTTGTTTCTTTCTTTGTTTGGATGTATGTTGTTTGGTTTGTTTGTTTGTTTTTGTTTAGTGTTTAATCAAATTTGGAGCTATATAACTTGGATAATCACGAGAGAGTATAATTTATGAAGATTATATATCTGGGCTTTGCTTGCTCAACGATCGATCCAGGAGTACACCAATATCGAAGCAGAAAGTGGCAAGTATAACATATTTTAGTTTGTTTGTTTGTTTCTTTGTACTACTACTCATATATTTTATTTGTTTGTTTCTTTGTTTGGATGTATGTTTGGTTTAGTTTTTTGTTGGGTGAATCTGGGCTTTGCTTGCTCAACGATCGATCCAGGAATATACACCAATATCGAAGCAGAAAGTGGCAAGTATAATATATTTTATTTGTTTGTTTCTTTGTTTGGATGTATGTTTGGTTTAGTTTTTTGTTGGGTGAATCTGGGCTTTGCTTGCTCAACGATCGATCCAGGAATATACACCAATATCGAAGCAGAAAGTGGCAAGTATATATTTCATTTTTTTGTTTGTTTGATGTCTGTATGTTGTTTGGTTTGTTTGTTTGTTTTTGTTTAGTGTTTAATCATATTCTTAGCTATAATAAGGGAGAATCACGAGAGAGTATGATGAAGATAATGATTATAATATATGGGATTTGCTTGCTCAACGATCGATCCAGGAGTATACATACACCAATATCGAAGCAGAAAGTGGCAAGTATATATTTTAGTTGTTTGTTTGTTTGATGTATGTTTGTTGTTTGTTTGTCTGTTTGATTGTTTGAATGTATAATGAATATGTTCGTTAGTTTGCTTTGTGTTTTATTAAATTCGAAGCAATATATGACGAAGGGATAATAATGACTTAATCAAGGAATGCATACTTGCCAACTGTCCCGTTTTTAACGGAATTGTCCCGTTTTTGAATTTTTTAGAAGTGTAAAATCGGGACGTCCCGATTTTTAAGTTAAAAAATAAATTTTTTTTTTTTTTTAATACTTTACTTTATTAAATGTATAGAAACAACATTTAAACGTAAATCTGACCAAATCTTACCTAGTAATTTTGGAAGAACTATGAAAAATGGGTCGAGAATGCATTTAATACTCAAAAACGTCAAGGCCTGGACCCCTGTCTCAATGGACTTTGTGCTTGCAATGTGCACTTCCCGCACACTTGTGCAATTATGCTGCGACTTTGGACCCCCAGCCAATTTTGTCCCTCTTTCCAAAATTCAAATGTTGGCAAGTATGGGAATGTATACCGCCATATTTTAAGAGGAAGCGTATATTTTAGTTTAGTTTGTTGAGTTAAGAATGTATACAGTTCTGGTAAACACAATGTATGTTCGTTTGGTGTTTTATGAAATGTGGAGCTATTATGATGAAGGGATTATACAACGAGACTCAGAGAGTATGACGAGTATGGGATTAGCTTGCTAGAAGATCAATCGAAGACGACGAAGAATACAGCCATATTGAAGAAGAAAGTTGCAAGTAAATAAAATAAATGTGTTCGTTTAAATCGTTGAATGTTTGTATGGAATAAAAATTGAACTTGTGGCTCACAATTAACACATTTTAGAATAGCATTGAGAGTATAATGAGGATAACATATGGATATTGTCTGTTCAAACATAAATCCAGGAGTATATATTATTTGTTTGTTACTTGATTTGCTTGTTTGTATATACCTTATACAAATTAATGGGAATATATGAATAAAATTTAAAAAAGGAATAGAGAGATATTATGATATGAACAATAGTATATGTTCCTTGAAAACAATTAATGTATTTTACATATATACATTGTATGTCATATATATCTTCCTTTTTTAACCATTATTATACCAGATTCATTAGTATTCTACATCGATCAGGGATCAAATTCAATGAGGAGGTTGGCAGCGTCTTCATCGCCGACAGGTCGTCCGACTGAGTAGGCTAGCTAGGATGTCAAGAGAAATATGCTGATCCTAATCAAAGCACTTCAGAGTGTGAAATCCACGACCGTGCATCCTTCCAAACCATATTCCCTAATCGTTGTAGAATATATATATTCAGACAATTTATATTTATAATTTGTATGACATCCGTTTCCTGGATATTCTACGATCAGGAATCAAATTCAATGAGGAGATTGGCAGCGTCTTCATTGCCGAAAAGTCGTTTCATTTGCTCGAGGATGTCGATCAGAACACACTCAGTAATTGTCGGAGCAGAGATCGAAATAAACGATCTAATCCATATTTCGTTCCCTTTAGTTATATTTAGACATTTATATCTATCGTTTTGAAATATGTCATCCACTCGTCCGATACTTTAATCATCAGGAATCAAATTTTATGAGGAGGTTGGCATTGTCAAGTCGTCCGATTTGCTGGAGGACGTTAAGAGAAACACTCTTGTGGTCGGAGTAGAGATCGAAATCTACGACCTTAATAATAGCTTTCTAAACCATATTATTTATGTTTATTTATATTTATTAGACATTTAAATCCATTCTTATAAAAATATGTCATCCATTTTCTGAAACTTTAATCATCAGGAATCAAATTCTACGAGGAGGTTGGCAGCGTCTTCGTCGCCGACAAGTTGTCCCATTTGATGGAGGATTGTAAGAGGAACACTGTCATGGTCGGGGCAGAGAACGAAATCCAGGACCGCGCAACCTTCCAAACCAAGTTCCCGTACCTCCACCTCGACGCGAACAGCCAGTGCATCTGGACGCCCCAGAAGGCGGGCTACATCAACCCGAGGAGGCTAATCGAAGCGCAGCATCGGATCGCCGCGGCCCACGGGTGCGATCTCATCCGGGACGTGGTCATCAAGGTCAGTATTGTCGCGATACGGTAACCCATTATGGCCTAATTCCACTGTACCATTTCTCCTTCCGTGTCCTATCCGACCAAAATGTTGCCGAACGGTCAGTAGCTAGCACATTTTGAAGATTCATGACGTTGTTTTTGGGGAGGAAAGAAATATATTTTATGAAAGGATATGTCGCAATCATGGCAATTTAAATAATAAGAGCAATTCCATTTCCCCTTTATATAGGTAACGGAGAAGACGCCATCAGGAACAGGCGATAATGAACAGACTGTGAGAGTAGTAACCAAGAGCGGGCGGGAGATCCGCGCGCGGAGAGTGCTCCTCTGCACAGGGTCTTTCACCAACTACTTCGACCTGCTTCCGCCCGGCGTCACCCTGGACGTCAATCTGTGCAAGAACATCGTGGTCAAGGCGGAGATGACCGCGGACGATGTCCGGAGGATGTCCGATATGCCCAGCATCCTTCTCATGAACAGAGAGTCCTATGCGCTGCCACCGATTAAGTACCCTGACGGTAATGATCACTGATGTAGTATATTCGTTTTAATATGTTACATGTGAACCATAATGCCTTTTATGCCTTTAAGGCGAAACACATGTCAAATTCAAATACAGACAATATAATGCAATATAAGACATCCTCATATCGCCTCCAAAAGTTCCTAAAGAATATGTGTGAATCTATTTTTTATATTTTACTTAAACCTGGCTTGAGTGACTTCCCTTTCTTTATTGAAAATGTAGAGAAACATTACCTCAAATAATAGAATTCATATCAATATATTGTAATTTTTTTTTTTTTTAAACAGTGGAACCTCATGATAGAACCTCATGATCATGAACCTCATGATCCACAAATTTTGTGGATTTGGACACTTTACAGGTATGACTTAGGATCTTTGTGAAAGAGGTTCCACTGTGTATTCATGTAGTAACATATTATAGCCCCAAAATGACAAACTATATGCTCAAACTATATGCTCATGCTTTCATTTATTTTCCCCAGGGAAATACTACCTCAAGATGGGCAAGTGGTTCGTTTTGGAAAATGAGATTGAAAACGTTGAGGCTGGAGCGAAGTGGTTCCGGAGCAAGGCCAGGGAACATGGATTCATCCCAGACATTGTAAAGGTTATGAAAGAGCTTCTTCCGGGTGAGTGTTATGTAATATATATTAGCGTGGTCGGATTGATGGGGGGAATCAGGCTACCTCATGTATTTCTTTATTATTATTACACAGATTACCCCCTGATGTTTTGTAGCAATTTTTTTTTCTTTCTTCAAATTATTTGGGGGCACTCGTACCCTCATTGCTACACCACTGAAATTGAATACATGTACAATTCGATACATAGAATCCAACTTTCATATTTTTGTTATCAGCTAGTTCTATGTCAGGCAAACCAACAACAAGCTTTCTGGTTGCCAGGCACAATCTGTCTTCATAAGATACGCAAACAATTGTGCAATTATTATTTTTAGACAGCAGCTGCATTTGTTCTTGGGTTATATTGCACCATTTGACACCTGTTATAACAAATTAAAAATATGATATACCAATAGTGGGTATAATTTAATTTGCGGACTACAGTAATCTAGAGTGAAATCGATTACCAGTATATTTTTTTGGGGTGTTTGCCAAAGTAGAGGGGTAAATATTTACTGATGATAGAAAGATGGAAGATGGTATTTTCAAGTTTGACAATGAAATTATAATTTTCTTTAATTTGTATTTGTTTTGTTTTGTTTCAGACATGAAACTCGTTTCGCTGCATCCAGATTGTTGTGTCGCCACTGTCACCCCAACAGGTCAGCTGTACTGTGACATGGTCACTCCTCGGGTAGGGGTCCTGACCGGGATGAACGGATTAGGTGCAAAGTCCAGCAACGAGATAGGCCGCATGGGGGCGCGATTAATATCACGAGGCCGCTGGGATTACGACCTACCGGCCGAGCTCTTCAAGCTACGCTACAAGACTGATCCAAAGCAGCCTGCCACCAGCAAGCTATGATCCACACATCCATACATAATTATGTGTGAATTTTAAAGGGATTTGTGTCATTGAATTATTAAGGGGGGGGGGGGGGGGGGGGTTTAGAAAACTTGCATGTTGGGTAGTGTCATTATCCTTGAAACCTGGCCACATATTCCTTAAAGCCTGCTAGCTTAGTTTCAAGTTACATCTATGAGGATGATAGGGCAACGATCAATACAAGAGTTTTCCTTTTCACTAAATATTGTTACTCCATCGGGTTAAGCACAAATGTATAAAACCCAGCGCACACAGAGCCGACTCGATCCGATCCGACTGGTTTTCAGTCAGGCTAGAGGCGGTTTCGCTCAGTCGGAGCCGATTCAACATGTCAATTCAGCCTTGAATGACCCCTGACTGGCTCCTGATTGGCAAATTCAGAGTTTATGGGGCAAGGCATACTGGGGGCATACTGGGCCGATCTGACTGAAAACCGGCACTCAGATTGGGTCGAGTCGGGTTTTGTCTGCGCCTGGCTTTACCCTCTAGGCTAACCCTAATTGGCAACTATATAAGGACTTCTAGTCTTGATGCATACTCAGCCCTGTCATCTTAACAAAAGGCTTAGAATCAAATTATGTTAGCGTTTTATAAATATTACACTATTTTTAAATCGTCACTTTATTAGGAAATACATATCTCAGGACACTGGCATATAATTGCCAGCGCAGGGCAGTAAAATAGTATAATAAACGATATAAAATATATTACAAAAGATATCTAACACTTGTAATTAAGTAACTAATGCTAGTTTCAAAAGTGCTCTCTAAGAAGATATTATACAATGGAGACAAAAGGGATAGTACAGTTATAATTCCATGATGCTTGAATGGTAGTAAAACATATATAAAGGGTTAAGTTACAGGGCTGTTTTTTAATTTCTTTTAAACAGCTGATAACACAAGAAAGTTTCAATCATTTTTATCAACAAATGTGAATGTGATGTTTGGTTAAAAATCATTATTCAATATAAGAGATTATCAAAAACCATTTTGGTACGTGTAGGTTTTTGAAATTATTTTCTTAAATTATTGAATAAAAGTTGGTCCCCCAAATGTACTCCAATCAGATATAGTTATGGATATTTCAGCTGTTTCTGAACCGATTTTGATCACAAAGTTGATTCTGTCTTTAAAATTGTATGCTCTTTTAAATGTTACACTTTACAGTTTTTCATTATCTCAGAACAAAGTTATGTCTCAAAGTGCCCTTCATACTAAACTACCTCTTACAATTTATACGTGCCTAAATGATTATGTGAGGTGGTATATCCAGAAAAAGATCAGTACAATTTAGAGCTTATATCTCATTGGCAATCCCGGTATACTCAGGATTATTATTCATGAAAGTGTGTGATTTACAGGAAACTCATGGAACATTACTATGCTCGCCTATCGGAAGTGATATAAATTATGATATATAATCATACACATGTTGGTGTATCAAAAACATAAGTGAAAATGGCCATTGTAATTAAATGTACCGTATAATATTGTATGTGTGAATACATGTCAAATTCAGAGAAAATAGCTCTACTTGAAACTCAGTCACAAGTTATATTGCCCAACTACTGAAAAAACAATATTTTCAAACGACTACCAAAAAAAAAAGACGGGAAGAAATTGTCAAAATACCGGCGATAGATTCTCCCCCACCCCTGCAGGAACTAAAGGGTGACGTTTCATCACTTATCATTATATATGTACCACAACTACACATGTACACAGTATTTGGTAATTTTAAAATTCTGATTTAATAAAAAAAAAATCTTGAATATCAATTATTTGATGCCTTCATATGAAAAGATTATTTTTTATAAATTGTTTTTTTTTACATTGTAATCATGTACTTCTAAGCATACGCCTATGATGAGAGTATAACAAAATTGTAAATAATCTTTTTAAATTCTGAAATGTAATAAATATATATATTTAAATATAAAGCAAAGTTACAAATTGTGTCTTCTTGGGGATCCGATGATGTGTGAGTTTGGGAGGATATCAAAAAATAATGTGCTACTGAACCTTAAACAAAATGTACACAAAATTTCCAATAATAATAATTATTCACTGTAATTTGTCCTAGACATAAGAAATTGTCATACAAAAGGTCGTGTCCTAAGGTGATAACTAGTGTGTCGTATATAGGATATCCTGAGTCTTATTGGGTCCCTCGTGTCCTTAGGCGATAAATTGTGTTAAATAAGAGTCAACTACCAAAGTTGTTATTCAAATCACTTGATATGAGGATATCTGAACCAATTTTTTATCAAACAAACATTGTTTTGCTTTGCTCTTGCAACTCTTACACACAGTTTACCTGCACCTCGCAAAAGTTCCATTTTTTAATCGCCCTCTAAACAAGACTCGAGACTTTATCGTCCCATTATAAAAGTATACAGGGAATAAAAACCCATACAAGTTATAGATTGTAAAAGAGAACCACAAACCACATATTTATCTATCAAATCAAAAAGATTATAATCATGTCAAAGGTGATGTAAACAGAGTTGCCAACCCTTCCTGATGGCTCCCATAATTCGTTTTTTGATGGGTCACATGACACTCATTTCAATGCTTTTTAAAAAAGATTATTCCCATAATGCTGTATTGAATTGATAGAATCCTCCCTGACTTCTGAATTAATTCTCCCGGAAAGCTGAATGGAAAGGTTGGCACCTCTGTTTTTACAGGCTTCCACAACAATTTCAACAGTTTTGCAAACAATGCCATAAGGGCATCAATGACTCATAACAGCATTAGTATTCCAAAAATAAATCAGACTCTCTTGCCTTTCATTGTATATACAAAATTGTATTCTATCATCCAATTCCCACATCATACAAAGTATACCGGAATACATTTGTCGTTAAAAGTACTGGCAGGCCAAAAGCTAAATTTTTGATCAAAATATTATTATAATGACTATAACATTAAAAATATTTCAAATACTGTAATCTAATTTGAATACATACATGTACTTGCAGTATTTACTCACAAGTATTAATATACTGCAATAAATTTACAATGAGAGAAACCAATCCGTTTCCAAACTGCTTTCTAATATGTCAAGAATCTTATTTCTGTTTTTAATTACCTACAAAACATTTCTGACACATCGCTTTATTTTTCTGTACAAGAAACATCAATATGATGTTCTCTCTATATATTTTATATATATATTAGGAAAACATAAAAAGTTAATAAATACTCTGTAAAAATATATTTAGATGATATTCAGCCATAGGCCTTTGTCAAACAGACTTATTTTCAATTCATGCATTAACAAAATAAAAAGCATCTCTAAAGCCTGCGTCACAAATCAAATTTATAGATCGCAAGAGAGTCGCCGAATTTCAAATCGCCAGGGAGTCAAGCGTATTTTTTCGCTCCCTGTCACATATTGGACGGGGCTCGGGCGAACCCTATGGACATCATTAATCAGAAATCCGGCGCCCATCAGTAAACAAAAGGAATCGGGCGAAAATCGCTGAATTTGGGAGCAGGTTTCGATGCCCTGCGAACGTCGGCCGACCCCTAAAAAATGCGGCGGAGCCCGCAATGATCGAGCATACACCGGCAGTACTCCTGGCGAAAATGCCCTTTTGAGCTCGCAGAGAAGTCGGGCTGGCTCCGTTTTTTATTTGTGACGGCCCCTTAGGGACGCCAAATTGCAGTAGCGCGCAATGCGGGGCAAGAAGTATGTACGCAATGTGAAATGTCACAAAAGAATGAGAGGGAGATGGAGATAGGGAGGGAGAGGGGGAAGAGACGGAGAGTGAGAAAGAGGGAGAGGGGGATGATTAATTAATTGAAAACAAATCAAATGTGACATTCAGTCCATTTGGTTGGATGCATCCCAGATGGAATATCATGCTCTCCTCTCTCATTTTCCTCTCTTCGTCCGTTCGGAAAGGCCAGATATCTCGAAATCGCCGATGCCATGGCCCGCAGCCTTGAAATGCTAGGCGACCGGAAATCCTTCCAGGTTGAGCCGGGTTGATCTCAGATGCTCTGTCGTCTTGTCAGCCAGCTCTCTCTTGGTCTCCACGCCTTGGTGTCCATCCCTTTGATTTTGACTACAGCATACCCGATCCCGGAGTACTTTCGAAACAAGTCGCGAAACATGGGCTAAAATCACGACCTTCATGTATCTCGGTCACTTATAACCTACTAGAATACTTGTACCGCAGTTTAAAGATGTCGGCGGGCAGGTCATAATCCCAGGACCCCCTGGAGATCATGAGTGCGCCCATCCGTCCGATCTCGTCGCTGGACTTTGCTCCTTGACCGGTCATCCCCATCAGGGCCCCGAGACGAGGGGTGATCATGTCGCAGTACGGACGGTCAGTCGGCGTGTGGGAAGACACGCAGCAAGAGGTGGACACTGACAGAGGGTTCAGGTCTGAAGAGAAAAAAGAAATGAACCCAGAAAACGATATATAATTTTCTCATAATAATCAATATTGTTAATTTTTTTTCTTTCTTCTTCTGTGCATCAGGAAAAGCATATCACCCAATCCTAAGAAATTACTTTTCTACATATTGCAAACAAAAAATATAACCTGCTCTTACATTTTAGAAAGATTTTGAGGATATCCAGACCTTGATCCTTCCACTCATCCTGTTCTCCACCGCTCCTGAAGCAGACAGCAACTTCCTGTAGCCATTGCATTTGAAAGCCATTAACAAACCAATCATCAAAAAGTATTTTCTTCATTAATTGGCAAAAAAGTACTTTGAGAAAAAAACCTTTTCTCACCCTTTAGAAAGCTTTTGAAGATATCCAGACCTTGATCCTTCCACTCGTCCTGTTCTCCACAGCTCCTGAACCAGTCAGAAACTTCCTCAAGACTTTGCAGCACTGAGCCTCTAGAATTTCGTCCAATCTTCACATAGTACTTTCCTTCAGGTTTGATGAAAAAGAAAATACAAATTCAAATTTTTGAGTTATTGTTGAAGTTTCATGATATTTAGAATAAAAACTACAATGTATTTTAGTTATTTCGAAAAGGGTTTCATCGGAAGTACCTCCAAACAAGGATCTTTGTGGCTCGATGTTGAGCACCGTTCCAGCGATCCGGAGGTCTCAGGTGTGATTCCCGGCAAAGCCAGTTTTTCTGTCCTCAATTTCATTTAGTTATTTCTAATGTATAAAAGCAGCTTCCAAAAAGTTGCAGAAACATGTTTATTAGATCTACAACATGTTATTTGATATTGTTAAATTGGATGTTAAGATTAGAAATAAAACCAGAGGGAAGATGCATTTTGATGAAAGATTTTTTCTTTCTTTTTTCTTTACAGTTCCAGTGGAGTAGATCAATCCTACGATTAATCGTGAATCTTTATGTTACAGGGCCCTGGTGTGACATCACAGATTTATCAAAAAGTCACCCAAGAGGGCAGCATATTACAAGATTTTGATAAAAACTTTGAAAATCATATCATAATTCTTGATTAGAATATCTAAATCTGCTCAAACTTTTGCTGTAAGGTTTCTAAATGGTTTTCCATTCACCAAATTTTCTTGTAGAAAATTCTCCTTTAATTGGGAGAAATCAAATGCTAAAACTAGCACAATACAGGGGAACCTTGTTATAACTAGATGGATCTTCGACTGCGCGCAGTTGAAAATTTTGCCTCCGCTATGACGCGATTTTTAATATCAAGCCCAAAATAACGTGCACTGAAATTTTTTTTTTTCCATTTTGAGTTCTGTGACCATGACCATAGACCCCAAACTTTGATGGCTACATTGGCTCCCAAGAAAAATTCAGGTACCAAGTTGATTGAAATCTGACATTCAGTTCTTGAGATTTTGCCATTACAAGCCATTTTTGCATATATATTGAGTCATGTGACCTTGACCTTTGACCTCATGACCCCCCGAATCTAATCTAATCATTGCCACCCCGATGTGTATGTAACTCATTCCAAGTTTGAAATTGATCCGTCAAACGGTTCTTGAGATATTGCGAGAACGAGGCATTTTTTAACATATATTGAGTCCTGTGACCTTGACCTTTGACCTCATGAACCCCAAAATCTAATCAGATCATTGTCTCCCCAATATATACACTCATACCAAGTTTGAATTTGATCTGTCAACCGGTTCTAGAGATATCGCGAGAACGAGGCATTTTTTAACATATATTGAGTCCTGTGACCTTGACCTTTGACCTCATGAACCCCAAAATCTAATCAGATCATTGTCACCCCAATATGTACACTCATACCAAGTTTGAAATTGATCCATCAACCGATTCTAGAGATATCGCGAGAACGAAAACGGGACGTACGTACAGACGTAATGTACGTACGGACGGACGGACGGACAACCCGAAAACATAATGCCTCCGGCCACTTCGTTGGCGGAGGCATAAAAAGCTCTGATATTACAAAATTAACTTATACCAAGTTGACTTTGCTAGTCTAAGCTCTTTGTATTCTTTTGTTGTACCCTGATATAACAAGATAATTTTGCTAGTACAAAGGTCCTCGTTGTAACAAGTTCCATTTAATTGCAAATTTAAAACAAAATGAAAGAAGCTTCTGGTACCAACCAGCAGAAGGGCTTTTTAGCTTATTTGTTAAAGAACTAGTCTAGCAATGGAGAAATCTTTGGTTCAAATCCTGGGGTAACCCTATTTTCTTTGCTCATTTTCATACAAATTTATTTTAAAAATACAGTGGAACCACTTGTCTTTATAACCATCTCTGTTATATAACAATGTACCTGATAAAGCCAGGTCGTTTCACAGGTCCAGGTTCTTTGCATTTTATTGTTTTTTAAGCCCTGATTACAAAGATATCCAGTTTAACTAGGTAACTTCAATGGACCTAATGTGCTCATTATAATGAGGTTTCACTGTACAGTAAACTAACCATCTGGATACTTGATCGGCGGCAAGATGTAGACACTCTCTCCAGGCGGTCTCGACTTGATAGCTGGCATGTCTGCAAGCCGTCTTGCGTAATCCTCACTCACTTCCGCTTTCACCACAATCGTCTTGCGTGGAAAGAAGTCTATCTGCTTATCCCCCGGCAGCAAGCGATGGAAATTTGAAAACGCGCCGGTGCAGAGGAGTACGCGTCGAGCGCGCAACTCTCGTCCGTTCTCGCACAAGATTTTGTGGACCTCACCATCTACTCCACCGGCCAGCTTCGCCTCTTGAACGGCAACAACCACCTCACTGTGAAGTTGGACATTAAACAAATAAACAAAGATTAAAAACTTAAGTTATCGCAATGAAGTAACGTGAACATCTTCATTAGTGTGTTTTTTTATGTCGCCTTTATTATAAAACAAACAATTAATTGTCAACTTAATTTTTCCCAAATTTAATGTATGTTGAAATTATGAATTAGATCATTAATAAATGGAATAGAAGTGTATTACATAATTTACATCCCTGGCATATAGAATTTTGTAGGATATATACTTGAAACTTTAATTCAACAGAGACCTGCTCACTACAGGAACCTGGTTTACTAATATCCCATTGGACTCTTTTTCTAGCTGGCAACATGTCTCAATTATTACTACATGTATACATGTATTTACAAATTGTTCATTTAAAGTCGTGTTCGGTATAAAATTGAATTTAATTCATTTAAAGTCTGGATATAATCAAGCGGATTTTCATGGCACCAACCTGATGATGTCACAGCCATGCGATCTGGCTATCTTCTGCTGGGCGGCAACCAGGGACCTGGGGCATATGTAGCCAGCATTCTTGTAGTTATACAGACAGTTCAAGTCATCTTTGAGGTGGAGGAAGGGAAATTTCTTCCGTAGGTCGGCTGGGCAGGTCATATTGAAACTTGTGGTGCCCATCTCTTGCGCGGTCTGCACGATGGAATCAATTTGGCCGCTGAACCAGAGCAGACCGACCTCTGAGAAAATGTTTAGACCTGTAATTTGAAGAAAGTGTTCCATTTTCACAATCTCTTTAAAATCAATGTTATTTTTAAATATTCATGGTACCCATCTCCTGGGCCCAATTCATAACATTTCTGCCATGGTTGTGAGTGTCCAATTATTGTAACAATTATGGCAACAACTGAAATGCTGCATTCTGATTGGCTGTTGACCTATTAAATAGTCACAACAATTGGACACTTACATGTACAACATGTACAACATGTGCGGGTTTGACCTGTACCTGATGACCAAGGGTAATAATAAAGCGCATAAAATAGGGACATGCAATTGTGCTTATGTGTTATGCGCTATATAAAAGTGTTTCATTATTATTATTATTATTGCAAAAGTTTTTTGAAATGGGGCTAGCTGATAATTCTTCCGTACTAAAAAGTCAACACCCGTGTGATATCCAATGCTACGGGAGGAAGAACAAGAAGGAGAAGAAAATATAACTTTCATTCTAGAAATTAACTTTTACTCCCCATGTGGCACAGTAGGGCAAGTGAAACCAAGATTTGTGGAATGTGGTGGCCCCAAACAAAGACAAACTTAAAGGGACTTAGTAACATTGTCCAAATCCTCAAAATAAAATTCTAATTCTAGCGGTTCCCTTATACCTTGTTGTATTCGTATTAACAATAAAATCACGGGACAGGTTTCGGTTTTTCAAATTTCCCTTTCGTTACAAAGATATGTATGATTGAAGTATTCAGATAAGAAAAACTCTGGGCGAGTTTTTCTTCTGTGTACAAAGTGAGTGCAGTGAGTTACTGAATATCCGCACTTTGCATTTTCGCTCATTACTTGGCCATACAATGTCCATTTGACTTGAAATTTTCACACAATACCCTGTGGACATATGAGATAACAACAATATACATTGCATCAACCATTCATCACTTTTTGCACATGTCAACAAAGTTACTAGATCCCTTTAAAGAATTATGATTTGATTACCCATTCGGGCAAGTAAAATTTGGCTTTAATGGCAGTTTGGTTTAATACCCAAAGCTAACTTTGAATGGCCCTGGGCAAGCGGGCCAGTGCTAATTTTGACCCTTTATATAACAGTAAAAACATGCTTTCAGAAGTTGCAATTGTAGGCTAAAAAAAAAACATGATTTTGCCAATTTCTTAAATTGTCAATTTTTTGTTCTGCAAGCATTATTTTTTGGTGGTGGTCCACCTGGGGGTCTAGTAACCCCCAAGCCCCCTCCCCTCCTCCATTAGCTACGCCCCTGGTCATACTAGCACTTGCCCTATTGCCCAGGGCAAGTAAAAATTGATGTTGGGCAAGTGAAATTTCATAAATGGCCTAGTTTGGTTGCCCGATTGGGCAACTACATGTAAATAATTGATCAACCTTGAGAGAATTATATAATTCCTTACGTGTAGATATCATCTTTAAGTGAGCAGGCAAGTACATTTTCTGTTCGGGCAAGTAACGTTATTATTATGTTAAAATTATGATTTTACTTGCCCGAATGGGCCACTAGAGACAAAAGTTAGTGTGGAGGCTCGTCTTACCACTTTGCTTTTCTATGTCTCGATATCTGTGAATAGATCTGTGAGCCAGGGTTGCCCAGATGTAGTCTTCGTCCATGTCTGTGGTGATGCGGCCTTTGTCATAGTAGGATGAAAATATCTGTCGCTTCTCCGACTTCCACTCCTGAAAATTAGAAGACATTATTTGTTTATAATTTTGCATTGATTTATTTCATCTTTTTTAAACAGGGTGGCCCACCCCATCAGTGATCTAACACTGTTCTCCAGGGGGCCCTGTAATATTTGCATGTTTGCAAGAACAAACATTTCTTAATTTGCAAACTAGGTAGAAATTACAGCACACAAATTTAAATACCTTACAAACTGGACTATATACAAAACAAATATGATTAGCAGCAACATTCTTCAAAATATTATATTACTAAATGAATTTGATACAATTATCATAAGTATATATATTTTTTTATATGTTCATATCTGCAGAAGATATTGGTATCTCGTTTGATTTATTCATGGTATTTATTATTAACATGCATGGCAGCAAATAAGCTATTAAAATTGCATGAATTATGGATTAAAGGGATCTAGTAACTTTGTTGACATGTGCAAAAAGTGATGAATGGGTGTTACAATGTATATATTGGTGTTATCTGATATGTCCACTGGGTATTGTGTCAAAATTTCAAGTTAAATGGAAGTTATATGGCCGAGAAATGCGCAAAAATGTAAAGTGATATTCACTTACTCATTGCACTGACTTTGTACCTGTGGTTATGACCATCCAGTGGATAGTTTAACATCTAAACACTTCAATCTTATATAATGCTGTTAGGTAAAGAAAAAATCCCGGATCGTTCTCGGATCGGTAGAATTCAAAATCGCTAACGAGATTCTCGGATCGGATCGGATCTCAGAAAAAAATAATATTGCAATTTGCTCTGAAAAAAATGCAACGTTGTAGACTTATCTTTCTTGTTTTATATGCCAATAATATTAACAATGTTGACGCTTTAAGGCATGCACATATCAATCTTTACAGAAAAACAGTTACAGACTATTCAGAATTAACTAAGTTTCGCAAGAAAAGTATTTTTTCCGAAGTGAATTGGGCCTAGAAATCGATCGTTTGTTCAGCATCGCGCCACACATTCACAGAACTCAGCCGGCCAGTCACGGGGAAACATCACATGTAAATTTGTACGATCTTCTTGGTGAGAGCCTTCACAAAGTGGCTATAAATTAGCCTTTTTGTGATCAACACAATTTTGGTAGTCTACTTACATGATAACATGGCATTTGAAAGCTGAACAGATAAAAAAAAATACCCCAAAACAATGAAAAACTGCGCTGAATATATCGATAAATTTCCAAAGCACGTTCGTGAGGGAAGGTTGAAGTAGTTACGGTACCGGTAGCAGCATGCAAACAAGTTTTCGGGCCGCTGCACTGCTGGCATGTTTCACGCATATTCGCTCGTGTACGGGTCTTTGTTTTATACGCCGGATTCATCCGCGATCTGATATGTATAGTTATTATTTACCGATTTTTTTAGTAGTTGTTTGCATTGCTTTGGGGCTCAGTTTTTTTCTGTTCAGCTTTTAAACGCCATGCAATCATGTAAGTAGAATATCAAAACATTTAAACATGGTGCAAATAACCAAAATACGTATTTTGAGCCACTTTTAGAATGCACTGGCTGATCAGCTCGATCATACAGATATACATCTGAAGTCTCCCCGAGAGTGTCGGCCTAACTTTGTGTGCATTTCCGTCGGCAATATCGTTCAAATGACTAGCAATTTTGCGCATCCTGTTCAATTTTCGACTGCGAAACGAATTAATGAACCAAGAATTTCTCCAAAATAACCACTCATAAAGTAAACAATATTGATTCCCCCATTCTTTATTTAAATTACACTACTTAATGGACTGTCAAACATACACATTTTCAATTATTACTGGAGAAAATGGGTCGGCAAAATCTTCCGATATTTTCTACCGAGAAAATTTATTTCTCGGATCCGTCTCGGATCCGGCTAGGAAGCGATTATCGCCGGGAAATCGGATCGTTCCCGGATCGGATAACAGCATTAATCTTATACTAGCTGTACCCGCGGAAATCCGCGGGTTTTTGTGAGAGAAAGGCGATGATGACATAACGATACTTTAAATCTTTACTATTCCCAGAGTCATAATTTAAATAGTATAAGACAAAATAAACACGGGCGACTCAATCCCGCCCCACAACCCGTCGTTGGACGGGGCCTCGACGCATTAGGGTCCCGTCCAACGATATCGGGCCAATGTATAACAAAATCATAATGGTTTAGTACCCATGGAAAGTTATTCAATTATCCCCCATATTTTATAGAGTCCATAATTTGTTCCGCTTGTATTAAATTAGATACAGTACACTATGTTCGTGTACTTGCTATTATACAGTAGCTTCGCCGTTGACCCCCCCCCCCCCCCCCCCCCCCCGCGACTCCAATTGCCTGCATGACACATAACCCGTCGTGTCCCATGAACATTTCATATCCAATCTAAGTTCTCCGGCGTATACATTTTGTCATATTCTTGTGAAACCCGATGATATATTCCGTTGAAGCAAGGATATGGGAGTTCCATGGTTGAAGGGAATAGTAGCCGTCAATACATGCATTGCATAATAAATGAGCAGATACCCCCACCCCCAGGCGTCTTCTCTTCGCGGATGGCATAATACAATCATCTTACCGCAAGATGTCGAGATTGTATAAAACTCCCCTGAAGTTGTCGCATTTTGTCGTCGATGCACTTACAAACACGATGCCAATCAGCAATAGCGATCATTACCATACCATCCGCGTAATATAAATATTGATATTTATCAAAACCTGGGTAGTTTTGCAACGTGTTATATCTAGAATGGTTTCTCGATATATTATTTGTTTTATCTACTCCAATTTATATTCTTACAAATACTTTTACGGCGATAAATCGTTAGTCAATGCTCGGCGTCTTAAACGGGCAATTGACATTGCTGACTTTCCCTTTTCTTCGATCTGGACGACGACCACGGGGCGGGAGCGACTCGGGAATGCCTTATTGTCCTCCGCAAAACGTATATCCTTCGATCGCGACGGTCGGGAAGTCGCCGAATTCTCGGGGTGAGGATATCTCGAGTGGGAACCATTTCGGGGGGTTGAAGCTTACCGTATTAATATAATAGATCTTTTAACGAAAACCTGTCCCATGCTTCTATTGTTGATACGAATTCAACAAGGTATGAGGGAACTGCTAGAATTCCAACTGAATTTTGAGGATTTGGACAATGTTACTATCTCCCTTTAAGACACTTGGCTGCATCAAATCTTACCAACCTACCTCCAGGATTCAACAACACAAATTTGCATGTCTAGTTGTCTACACATGCTCCATGCTTTAAACTTCCCATCACTAGATCTTTAGAAGTAAAACTACAAAGCTAACTTATTAATGAAATGTAGAGCTACAATTACTTCTTCTTTGAATATGGCCCTTAATTTGGGTACTATCAGGTAGACCTGCTTTAGGCAGTGCTAGAAAATTACTTGTTTGGCTTGTGGCTCAGCCAGGCAAGTAAAACGAGATTTATCCAATTGAATCTAGTGGCCCGAAACCTTAATCTGGTGGCCCTAAACAAAGAAAAACATAACAAATTGTGTTCTATTTGGTTGCCCATTCGGAACAGTGGAATTAAGCCTTAAGGATCAATGAAATTTGGTGGCCTAAAGCTAATTTAAGATGGCCCCCGGCCAGTGGGCCTGTGCTACTTTCGAGCACTGCTTTATGGAACGCAACTTGACTGCAGCTGAAACTTATATTCCAGCTCCAACCACAACAAATCATTCTATGATTCAATATCCAGAATAGCTAGATCAAATTAAAACTAATTTACCAACAAAATGTAACCTGGCAAGACTCACTTCTTCAGTTGGTTCCTCTGGACCAATCAGACAGACTTTTGCATCGTGCTTCATCATGGAAAGCCACTTGGCTGCGGCTGAGCCGACCATCCCTGCTCCAACCACGCAGAAATCATATACATCGTCCATAGTTCCGCACCTTCCTACTTAGAACAAGTTGAAGCTCCTTTGTATCAAACTGCTCTGAACTCTTGACTCTGTATTAAAAGGCTGTGGTAGTTCTTGAATTCTATATGGTTTCCATCTTACTGCAGGGACAATTTATCCCTAAAGACGTATTCCTTTGAGGGTAAAAGGGAGGAAGAAGTATAAATGTTCAAATTTAAGAAATATTTGTCCCGGTAAATAAAAACTCAAAATAAAAGTGCTACTGTAGTTTCGTACTCCACTCAAAAAACAAAAAACAAAAATTTGTTTGTATCAGTCACTTAACTGTTCTTTTATCCCTCGATGGTCTGTCATAATATTTTGGTCACCATTTGAGCCATTTTTGATGACTTTAATTGATGGTTTTGGATGTGTTGCGTCGCTGTAAAATTCGCACTTGCGGTCGGTAAAATTGAAGTTAGTGGGTATCTATGCCCCGGCCTATCTAGCAACGGGTGACTTGCGAGTGGAGAGAGTACCGTTCTCCTGTGGTGCGCGCGCACGCAGTACCGGTTATGTCCGTAGCTAGAGTGGATGTATGCATGGTGGCTCTAAATCTGAAACATGAAATGCAACAGTGCAAGCTTACAATTTTATACTTTTTCTAATATTAATTGACTAAATATATTAAACTGACATGATGACACACGCAGTACCCCGGGGTACCGTTGTACCCCGGTATCCCGCGTTGAGTAGCGCAATCTTGCGTCCAACCGTACCGCAGCTATTGCATTGTGCATGCAGTGCAGCGCGCGATTGTATGCACGCTATACCCACAGTACAGCCTTAAAAATTAAATACTAAATAATTAAACAAAATGGCGGATTTTCGTCTGGTACCCCGGGGTACCGTTTATGTCATCACATATAGCCAACTATACATACCTCAATATCTCAACTTTGTTTGAGTAAACATTGAGAAATCATTCTATTATTTAATGCGCTCTATACTTTGCAGTTGGCAGACAATACAATATTTTCACTAGTGTCTGCACTTCAACTCATGCTGCAGTGGCAACTGGCAAGTCACCATAACAGATTTGTTCTCACGCATGTATACTACGCATGAATTTGCACATACGCGGTGCCGGTGTCAGGTAAAAATGTCAGTGGAAAACAAGTCTGAGGAAAAAAATGTCAAAATGTCAGTGGCCAGAAAAAATGTCAGAGGAAATAAATAATGTAAACTTGACGTAAAAATGTCAGAGGAAACTGGAGGCTTGTAGGCAAAAGGGATGCCTCCAAATTGTACCTTAACCCTAACCCTAGCCTAACTTGCACTAAATTAATTCTTTATCATTGAAGTTTGATGGTCATGTCAATATGGTCATGAGCTCTCATGAGATTAAAGTTATTTTTGCATAGTTATGAGCCCTAGCTGTGACCTTGACTGGGGTGGAAAGATAACAAAAGATGGCCAACAAAGTAAAGTGTGGATGGGTGATAATCAGGAGAAAGACAAAAATACAAATATAAATAATACAAGAGATGGTGATGTTCATATGTGAGCTGATCCCATGGTAATAAACTAGGGCTGTCAACCCTCCCGCATTTGGCGGGAGTCTCACGCCACCACGCTCATTCTCACGCCGTCCCACCAATATACCGGTTTTGAAAAAAACCTCCCGCCAAACGTGTAAAATGAAAATCTCCCGCACCAAAATAAAAACGAACTATCAAACTTGTTTGTTTCCATTGTGGTTCGAATGGTCCTGGTCTATCTCGGTCTCAAAATTTTTGAAAGTACTCGGTCTCAGCTTTGAACATTTTCTACGGCCAGCCCCCCCCCCACCCCCCCCCCCCCCCCCCCCCCCCGCCCCCCTTAAATACACGATTCTCAAACAATGGTCTCGGTCTCGGCCGATACTATATCCGCAATGAATAAATTTTTTTAAATAAAAAATAAAAAAATAAATAAAAAAGTGTGTGTGTGTGTGTGTGTGTGTGTGTGTGTGTGTGTGTGTGTGTGTGTGTGTGTGTGTGTGTGTGTGTGTGTGTGTGTGTGTGTGCGTGTGTGTTAAAATTAAGTTTTAAAGATGTACCATCAAGAAAAATATATGATTATTTTATTAGAGAATTGCAAAAGTCATATATGATTTACAGATAATAGATGGACAAAATGATTTTAATTTTATAGATAAAGAAATGTATGAATGTTATTTTAGACCAAGAATAACATTAATGATTGGTATAAAACAGAGAGAGTTTCAATTTAAGTTACTGCATGGGGCGATTTACACTAAAGATCATTTATTTAGATTTGGATTTGTTGAAGATAACTTGTGTTCGTACTGTAAACGGGAAAGGGAAACATATTCGCATATATTTTTATTTTGTTTAAATGTAAAATTGATATGGCAAGCTTTGATACAACGTTTTGAGTTAGATGAAATAAAGGACTTAAATTGGCAGGATATATTTGTTGGATTGTCAGGTAATTCAAATAGAATAAAATGTTGTAATACCATCATTTTTATGGTAAAATATATTTTATTTGTATTTAGAAAAGAGGGTGTTCTACCAAATATTGATAAAATACAGAAATTGTTATTAGATTATAAAAACCAGGAAAAGGGAATAGCAATTAAAATAGGGAAATTAGGATTACATTTACAAAAATGGGAAACGGTAAAATAAGAATAAGATTGAAAGAATGAACTTTTTATACATGATGTTTCTCCCGTGAGCTTGTGAGCTTGTAACATTTTAAAAAGAATTAATGTAAGTATGAATTTTGTAAACATTATTTTTAAGAATGTGAGCAGATTTCCGGGGTGGGGGAGGAGGGGCGGTGGGGGTGGGAGAAGTAGCATGTTTTACTTCTTTTTATCTATTGTTAAATCTCCATTGTGTTAAATTTTTGTGAATTACACTTGATTTGTACACTTGATATGTAAACTTTTATTATTTAAAATGTTATTCAATGTAAATGTTATGTTAATAATTTGGAGAAATAAAAATCACTTAAAAAAAAAAAAAGTGTGTCTCATTTGTACACAAACTATGCCACTGATCTACATGGCTCAACTATCCCGACACCCTGGCTCAACTAACCTGCGTGTTGGTGTTAATTGAGCCACTTGACCAATTTTTTAAAATCTCCCCTGGCTCTAAAACCAAAAGTGTTTTTGTCATAATATGCAGATCTGCCTAACATACTGCTCTTTCAATCCCACCCCCAAACAGCTTTACAAAACATTACCCAAGGGCACCAGGTGACCTTGAGTAAAAAGTAGCTCAACTAACCTGAGTCTCCCATACCCATTGGCATTGGTTTCAATAGTCTGGTGAAGTGTGACATCATCAAAAATCGATTTTTAGAATTTTCAAATTTGAACGTCATTTTCCGAAAGAGCATAAAAAATAATGTCCAAATACCGAAAATCAATTAAATACGTTACGTATTGGCTGAGATATGCCCATCTGAATACATTTTTTGTCAATAGGCAATCAGTGTTATATTGCTCTGGTTCATAACTTTATGAACCAGAGCACTATAACACTGATTACCCATTAAAGTAAAATTCATTCGGATGGGCATATCTCAGCCAATACATAACACAGTCAATTGGTTTTTGGTATTTGGACATGATTTTAATGCTCTTTTGGAAAATGAAGTTCAAATTTGAAAATTCTAAATATAGATTTTTATGACGTCATAGCTTCTGTACTCTATGGATAGGCCTACCCATTGAATTCAATTGGTACCCATTGATTTCAATTTGCCAAATTGTTTCATTTTCCATATATATGCATGCTCTTCGATTACCAATTGATTTCAATTGGTAATTTTCAATTGGTAATTCTTCAATTACCAATTGATTTAAAGGGGTAGTACAGTTTTGGTAAGGCTGAACTTTAGTTACCAAACCTG